>CM031622.1:52719307-52736807 GCA_018398815.1 Conus ventricosus
AAAAATTAAAAAATAAAAACCAAAACCCCCTTCTCTTTCAATAACTAAAAATAACTGCCCTACAAACAAACATACTGTGTAGGGTTATCCGTTTTTAATACTAATTTACTAAACTTTTCAGATTTTAGTTTTTGCTAATCCTATGTTTTTCCTGATCATTTTCAATAACATCATTTTCGCGCAAACATTCTTCAAATGAGTCTCTGTCTTTCATGTGAAATAACACTACAGTCTTTAAACTGTTCTCTAAAGTCTTTTAAAACTGAGTTATATTTTTGGCATAAAATCCACACACTTATCCTAGCATGCCTTCCGCTGAAAGCTAGTTTTGACAAAGTGTTTCTCTTTTTAACTATGTCTCTTTCTGCCGAACAGTCATCTATAATAAATAGTGTTTGCGTTCCTTCAAACAGTCTATAAAACTGTTCTAAACACTCACTCAGTTTTATTGCTAGGATCAACTAAATATATGTCATCATCTGTCCATATAAACCTTCTATTATGATATGCTTTGTTCCATTTAAGTGTTGGACAGAAAACCACAATATGATTAAAATTATAGCGATAAACTGTTTGTAATAGGTCGAGGACAAATATTGTTTTTCCACAACCAGTCTGCCCACAAATTAATGAACAATGAGGGGTTTTTGTCATAAAGTTTAACTGCTCCATAGTTTTATAACAGAACTTAATCTAATCCGGTTATATGTTTTTATCATGCCCTCTGTTAAAACTTGTTCAGTATAATAAAATCCTATAAGGTCTAAATGTGTAAGATTAATCCAATTCAGTGCTTTAAGATTGTTTCTATTTAGACTAATATTGATTTTGTTGCTTGTTGTTATGACCTTAATATCCTCGCCATTGTGAAAGAACGACGACAGTAACTTTAAGACTGTCAACGTCTAAATTTTGCCAGCTAATTAGAATTCCTTTAAAAAGGACGTCACTAACGCCCACAACCCCATCCCTCTCCTTATCTTTTAAGACAGAAATTTCAAATATCATTGTGAACGTGTCTCCTAATTTCATTTGCGGCATGAACTGTAATTTTGTAGAAGCATCTTTTAAAACCGTTTCTCTTCTGTGGAGGATGTACTGTTTTTTCCCATACGGCTTTATTTCAATCTCTTTCCGACTATTGTCATCTGGCATAAGACTTACATGTAAAGGGCCAGAGTTGAATGCTTTTCTGAAACTTTTTTGGCGGCCAAAAAATGTAAATGGCTTAATAATTCAATTTTATGTCCCATTCTAAATATGGTTCCAAGTGCCAATTGAGGTCAGGTTTTCGAACTATTTTATATTCATACTGGCCAACATTATTTGCTTCTAGATTGCGCAGTTGCTCTAGTTTTAGGAAACTTTTTGCTGTCGCCAACCTCTTTGCGTTTATAATCGCCATCTTTAGTGTACTCAAGCCCATACAAAGTGCCTATCTCACCGTTCTGTTCAAAGTCTGTAACGTCTGCAAGGTCTTTTAATTCTAAAGTTATACACCTCACAGGCGCTAATGTAACTCCTGGTTCTTCTGGCCCACGCGACATTTTTTAGAACAACTTATTATTTTATTTCCAAAACAATGTGTAGGTTATCACATTCACAACATTTCCCCCGCTTTGTCTGCAATTTTTATATTAAATGATCCAACCCTCCACAAACTAATCTTTTAAACTGTAAATTAGGGAATGTATATTTTCATAATCGCAATATGCAGCTTTCCCTGACGGAAGAGCTCTTAAAACAGTTGAGGGCCTTCCATCATATAAGTTTTCATCAGTGCTCAGCTCGTCTAAATGAACATAGAGTAATGAATGTAATGCAAGATCGAGCGGACTTTCCCCCTCATAAGTAGTTTTTGGTCGGTGTAACTCTAAATCTATAATTGTTAGCCGTAAAGCCTAACATTTAGCTAGCTCTTTATCAAAATAGTAACCTCCTTCTTCTTCGGGCTTAAATGTTAACATTTTTTTTTAATTTGCATTGTTAAGTTGAAGTAAGTCAAAGTTACCATTGCTTCTTTAGTGAAAAAAACCCTAAAAACCATCGTATTGTTAACGGGCAAATTTTGTTTCCCTGATTTGTCAACTTTTAGAACCGTATTTTCTTCCTGGATGCAGTTTATTAAAAACGCTTGTAAAATTTTCATGGAGTGCGCCCTTTTTGGTTCTGCAATTTTTAACAATAGCTGCAAAAACAAGGACGGTTTTTGGGTTGTTTTTGTTACAAACATTTTTTAAAAAGAAATAAAAAAGATGCATTTAAAAATCTGGTGCAAAAAAATTTTGTTGGCCCCAAATACAAACTTAAAATATAGCAATGATACTCTTGACATTGCTTGACCCAATGCCTCTTTTCATAAAAAGGGATACTCCTTTAAGACTATCTTAACCCCCTATTTAAAAAAGACCAATCAAGAAAGCGGGTTTTTTGTCATTGTCAGTTTTATCAGAACCCTTTTAAAATTGGGTGTTTTTCGCATCAACTGGGTGTGGAGTGTCGTATGCCGATCATTTAAATCACCATGATCCTTTGGTGAGGTCAGTGTACAGATTCATCTATTACACCTTCAGAACGTAGATTTTTGACTGAACTGCAAGCTCCATTACCAAATGACAAACCGTTTAATCCACTCAGCAACAGAATAGACATGAAGGCTTTTGAAAGGATCTGTAACGAATTCAATATTAACATCAAGACAGACTTTAGACAAAAGTTGGATCTTAATCATGGCCTAGGCGACCTTTATTTTCGGGGCACGCACAGAAAGTATAACTATGACTGGCATCCTCCTTTCAAATCTTTCTTTTTTGGCACAACTGTTGAGCCTGGGTCCTTACAGCAAGAGCATAAAACAGCATGGACAACATTTATCTTAGACACTTCTAAGGGCCTAACTAGAGCAGGAATAGAACGAATAAACGACTCTATTCGTACTTACGTTTGGTGTTTGCTAGGCTCGCAAGCACAGGCAAGATCGAGCATTACTGATCCTTCTACTGGCTTTGATGCACAAAAACAGTTCTTGGCAAATTTAGAGGACGCCATTAATTCTACAGTTGATTTACCTTCAAGTATTAAAAGATACCAAAATGTTTTACAATACGCAAGATCGAAAGTAGACTTTGCTGTTGGCACTGGTTTATACATGCTGCCTTCTGACCTCAGACTCCAGATAGGTACAATAATAAACTATAATAATGAATTCTTATAGCAGGCAATGAACAGAAGGTTGGGAAAAACGACATAAATTCTGAGCCAGTAATATTACAAACAATAAAAGAACGCCCAAGATTAAGTCATCTAATTCCCGAAGTCCAAACCCCCAAAGTCATTGAAGACTCGGCAAAGCTCGCGGACTCTGTTCGCGATGACCATGAATATGAAAAGACAGCGCTTGTTCTTGGATTAACTGGCATAGGATTACTTGGTCTTTATCTTACTAAATAGTAACCCAACTATTACGAGAACTAATGTCCATAAGTGCTCGGCCATAAAGCCAACTACTTTGCTTGCAGTAGACAAAAGCCAGCTGACAATACTCCCCAATATACCCGGTAAAGAGTCTATAGCTTTACCGGCTAATTTTTTTAATAAATCCGCAAGATGATCAAGCTGTTTTTTTACCCATGATTATCAGGCGGAGATGGAGGCGATGGCGGTGGAGGCAATGAACTTTGACCACCGCCACCTGTAATAGCCAACACCAGTGTGCTTATTGCAAATCCTAAGGCAGTTATAACGCTTGCTAATGTGACGCCTTGCTCTCTAAACAGCGTTTTTATTCGTTCTGCTAGCGTTGTGTCTTCATATAAAATTTTTCGGATAGTTTCTCTTATTCTATTCACTTGAGTTCGTAATTGGTCTCGGTTAGTAGTCAGCACTTCTAGTCTTGCTGATCTTTCTTGTTCAGATCTTTTAGTCTTTGGGTTATTCTTTCTTTAATATCATGCCCTAAGTCGGCGTCATCAGCCTCAACGAGTTTTTCTTTTTCTCTTCTTATATGCCCATCTAGTTCACCT
This sequence comes from Conus ventricosus, assembly GCA_018398815.1. Classification (NCBI taxonomy): domain Eukaryota; kingdom Metazoa; phylum Mollusca; class Gastropoda; order Neogastropoda; family Conidae; genus Conus; species Conus ventricosus. The sequence continues at coordinate 52,723,330 of CM031622.1, forward strand.
AGTTTTGCTAAATTGTTTGTTAATTCGCCTCTGATGCTTCTCAAAGCATGATCAAGGGCCGTTAGTTCTCGCATGGGCAGCGGCGAGTCGTGTATAGTCTTTAATGCTGTTTCTTCTGAAAACTTGTTTCTGCTTCTATTGCATTTATTATTTCATCTGCTGATTGATTTAAAGCTTGAAGTTCCATGTTTTGCATTTGGTTATCTGTCGGGAGTTCTTGCAGTGTGTTTTGAAGTTTAGCAACTGCATCCCTATTTAATTTTGGTCTAGCAATGCCAAGGCGATTTTGTACGCTCGCAGGGAGTCTATTTCTAATTGAACCCACGGCTAAAAACTTTGATGGGTCTTTTTAGTTGTAAGCTGAACAAGTTCTCCTTGATCGTTTTTCACAAACAAATGGTCATCTTTTACTTCAAAATCATTAGGGTCTATAAATTCGGGAGGTTCTTGACCTAAACTTTGGTACAATGATTTGGCCTTACTTTCTGTTAATTCACGCCGCAATGAGAGCGCTGAGCGATGCTGTGTCAAAGGGATCATTTCACTCATGTCGTCTCCAGGATCAAAACATCATAATCTTCTGCATCTTCAATTCCTGCCATGTTTTTAAATAATTAACTTTTTATTTTGCTTTATAAAAATGTCACAAGCACATGGCTCGATTCTTGACCCGCATAGAAGACTGAAAGAACCCTTTGGCGTGAAGGGAAATAAGCGGACTATTACTGTTCCAAATAATCCATCTACTATTGATGCAGATCAAATTCTTACTGTCAAATTTCCAGACCTAGGAGCAGATGACGTGATTGTGCCAGGCTCTGCGCGTCTTACTTTCAAAATAGTACTCGCTTCAACAACAGACACAAGCAGGACAGTTGTCCAGAATTTGGGGCGGGCAATCGTTAAGAAAATTTCTATAAAACTTGAGGGGCAAGAAATATTTTCTTTACACAATGCAGACATATTTTTAACCTATTCTGATCTATGGCTAACCGAGAATGAAAGGGATGATCTTGCGTTTCAAGGAATCGAAAATGAAGAAGCACTAAAAGCTTAGAATAGGCCCGCACTCGCCGCAGATGCTAAAAGCAGCAAAAAAGCTGTAGCTGTAAATTTTGCGTATAGAAATCGCTTTTCCATTCCCTTAGATTTTGAGTTGTTAAAAGCGCATGCACCATACTTTCAAGGAGCATTAAAAGACAGATTGTCATATGAACTAACTTTTAATGAATACAAACGGGTTATCAAATCATCAGACACCGAAGCAAAGTACAGCATTTCTGACATCTCGTTAGAGTTTGACGTTGTTAGCAACCATTATTTAGCAAGGCTGATTGAACAACAATATCAGTCAAAATTAGCATATATTACGAAAGAGTGATTCATCATACAACATATACCTAGAAGCAGGGAAAGACACTATATGGAATTTTAGTTTTAGCGTCTCAGCAAGATCGCTTAAAGGTATTTTATTGCTGTGTGAAGATGAAGAACCATTCAAAAGAGGAAGTGAAAAGTTTTTTAATCCAAAAATAACGAAAGTACAATGTTCGATTGAGGGCAGTCCTAACCAAATCTATGCTAGCGGGCTTAAAACCTTATCAGCATTTTGATGAAATAGAAAACTGTTTGGAGGTGGGAGGTGTAGAAACCAACAGTTGACCTTGTGGCTAAAGATCTACACTTCCACGTGTAAGACTTGATGATTATTTAACAACAAAATACGGTTTATGGATTGACCTAAGGTCAACAGAGGATAATCGGTTACTGGAAGCGGGAGAACTGTGAGAGACGTAATAAACATTCAAATTGATAAAGAAGAAGAAGCCGATAAACCACTTAATGTACATTTGTTTTTAATATATGATGCGCAGCTGAATATTGAAAATAACAGATTAAAAGATATACAATACTAAATTATTTCTATTTTATAAAAAGCATGTCTGTTCAGGTTTATCCAAATGTGCCTACCAGCGCCGCCAAAAGAAGAGATAGTAGAAACCCCTAACATAAAAACCTTCAGATTAACCAACATTACACAAATGCAGCAAGTACTAGAGCAAGACCTTTCAAAATACAGCAAAACCAAACGAAGGTATTCTGCTGCCTTTAATGCTGTTACATATGTTAATACTGGAGCATCGACTATAAGTGCTCTATCAGCAGGAACGAGTGTTGGTCTCTTTAGCAACGGGCATAGGCGCACCCGCAGCTTTACCTCTAGGAGGTTTGTCTTTAGCTCTCGGCCTGTGTTCATTAGCTGTAGTGCGGCTGGCAAAAAATTAAAAACTAAACTCCAAAAGCACACAGCTATGGTTCAACTAATAACGGCTAAACTTAGCTCGTTCAAACTGACAATAAATAAAGCGCTTGTTGACTCAAACATCACGGATGAAGAATTTAATCGTTTACAGGCCGATTTTGATGACTACAAAAGACAAAAGTTTGATCTTCAAAGAAGGCGAGGACAAATTTTTCTCAACAGCCAGACGCCGAGCAGATAAAAAAGGAATGCTTAAAAAAAGTAAACGAAACATTAAACTCTGTTCTAAACAGCTCACATTAACAACACCAAAAGGTGTTTATACTTTAGTTTATGAGTCCAAGCGCAAAAAGACCGTCGATATTGATTCTGATTAAGAATTTTTTTTTAATTTAAATAATATTTGAGTTAGAAAAGAAACTCACATGGATAAAATATATGAAGACCCAGATGAATTGTTTGAAGGAATGCTTGAGAGAGAGCGTTTATAAAGAGCACTGAATGATATTGATTTAGAAGTCATTGACCCAACAAACGTACAGGCAAGTGTTGTTCATGCTATTTCTCAAGTTCCAGGTAAACTAACAATAAACCCGCCAGTTAAAGTAATGTTAGCTGTTTTAATCGACTATGTAACAATAAATGAAGAAATCTAGAAGTCTGGGTCTCGACTAAACAACAGACTATTCTTTCTCATAATGACTTAACACCTGGTTGGGCAGACCAACTGCTTGCACAGTTTGATGTGGCCGCTGAAGAAGCCAAAATGAGAGGCTCTGGTTGGTCAGAGGGCGAAGTCTTAGAGATCAGATTAAAACAGGCTAAGTATGCACCGATTGTAGGCAAGTCTTACATTCCGCTGCCCCCAGCATTAGTCGCAAAAAGAGCAGTTCTAAACATAAAGAATACAGACAACAAATGTTTTATGTGGTGTGTTCTCGCAAGGCTGCATTACGCCCGCAAAAACGCAGAGAGAGTGTCTAACTATCGCCCTTACATCAATGATCTTAACTTTAGGGGAATATCATTTCCTGTTAGTGTAGATCAAATTGATCAGTTTGAAGAACAAAACAAACCAATAACTGTTAATATCTACACATGGGATGAGGAAACAAATTTGGTGCCGATTAAAGTGTCCAAGAACAGTCCAACAATAGGCAATCCAGACAAAAATCATGTTGACTTACTACTGATGCTTTCACCAGCGGGGCTACCGCATTACACATTAATACGCACAATGAGTAAAACTAATGCAGCATGCTTCAAAGAATGGGCATAAGCAAGAATTCTGCAGAAAATGTTTAACAAGAATTCCATCCGCTCAAGCCGCAAGCGAGCATAAAGAAACATTGTATCGGCCCAGTTGACTGTAATACAGAACTAATTACGCCCCCAGAAGGCAGTAAAGTTAGTTTTAAGAACTGGAAACGGATGCAACATTCACCATACGTAGTTTACGCAGACTTCGAGTCGCTTATTGTTCCTTATGAAGGGCCAGCGCCACAAAAACTTCGAAAAACAGTCTTAATGAGTAATCATCAGATTTGTTCATTTGCCTTCATCATTGTTAGGTCGGATGGCGCTCATTCAACGCCAGAATTATACAGAGGGCCAGATGCTGCAGAATACTTCTTAAAACGCATGCAGCAAGTGCGTAATGATTGTTCTAATAATCTGAATTTATCTGAAATCATAATGGCGCCTGAAGACCAAGAACAGTATGACTTAGCCGCTCACTGTTGGATTTGTGGTTTAGAATTTAGTGAGGAAGCCAATCCAAAAGTAAGAGACCATGATCACATTAGTGGAAAGTTCAGAGGAGCAGCACATAGTAAATGCAATCTTCAACTAAAGTTTGATCCTAAGACATGGAAGCTGCCCATCTTCTTTCATAACTTGCGGGGTTACGACTCCACCTTATAATGAAAGCAGTGGACGATGCCTTCAGGGTGTCATGCATTGCACAGTCATCAGAAAAGTACATGTGTTTCACTTTAAATAACATGTCTTTTTATGACTCTATGCAACACATGATGGGTTTCATTAGAGGCGCGGCTATGTCCTTAAAGTCCTGCCCAATAACGAAGAATATTTTGACCCAACTCTCGTAGAAAGGGCGTTTACCCTTATGAGTACATGAACAGTTGGAAAGGTTTGACGAAGATACACTTCCACCTAAAGGCGCGTTCTTTTCTAGTCTTAGAGGAAAGGACATCAGTAATTCTGATTACCAGCATGCTCAAGATGCGTGGCAGAAGTTAGATTGTAAAACAATGGGAGACTATCATGACTCCTACTTAATGGCAGATGTATGTTTGTTGCGGACGTCTTTGAAAATTATAGAAAGACCTGCATGAAACATTATAGCCTGGATCCTGCGAATTACATTTCTGCACCCGGGATGAGCTGGGATGCTTTCTTAAAGTTTACTGGGTACAGATTGATTTATTGTCAGATTTACCAATGATTCAGATGATTGAAAACGGGTTGCGTGGGGAATTAGTATGGCGTCGCATCATTACTGTAAAGCAAACAACAAATACTTGGACGACTATGATCCGAGTAAAAGGTCTAACTATCTCATGTATTTAGACGCAAACAATCTGTATGGTTGGGCAATGGCGCAATCACTTCCATTACGTAACTTCAAGATGTACACAGGTACGAATAATATTCAAAAGGCATTAAAGTGGTTGAACAGTTTAACGCCTGATCAGCAGCGCGGCTTCATTCTAGAAGTTGACTTAGAATATCCTCATGAACTCCATGACCTGCATAATGACTATCCATTAGCAGCAGAAAGTCTAAAGATGGATCCAAGAGAGCCGCCTAAACTTGTGCCTAATCTTCGGGCAAAAAAAATTATGTCTGTCATTACAGGCTTCTACAATTTTATTTAAGACATGGTTTAAAGTTAACAGCTGTCCATCGTATAATTGCTTTCGATCAAGAACAGTTCATGAAACCATACATCATGAAGAACACTGATCTCAGAACCAAATCCACAGATGCTTCAGAAAAAGACTTTTTCAAGTTGATGAACAACAGCTGTTTTGGAAAGACTATGGAGAATCCGCACAAGCGTAAAGATGTCAGATTGGTCACCAGAGAGAATGAAGCAATTAAGCTGACTTCAAAACCTAATTATCAGGACTTTAGAAGATTCATGATCAGCTTTTTGGCATAATGATGAAAAAAAAGAAAGTCAAATTAGACAAACCTGTATTTATTGGGTTACTGTTTTAGAATTATCAAAGCTTTTGATGTTAGAGTTTCTTTATGACTACTTTAAGCCCTCGTATCCTGAGTCCAGAGTACTTTACACAGATACAGACAGTTTTGTTATAGATATTCCTACTGAAGACATCTATAAAGACATGGAAACCGAAGTAGCTAAAGGACATGCGGATGTATGATACATCTGATTACCCTAAAGATTCGCCTTTGCATTCAATTACTAACAAGAAGGTTTTAGGAAGATGAAGGATGAATTATCTGGAAAGGTGATCAAGAGTTTGTTGGTTTAAGGTCAAAAATGTACAGTATTTCGAGCCAGGAGAAAATCATTAAGAAGGCAAGGGAATATCTCGCAGCGTTGTGCAGTCAAACATATCACATGACAACTACAAAGAAGCATTGTTTGGCAATAAGACTTTTCATCATGACAACGTAAAAACTGCGATCTAATCTACATGAGATCAACACAACAGTTGTAACAAAGAAGTCATTAGATAGAACAAACACAAAATGGGTGTTTGTTAATCCAGAGTTTTCATATGCAATCGGGCACTCGAGGGCCGCAAAACAGGGGGGGGTATATTTTTCATCAACTTTTATTATAAGATCAATCATAGCTTCATCCAATTCATTTAAATCTTTTCTCATGTTTGCTTGGAACGCGTTCGAATTTTTTTATTATTTCAAGATATTCTTTTTCCCAATTTGGGGGTTTGAGTTGTAGGTGATCTGGATGATTTAGCATGCATTGATTAATCCCCGAAAATGTTTCCTTAATAGCATTACACGCATGAAATGATTCCCGAATCATTTTCAAGGCCTCTTCCTTTACCATTCTTGTTTCGTTCTGCACTTCCTTCTGAGCTTCCATTTTAAACTCAAATATATTTACGTAAATTAATTAAAGCGGAACTGTGTCTGGTGGGATTATCTGCAGTTCTTCTTTCACAAAAGATCTTTGAGGAGCTGGCTGTTTTGTTGTGTCAGTTTCTCGTAAATAATACACGGCGGATTCATTTTTACAATTCTTTTTATTTCATATGGATCAAACACTCCAAACTGGATCGTTGCCCTGATGCGAGTGTCCCCTTCTGCTTCCCCCGGTAAATAAAGGTACCTTACTTTCAACCAAATGGTAATAGTTTGCTGGTTGTACTGGAGTCTTCAACAACATTTATTGTTTTTCTTTTGATTGCTTGTACTGGTTTTAACCCTTTAAATTCTTCATTATTCATTGCGCGCAAAACTGAGGGCATTCTTCTAACCCATTCTGTGTTGCGAGACTTGTCAATCAGCTCTCTGTGATACTGGTAGGAGAAAAGTCTTTCGGCTAACTGTTTGTTAAAGTTTTCAACTAAAGCCTGTGATCTGTGAACTCCCGGAATGCCTCTTCTAATAGTAACTCTGTGTTTTAACAATAATTGATTCACTTGGCCTTTAAATTCTTTTCCATCATCGACTTGAATCATGCGAGGGAAAGTTAGTGGGCCTCGTTGGTATATCAGTTGTATAGCGACAGCAACAGCAGAAGCACTCTTTTGTGTTAATGGCTCCGCATCTTTGTATCTGAAGCTATGTCAATGACTGTAAGTGCGTACTTAAACTTAAATCTTTTTCGTCTAATCGTATCAGAGGGTAAATATAGAAGGTCCATTTGATGGGTGTCGTTTGGAGTTGTGTTCACAAAGTGTGGTCTCTGTATTCGTTTGGGCGCAGGTAAATAAATTTGCCAAATTGCTTGTTTAGATAACCATTCCTTTGCTGTTTGTTCACTGACCCCCGCCGCTTGGCTTAGCTTTTGTATTGCTGTGATACCCTTCCAATATCCTTTGGGCGAATAATAGATTTTGTTCATTTTTTATTCAGCCAATATTATGGGCAACAAAATACACGACGGTCATACCAAAGGCAATAAACGCGATTTCTTGCATCTTTTGTTTTTCTGATGGTTGATAAAAGTCACTGAATTTTGGGGGGGGCAATGTCTGGACCGGTTTGCCTGTTACTAGATAATATTGTTTTATGCTTGATCAACATCTTTAAATATGTAAGCTGCATGCCCCTGTTTTTTCAGTGTGTCATTAATAAAATCTAACTGCTCAAGTCTCTGCTTTTCATAGGCGTCTTGTGCAGCTGCTAGTTGCTCCATAGCTTTGTTATGCCTTTTTCTCTCGCCGTCATCCCGTAGTTTACTAAATGCGAAATTACTTCCGCTAAAAGCAAGCGCATTCACCACAGCGCCACCTATCATCATTACGAGTGAAGCCATTTTTTATAAATGTTTTTTTTTATTTACATATTTATACTGTCTGGAATTATTCCTTGCTTGACTAGAAAATCTTTCGTGGCAACCGAAGCTGCAATGATAGCAATCAGCTTTGCTGAATCCTCAAAGTCTAGTTTGCCAAGATCTGCTGGTTTAATTCTTAACAAGCTTTTACCAAGCATTGAGTATCCTACACTTAGACCTCCAATAACGGCAGAATGGTATACAAGGTTGGCAATAGTTTTTTCGGTGCTCATTTTAAAAAATAAAATAATTATAATTATATAAAAAACATGAACAGCGATGATCTACTACAGCTACAAGGCAGCCTAAACCTTCCTGAACTTATGAATGACCAAGTTGATGATCAAGCTATTATGCCCAAAAAGAGAGGTTGTATTCTTTGGCAGCATGTGGGAAAACAAAACAGTTCTCGGAACTGAATTCAGCATAGAACAGATTCAACAGATGCCTCCACAAGACATTATAAAGTATCATAACAGGTATGAAGCGCAGCTGGGGTCTAGAATGGTGAAAAGTGTGGGGCAAACGGTTCTTAGTTTGTACACTAAACTAGTCAGTAGATTTGCCCCCATTGATTCTGAACAAGATCTTACGTATGATTTAACGCAAGATCCAGTTTTAACAAAGTCATTAGAGTCTCTAGATGTGATCTATACTACAGATTTGGAACATTGTTATCGCCATTAATCAGGGGATTAATAACTTTTAATCATATAGATTTTGTTTCCCTTCAAATGAACGAGCTGGAAAATCATCAGAACCAGGAAACATTGAATCAGGTGAGAAAGTAACCAAGCCAGAAAATCAGCAGAAAACACTGAATCAGGTGGGGGCCAGTGAAAAGCATCCTCATCCTGGGCGTGTTAAAGCAGGAAAAAAATTAGCAGAGTGGAACAGACAAAAAAAATTAATGTTACAGAATATAACTCATCATGAAAACATAACACCGCCAACGCCAGAACAAGTTGATTCAATGTCCGCTATAAAAACTCCATGTGATACAAGACCTACAGCACCAAAGTCTTCATGGAATATTGAACTTAAAACTGTTGCCATTTTGGCGCCATTGCTGCTGTTGGGGGCGGTTATTACTGTTATAAAATATATAACCAATGGCAACAAAAACAAAAGCAATCAAAAAAATCTGAACCACTAAATACAGAAAAAGACAACAGCACGCCAAAACCGCCAATAACAAAGCATCATTTTGATCCATTTATAATGCAATAATTTTTTAAGAACTTAATTTTAAATTTTTTAATAAAAATAGATCATGGCGTATTATAAAATGATAAAGTCAATAAATAAAGACATGGAGTCTATAAAAGACATTTCCATAGACCAGAATTGTAATCAATGCGGTTGCTTAGGATGTAAGAACTTCATTAAGATCTATGCAGAGAACGCTGAGCAAGATATTCTCAGCGATGACGCGTTTTTTGAGGCGTGTGTGTACTATATTAGACATTTACTATTTAAGATAAAAACATAGATTGTATTTTTTTGATAATTATAAGAACTTGAATAAGAACTTGGTTGTACTTAAAGGATGACTTAGTTATGATCTTGAGGTGACTTAATCAAGAACTTAATCAAGAACTTATTAAGAACTTGAAGTAACTTGGGGATGACTTAAGGACAACTTGAGAATGACTTAAGTAAGAACTTGAGGATGACTTAGAAGTGACTTGGGGTAACTTCAGTTAAGAACTTGTGGATGACTTGAGTGTGCATGCGTGGGGTGGGGTGGGGGGACGTGCGTGCGTGGGGTGGGGTGGGGTGTGCATGCGTGGGGTAGGACAAAACACAAACAAACAACAAACACAAACAAACAACAAACAAACACACAATAGACAGTCCAGGGGTGGGGGTGGGGGGACGTGCGTGCGGGGGGGTGGGGGTGGGGGTGTGCATGCGTGGGGTAGGACAAAACACACAAACACCAACAAACAAACAAGAAGTGAAACTACTAGACCACTTCTTGCTTTGTGACTAAACAGGTTGTGTCCCGCGCGCACCTCAATCAACTAGGCCAAGTGATCACATATGATCACTTGGCCTAGTTTGCCGCTGAGCTTTGCAGTGCTGCCGCGCTTTGCAGGTCAAGTGATCATATATGATCACTTGGCCTAGTTTGCAGGTGCTCCGTGCTAGCGTCATTGGCGGCAGGCTGCTGCGCTTTGCAGGTCAAGTGATCATATGTGATCACTTGACCTAGTTTGCTGTGCACCTCTTTTCTCAGCCGAGCTTGCAACTGGGTTTAGCAGAGTTACAGCAGTAATTGCTGTAGCCAAGCTTTTATGGCAGCTCTAATCGCCAGTAGTAGTACATCCGGCATTGTATATTTAAAGCATTTATATGAAGATAGTGCTAGCCACACACTACTCCTCTCCATACTGGTAGATGTACTAAGGTCTGCCTAACCCTATCTAGTTTGTTTGCCAGAACATTCGAAAATCGCCATTCAGTTGCATAAGGCACACTTGAAAGGCAGATGAACTGGTCAGAATTAGAAAAGTAGAAAAGTATACACATCTTAATACACAGATCAGCTTGCCACATAAACACTGAATCTGTAGTTAACAATCAATCAAGTCTAATACAAACTGAGAACATTTTTACTTGGAGGAACAGCAAAAATGTTTCAAATATAAGTTTTTAGCATACGAATCAGCCGTGTTTACCCCCGCCTTAAGAAATGAACGCCAGTTTTTTTAAACATGGCTTTAGCTGTCCCAAGCCAGCTCCCAACAATCAACGAGTGATGGATTGTTTTGCTTCGGCCGACTTTCAACAATGCAGCGCCATTTTTTAGATAAGGAACCATCTCATCGATAGCCAACACGTATTAAAACTGGCTGTATCTTTGTCAACAATATTGCCTTCAACGTTTTCATTTCCTTGAACCAACAAACCTTTAAGATACACAATTCTGTTCTTCAGTAAACCGGTTATTAGAATAACACACCCACCGCACAGTAAACCGTCCTGCTCGTCCAGCAGTCAGTGGAAGAATGTGTGGGTTAACCTAGTCATGTGAGCGCCCGCTGATTGGCCGGGCTGTAACAGCGCCGCCACGCGGGCAATGTTGGCTGATGTAATATGTTGCAATCGAGCAGCTGGCGGGAAGGAGTGGGGGTAGGGAGGAAGTGCGGCAGTATTGATTTTTTGGCCGGAGACACACCTGCAATGTAGACAGGAGCACGCCACCGTAGGTGAGGGGTATGCCACTGTAAACCAGGGACACATTTTTTTAAATAGTGTGTGTGTGTGTGTGTGTGTGTGTGTGTGTGTGTGTGTGTGTGTGTGTGTGTGTGTGTGTGTGTGTGTGTGCGTGCGTGCGTGTGTGTGTGTGTGTGTGTGTGAGTGTGTGTGTGTCGTGTGAGTGGTGTGTGTGTCGTGTGAGTGGTGTGTGTGTGTGTGTGTGTGTGTGTGTGTGGTGTGTGTGTAGTGTGTGTGTGTGTGTGTGTGTGTGTGTGTGTGTGTGTGTGTGTGTGTGTGTGAGTGTGTGTGTGTGCGCGACGTATTTTGTGAAACACAGAACACGTATGTCTATGCTCCGTGTCTAAATGAAAATATCACAAGCAATCCTTCGCCACACGGTCAGGTGACGCCAGCCCTACCTTATGGCGCCATAATTACAGGTCATAGGATCCGTCCAGGGTACTGCCTGCCACAAACCCCAAGCCCTCTAATTAGGGTTGTTCGCACAGTGTCTCAGCCAAGTTTTAGTTTGGTGACTGTCTCCGCAAAAATGATGGTATTGAAAATGACTGTATGCGCGAAAATGATTAGAAAACATAGTTTGAAGTCTTACTTGTCAGAGAACGTATAAAAGCCAATCCTGGGTCACTTTCGCCTGAAAACTGGTTTGAGGGTGAAAGTGAGTCAGGATTGGCATTTATACGTTCTCTCCTTGAGAAAAAGATCCAAACAATGGAAATGAGGTGCTTCAGACGACTCCTTGGCATCTCATACAGAGATAAACATCAGCATGGGGAAGTTAAAAAGCGCATCGAGAATGAAATTGGTCCATATGTCGATCTCCTGACCTCAGTAAAAAGATGCAAACTGAAATGGTATGGACACATCACACGATCAACAGGCCTTGCCAAGACAATCATGCAGGCACAGTACCAGGACAAAGGCGAAGAGGTCGACAAAGGAAAAGATGGGAGGATAACATCACGGAATGGACAGGCCTGTGGCTGAGAAATACATTGCGGAGGGCAGAGAACAGAGAGGAATGGAGAAGGATGGTTGTCACTGCTTCAGGGGTTGCCCCCACGGACCGACGTCTAAGGGACCAAGTCAAGTCAAGTCAAGTCAAATAAATCTTTTGATTCCGATACTTCGGCTTCGCAAAACTCAACCCAGTACTTCTTTTTTGCTTGAGCAATAATTTTAGTACATTTTTTCTTTTCTTGTTTCATGATTTTAAAGTTTTCATCTCACTTATTTCTTACCCATGTTTTGTAGCTTTTTCGCTTTGACTTTACAGCGAGTCTACATTCTTCTGTCCACCATACGTTTGCCCACATATTTTCCAATCTTTTTGTATTTATGTTTTGGGATAGTCTTTTCAGCTGCTAATAATACTACTTTTGAGAAATTAGCATAAAAATATCTAGATCGTCATCCTCGATTGGTGATGTATTTTGCGACAGAAGCAAAGTTTGAAAGGCTTCCCAGTCGGCCAATTTATAGTTAAATTTTGGAATTTTGCATTCAGTGGTAGACAGTTCATCAAATATATTTTCATTAAAAAATATTGTAATGGGAAGATGATCACTCCCTAAACAATCTTCTACTGTGGACCAATTATAGTTTACTGCTATGTTTGGGAAACAAGGGGTAGATCTATTGCACTAGACTTGTGAGTAACTACATCAGGAATTCTCGTAATTCTACCGTCGTTTAAAATTAGATTCGAATCAACAATATTTTCAACAAATCTATTTGATGTCACTTTATTACAACTAGCGTCCCAAAAGGGCGCATGAGCATTTAAAGTCACCCATAATAATCCACTTCCTCTTTGTAAAATCAGTATGTTTTAACCAATCTGTGTCATCCTCTTTAGGACCATTAGGATAATACACAGACGAACATTATAAACTGATTCCTTATTTACTTTGATGACAGCACCTGTAGCAAACACATCTTGTTTATCTATGGGTAATGGAAGTGGGCTAATATTTGTAAACTCAAGGTCAAGTCTAATATAGATAGCAGTTTTGCACCTTTTTATTTACCTCACTGATACTGTAAAGAGGTGGGTAGTAATAATTCTTCAGATTTGGGAGCTGTTTCTTTTCCACATTCAATGACTGGAGTGCTAAAACACTATAGCCCTTCTCCAGAACATGACTTTCAAAAGATAATAGGTTAGTGGAAATAGACCTCGCATTCCACTGAAACACTACGAAGCGGCTGTTTGGATCTAGCTCCATTTTAAACTGAATTTACGGGCATAACTGAGGTTATGCAGATTGTAGTCGTTCCTGTCATTTTTCATACCATTACTGTCACAAAGATATGAATTATAAATATAGTTGATAAGATCATGGACGATATAGGAATATCTATTCATGAACATACTTATTCTGACAAAGAGCATTTCATAATATAAACAAGCCAAACAAAAATATGAACAATTTGAAGAAAAGGTAAACAACCAGTAATGCA
>CM031622.1:52751807-52756807 GCA_018398815.1 Conus ventricosus
AGCCAGGCTGAAGCAATTCGCCTAGGGGAACAACAGATAAAGATGTTGAAAATTTACCTACCTAGGAAGCATCGTCAACAAGACAGGAGGTACTGATGATGACATCAGGGCCAGAATAACCAAGGCAAGATTTGCTTTCACCACCCTCAAGCCCATCTGGAGGAGCGCAAACGTCCGTCTTCACACCAAACTGAGACTGTTCAACACCAACGTGAGACCTGTGCTGCTGCATGGCTCGGCGACCTGGACACTCACCAAAGGGCTGGAGCACAAGTTGCAGGTCTTCATCAACACATGCCTGCGGCGGATCCTTCGCATCAGGTGGGCTGACAAAATTGCCAGTGAGGAGCTATGGCGCCGGACAGATCAGAGACCAATCGGACACACCATCAGAATCCGAAAGTGGAAGTGGATCGGACACATCCTACGCCGAGGCCCGGACAACACCACACGACAGGCACTGGATTGGAACCTTCAAGGAAAGAGAAAGCGAGGCCGCCCAGTAGGACGCTGGACAGTGAGCTGATTACCATCAAGCTTCCTGGGTGAGGCAAAGCGGGCAGCCCAAGACCGCACACGTTGGAAATCTGCAGTGAAGGCCCTATGCTCCCGTTGGAGTGAAGAGGATTAAGTAAGTAAGTAAGTAAGTAAGTAATGACAAGATTGAGGTAAGGTGTATCAGTAGTAACAGTGCGAAGTGGCATATAGTGTACCTCTACAGATGTTTGTGCAAAAAAAGGTACCAAAAATAAATTGAATTTTGTTTAGCGCTGTAAAGCGCTCTGTGAATTTGGAGAAAAACGTGATTCAAGCCAAATATTGTTGAGACCTATGATACTTAACCTGCATGTGTTGATGTTATCTGTAAGACACAATGGTGACTTAACCTGCATGTGTTGATGGTATCTGTAAGACACAATGGTGTATGGATTTTGTCACTGGTTTTACACCAAGCTGGAAGGCTCAGAGAAACCCAGACTTCATGACATCATTTACTTTGTTTCAGTGTGTGTGTGTGTGTGTGTGTGTGTGTGTGTGTGTGTGTGTGTGTGTGTGTGTGTGTGTGTGTGTGTGTGTATGTGTGTGTGTGTGTGTGTGTGTGTGTGTATGTGTGTGTATGTGTGTGTGTGTATGTGTGTGTGTGTGTGTGTGTGTGTGTGTGTGTGTGTGTGTGTTTGTTCGCGCATGCGTGTGTGCGCGCTTGTGTGTCTATGTGTGCGTGCACGTGTGTGTGTGTGTGTGTGTGTGTGTGTGTGTGTGTGTGTGTGTGTGTGTGTGTGTGTGTGTGTGTGTGTGTGTGTGCCTACGTGTATGTGCGCGTGTGTGTGCGTGTGTGTGTGCGTGTGCATACGTGCGTGTGCATGTGCATGTGCGGTTTTGTGGGTTTGTGTGAGCATATACATGTATCTGCATATGTATGTGTACATATATGTGTGTATATGTGCGTGTCTTTGTATGCGGGCGTGTACGCATGTGCGTGTGTGTATACATTTGTGCGTTCATGTGTATGAGTGTATGCGCGCACACGTATGGGTGTGGACGTGCGCATACACGCATGTGCATATGTGTTTGCGTAGGAGTAATTTAATCGTTCTAAAGTTTCTCTATATGTGCTTACTTAGGTGTTTGTAGATATCTTTCTCAAGTGTTTCGGAAACAGCTAATAGAAGCGAGAGTGAGCTGAAGTTAAAAGTTGTGAGACCTCCTGATCCTAATACTAGATTCACCTTTGGAGATTCAGAAATAGACTGGACAATCTCTCTCTCTCTCTCGAAGGAGAAGAGAGAGAGAGAGAGGAGAGAGAGAGAGAGAGAGAGAGAGAGAGAGAGAGAGAGAGAGAGAGAGAGAGAGAGAGAGAGCGATCTTCCACTTTTGCGTGTGGCATTACCAACGTTTTGTTGTTGTTGTTGTTGCTGTTGTGTTTTTTTTTGTTTGTTTGTTTTTTGCTGTCCCAACCTCTGCGCCACCTCAGAGGCAGTGCACCCACGCCGCTCATTCCGACACCCCGTCCACAGCCACAGCCCGGTAGGCCCCGCCACAGCCCCGGCACCGGCAATCCACAGGGAGCAATGTCAAGTCGTCAAGAGGCAACCCACCGGAGGAGACACTGCACTCCTGTCGAGTCACTTCGGTGGTGTTCAGTGGTGCCTGTTCTGATCTAACATACGCAGGACACCACCTACTAAGCCCCCTACTGACGACAATGATTGCTTTGTCGCGGAGCCGGCATGAGTGAGCTCTCCCTCCGGAGGGCGCCACCATGTCCGTCCAACGACAGCCCCCATGGACTCGCCGATACCGGTGACCCCGACGGTACCAAACCAAGACCACAGACGTGGAGAGGACATCGAAATTGAGGTCACCATGAGAGCAGGGCATGAATGGCCACAGAATTTGAGACATTTTTTTATGCTGATCGATGAGAATGAGGATGATCAAGATGATGCTACGGGTTTCCATTTCGGTCTGCGACTACATGACAGGGCTGTACTCTACGCTTCCTGTCATAATATATCCCGGCGTCAACCAGGCCGGAGAGATACAAACACCTGCAGTGTTGGTCAGGAAATTTGAGCAACACTCTCAGAAACGCGTCCATTAAGTGGATGAAACTCGACTGTGTGGTCCCAGTCTTCCCAACTGAGTCCGCAGCAAACTCAACTCTGGGTAGGAGCTGGTCGGGGCAGAAAAACCCACATGACTCTGATGGGATTCAAACCCACGACCTCCCAGCCCGGAGTCCGCGACGCTAACCACTTCGCCACGGCGGCTGGTCATTACCAATGTATTAGTTCTTTTAAAAAATAGAAGTAATGCTTTTTCATGTTTGATTATAAAACCGTATCATAATGCAAGGCACTAAAAAGAAGTGTATATGTGGATGTGACGTCCACTTAAATTGTGACGTCAATGTGAAATTACGTATCAACATGACATAAAAAACAACAACAACAAACCAGGCGAAGAAAAAAACGGTGAGGCCCCTGAGTCTGGTCTGGAACTGACTACCGCCAGGTGTGGAGGTACAGCCCGTGCCCCAGCCGCTGTCTCCGTCATGACGACGTGGAGAGGACCGCGAGGTCGGTAGTGGAATTGTGTAGTAAAGGGCCTCAGGATTCTCCGTCATGACGACGTAGAGAGGACCGCCAGGTCAGTAGTGGAATTGTGTAGTAAAGGGCCTCAGAATTCTCCGTCAAGACGACGTGGAGAGGACCGCCAGGTCAGTAGTGGAATTGTGTAGTAAAGGGCCTCAGGATTCTCCGTCAAGACGACGTGGAGAGGACCGCCAGGTCGGTCGTGGAATTGTGTAGTAAAGGGCCTCAGAATTCTCCGTCATGACGACGTGGAGAGGACCGCCAGGTCGGTAGTGGAATTGTGTAGTAAAGGGTCTCAGGATTCTCCGTCAAGACGACGTGGAGAGGACCGCCAGGTCGGTAGTGGAATTGTGTAGTAAAGGGCCTCAGAATTCTCCGTCATGACGACGTGGAGAGGACCGCCAGGTCAGTAGTGGAATTGTGTAGTAAAGGGCCTCAGGATTCTCCGTCAAGACGACGTGGAGAGGCTGACCGCCAGGTCAGTAGTGAAATAGTGTAGTAAAGGGCCTCAGGATTCTCCGTCACGACGACGTGGAGAGGCTGACCGCCAGGTCGGTAGTAGAACTGTGTAGTTAAGGGCCTCAGGATTCTCCGTCAAGACGACGTGGAGAGGCTGACCGCCAGGTCAGTAGTGAAATTGTGTAGTAAAGGGCCTCAGGATTCTCCGTCAAGACGACGTGGAGAGGCTGACCGCCAGGTCGGTAGTGGAATTGTGTAGTAAAGGGCTCTGCTTGCCGTGATCTTCTGTGTGGGTGTACCCTGTGGGACTTTGAACTGTACTCGTGATCTTCTGTGTGGGTGTACGCAGTGGGACTTTGAACTGTATTCGTGAGCGGCTCTGCTTGCCGTGTGAAGACTGTGACTTGGGCTCGTTGCAGCCAGCTGTGTGGACTGTGTCTGTTGGGACACTACTGACGGTGCCAGTGAGAAATATTCAATATGTCAGTTTTCAGAGCTACGGTTGAAGCTCCCTGTGTTTGTTGAATGCCCTTGCTGGTTGTGGTTTGTCTTGATTTTGTGCCTATTTATCTTGGTGTTTGTTTACGTTGTGATGGTTCAGGCAGCATTATAAAAGAAAGAAACTTAACTCGTGTGTTGCCTGGCTGTCCATGTTCGTGTGGTGTGGGGGTGTGTAGGGACATAATCGTTACAGGCATCCAACCTTTTGAAAGTGAGATTCAGATAGTCATACACACAGCACCACACCATCCGTAACAGTGGACAGACATTCAACATCAACTGAATATCTCAATCTAGTTGTTGCTGGCTGGAAGAACAGTTAGTGCCACAACCGGGGACATTTGGAGCACTGATCTATCCAGCGGTATAAATCAGGTCTGTGGAGAAATCAGAATGCCAGAGAGAGAGAGAGAGAGAGAGAGAGAGAAGAGAGAGAGAGAGAGAGAAGCAGAGGTGATTTGCTTTGCTTATTTACATGGAACGAATCCGCGAGTTCCAAGATGATGTGAACAGAAATTACCTTCTTTCCATTACCTCCATGTTAAATCACAGCGCGCAACGGCTTTTGGTATAATTGAATCGTTGTTTGGAGAGTTGGATATTTGACGGATTAGTTGGTCGGTGAGATGCTCAATTGTTTGTGACGTAAATGACCTTCGTGTGTGCGTGCACCATTACCTTTATCTTGTTCACGGTACGCGATAACTTTTTTTTAAAATGGTTGTATGAAGAAGTTAGTAACTACGGGCACCCACTCCCTCCGCCAACTCCCATCCGATCCCCCACCCCATCCCTACCACGACCACCTCTGTCTAGTCTATTCTCTCTCACCCCAAATCTACCTTCCCCTGCCGCCTCGCCCCACTGATCTGCGTGTGCGTGTGTGTGTGTGTGTGTGTGCGCGGTATTTGTATTACCGCGAAGCGACGAAGCGGAAGTGACTGG
>CM031622.1:52761807-52771807 GCA_018398815.1 Conus ventricosus
ATGCCCGACGTTTCAGTTTATCGCTATGGCCGTAACTAACGGCTGTAACAACCCATAACGGTTTTTCATTTTTTTATCGAATATCTCAGAAAGTACTTGTCCGATCTTTGTGAAATTAGCAGGTATGTTCACTACGGGTTACAGATGATGCTCGATGGTTTAGTTTACCGTTATAGCCGTTACTAACGGTGTCCAGGACGGGGGAAATCGTGATGGTATTGCTCAAGTGCACTAAGTTGATGTATTATTAGTCAGGCTTAACACACCAAGGTTATCTTTGCACTCATACACGCATATGCACACTCATGCGCACACCAAACATTCACCTCTCTCTGGGAATGGGATGTCACGCATTCGTTTCTTTCCTAACACGTCTGAGAACAATAAATACAATTTCTATGCTACTTATAATTAATCATGAACAATCAATCACACACAATGATAAATCAACACATTAAAAGATCAATACTTCCTAATCCGGGTTATAATAAAATGACTTCTTACTGGCCAGGTTTTCACACACACAACCACGCTTTCACACCACACCACAGTTCTTGAAAAAAGTCTCTTCACGTCTTCTTCGCACTGCTTGATGGTGATGCCCTTGGTTGACTGGCTCCAGGCTTCAGGACTGGGTCTTCGTGGTCGTCTCTGGGATCTCGAGTCGAACTCTTCTTCTTCGTCTTCTTCACCCACCTCTGGGTTCAAATTCAGTTTGTCTGTCTTCACCCACCTCTGGGCTTCAAACTTAGTTTCCTTCTCTTCCAGCTTGTCTTTAACTCTAAGACCTTGCTGTCTCTTCTATCTCCCAGACACGTTTCTCTCGACCCTTTCTCTGTCCTGCTCACTCCTCTCTCTCTCTCTCCTCTGCCTTCTCTCTCTCTCCTGGTGTTCTTCTCTCGACACGTTGTTCTCCCTCAGTTTATATAGGGAGGGAAACAAAGGATTCCCTTCGGGCCATGCTTTGTCCACGCTGCTTCTCAAACCCCTAGTTCACAAGTACCCTGAATTCTCCACTCGTGACATTCCACACACATCAGCATTTACACACACCCCTACCTAATTGATTAGCAACACACACACTTAGCCCAGATGGACATCGAAAATTCCCGCCGACTTCGGTGGTCAGTTAACACAGTAATTATCTTAAGGAGGGTTACTACAACCTCCACACGCATTCAGCCAGCCTGACAATAGAACCAACCAGTGACCCACGGCAATACCATCTGAACAAATCCAAGGCCCCCTGCTCTTCACTGACTGTTTACACAAGAACCTCAGCTGACCGAGCATTTAGCGCTCACTTGGGGCCCGAGGTCGTAGTGGTTACAACCCTTCCCCTTTCGCCACCAGGCAGGTCCGAACTCTCTCCTAGGTGTTGTTTGTCATCTGACCACTTCGGCCGTGTGCGGTGGGTAAGGTACCCTGGTTAATTGGTCTATTACCTATTTGTATGCCACGTACACTGTCCCTTTGTCTCCAAGCGTCTAATGCCTTTTGTGAGAGGTTTCACGCTCCTTGACAAATTCCCCCACTCGAAGACAATGCCCTGCATTGGCTAAAACTTAACATTCAAGGAGATGAAACTCATAATTTTCCCATTTAAACCAGTGCTAATATCGGCCTCTCATAAGCCTACTTACACAGAGAACGCACGCAAGATTTGTCTTGCAACAAAAATTATAGAGAAAAATCAATACATACACACTATCAAAGCAAATATCAACATAAATCAGAAATCTCCACCATCTCTAAGTCGTGTGGCCATATAACCATTATGTTTCTGCGGAAATTCTCTCCCCTTCTCTTCATACACGTGGCCTGCAACCAGCCACGTCAGGCATACGCGACACTGCAAAAGACACACGCACCCACTACCTGACTTCTCGACCGACCATTTTATTTTGGCCAACATTTTGGTAAGACCAGTCTGATCCCCTTTCTGAGCACACACCTGCCTACCCGCGGCATGTGCTGCATTGTGTACAGAAACGCCTGACATCACCAAGGATACCGGGCCAGTGTACTCTCGCGTCACTGCCTTTTGTGAGGCCTTCTTACCGAGATGGCCGAGGCTGACGTCACATGTTTTTCGGACATCACCGCCGCTCTGCGGTTTGTAGGCACAACGATCTGTCTTTTCATCTTCCCGAACGCGAATGAGTAAAAGTTCGGTACAATATGCCGTTCTCTAACTCGAACCCGATTGTACCCTCTTCACACCTTTCTCCTGCCCTCTGTGAGCAAAACTAAACAGTTTACTGAGCGAGTAGTCGCCCTTTTGTTCTGCTCGCAAGTGAGAGGGGTTGGTCTCTCTGGACACGCTCCATTGCGTTCTGGAGTGTGTGACCGCCTGGGGCCTTTCTCTCCGTGATTTCTTTTCCCTGATTCAACAGTGAAGTCAGGGTTTTGGTTTCCGTACCCACGTTGCCCTGAAATGTTCCCAATCACTAAATCATACGGTGGCTTTGGAACAGCCAAAGCCTGTACGACTCCACTATAGAATGGTGTATCAATGAACACCAGTGCGTTTTGAATTCTGCTACTGTTCCATCTATTTGTCTACACCTCTGTGTTTTTCCTGTGAATTGTCCCTTCTTAACAGGACTCCTTCACCATTACGCCAGTGCACCCAGAGTCTCTAATGACATTAACCACATTGTCCCCACTCTGCCTTTGTGCACATCCATGTTATCGCCTGAATCTGTGAACACACAGCCACAATCCAGACAAAATAACACTGTCATCTTGTTCATCTTTTTCTATCTGCCTCTCTCTTGGCCTGATCTCATTGCTGCTGCTTTCTGAGGTTAAATCGGCAGTCTCTAGCCAAGTGTCCTGTCTTATCACACAGAAAACAGGTACGCTCATTCCTAGCCACGTGGCTATTGGTTTTCACCCTTGTTTGCTCACGTGACGTGTGGGCCTACGGGTGTGTACTGCTGACTCATTGCGTGAGTCATGTGCTGGCCTGCTATCCTCTGAATATGCTTCCAGGCTTTCCTCTTGTTCAGGCAAATCACGCCTCGCTTCCCGGTATGTCTCAGCTGTCTCAAGTACCTCAGCTATTGTGGTTGCACCTTTTTCCTTAATGTGGATGGTGAGGCCCGTCCACAACCATCAAGTATCTGTTCCTTCATCACCAGTGTCTTGAGGCCTTCAAAATCAATGTCTACTCCACTAAGTTCTACCCACTTGTTGAAATAGTGGTCCAGTCTAACTCCGAATGAGTGTATGTCTCACCCTGTTCGATTCTCGCCTCGCGAAACTTACGCTAAAACCTTCTTCAGTCAAATCATATGCCTTTAGCACCGCCTGTTTCACCTTGTCAAAATCTCTCTGATCACCTTTGGGTAGGGTGGTTACTGTGTGTAACGCACGACCTGTCACAAGGCAGACAGGTTTATTGCCCAGTTATCTTCGGGTCAGCCCTCGTGCTCGGCAACCGATTCAAACCGACTGATATAGGCGTCGTATTGAATCAGTTTCTTCTCTGAACGTGGGAGTTTAAGTCTAGGTGCGCAACTTTGTCTGCGGCCTACTGACTCAGAAACTGGTGTCTATTTCACTGCGATTTTCAGACTTTATTCTTTCCAACTCAATTTGTTTGGCTAAAATCTCCGATTCTGCTTCTGCTCTCGCTCTGGCAGCTGCACTCTCTGCATCTGCTTTGGCCTTTGACGCAGCAGTTTCTGCCTCTAGATTTCTTTTGACAGCCTCAAGCTGTTCCTTTCAAACTTCTTCTTTCAGCCCTTTCATCTCTCTCAGTCTTTTGCTGAGATTCAATAAACATACGGAGTTCATCTCCTGTATATCCATTTCTTTCCCACAACTTACTAGTTTCTCTATGGGGGTAAAACTTTCTTCAGCCATTTTCTTTTCTGACATGTTTTAGCACCACTAAACAGTTATGCGTATAAACCCGGAAAAAGTCAGTAAAACAGTTTATCTGCTAAACGTTACGAGTACACCAACCAATGGTAGTGTTCCTAACACAAAGGAGCTTAATCTTAAACCACAGCTTCTGTGAGAGTTAAGACTAGACCTCGTTCTTCGTTTCTCTGAACGACCTCTGATTAATACACCACCCTACACACAAGTCAATACTCAACACTCAAAGAACTAAAGGAAATAATTAGAAGAGCTAATTAAAATTGCCTTTAGTGGACGCTTCGCCCCAGTACTACTCTAGTACTCACTTTGTTTCCCTCCTGAAACTAATTTGGGCATGCAATCCTGGCAGGCTCGCCACTTTGTCCAGGACGGGGGAAATCGTGATGGTATTGCTCAAGTGCACTAAGTTGATGTATTATTAGTCAGGCTTAACACACCAAGGTTATCTTTGCACTCATACACGCATATGCACACATCATGCGCACACCAAACATTCACCTCTCTCTGGGAATGGGATGTCACGCATTCGTTTCTTTCCTAACACGTCTGAGAACAATAAATACAATTTCTTGCTACTTATAATTAATCATGAACAATCAATCACACACAATGAATAAATCAACACATTAAAAGATCAATACTTCTAATCCCGGGTTATATAAAATGACTTCTTACCTGGCCAGGTTTTCACACACACAACCACGCTTTCACACCACACCACAGTTCTTGAAAAAAGTCTCTTCACGTCTTCTTCAGCACTGCTTGATGGTGATGCCTTGGTTGACTGGCTCCAGGCTTCAGGGATGGGTCTTCGTGGTCGTCTCTGGGATCTCGACGTCGAACTCTTCTTCTTCGTCTTCTTCACCACCTCTGGGTTCAAATTCAGTTTGTCTGTCTTCACCACCTCTGGCTTCAAACTTAGTTTCCTTCTCTTCCAGTTGTCTTTAACTCTAAGACCTTGCTGTCTCTTCTATCTCCCAGACCACGTTTCTCTCGACCCTTTCTCTGTCCTGCTCACTCCTCTCCTCTCTTCTCCTCTGCCTTCTCTCTCTCTCCTGGTGTTCTTCTCTCGACACGTTGTTCTCCCTCAGTTTATATAGGGAGGAAACAAAGGATTCCCCTTCGGGCCATGCCTTTGTCCACGCTGCTTCTCAAACCCTAGTTCACAAGTACCCTGAATTCTCCACTCGCGACATTCCACACACATCAGCATTTACACACACCCTACCTAATTGATTAGCAAACACACTTAGCCCCAGATGGACATCGAAAATTCCGCCGACTTCGGTGGTCAGTTAACACAGTAATTATCTTAAGGAGGGTTACTACAACCTCCACACGCATTCAGCCAGCCTGACAATAGAACCAACACAGTGACCCACGGCAATACCATCTGAACAAATCAAGGCCCCTGCTCTTCACTGACTGTTTACACAAGAACCTCAGCTGACGAGCATTTAGCGCTCACTTGGGGCCCCGAGGTCGTAGTGGTTACAACCCTTCCCCTTTCGCACAGGCAGGTCCGAACTCTCTCTAGGTGTTGTTTGTCATTCTGACCACTTCGGCCGTGTGCGGTGGGTAAGGTACCCTGGTTAATTGGTCTATTACCTATTTGTATGCCACGTACACTGTCCCTTTGTCTCCAAGCGTCTATATGCCTTTTGTGAGAGGTTTCACGCTCTTGACAAACGGTATAACGGCCATAACGGTTTTTCTTCTTTATGGAATCTTTCAGAAAGCATTATTGTGGATATTTCAAAAAATTTGTAAGTATCTTCATTAGGGGTCAGGGATGATGCCCGAGTGTTTTTTCCCGTTATAACCGTTCTAAAACAAAAAAGGCCCCATAACTTTTTTTTCTTTTTTTTTTATGGAAATTTTCTCAAAAAGTACGTGGCCGTCTTTTGAAATTACGGGCAGTTATTATGGTCACGGTGATGCCCGACTTTTTAGTGTACCTTATAGCGTTAAAACGGCTTAACGCCCCTAACAGTTTTTTTTTTTTATGGAATATCTTAAAAAGTACGTGGCCAAATTTTTCGGGGGTTAGACACAAAAACCACACACACAACCCACAAAAAAAACACACACAACACACAACACACAACCCCCACCACACACACACACACACACATGGAGAGAGAGAGAGAGAGAGGGAAGGAGAGAAAGAAGGGGAGAGGGGAGAGAGGAGAGAGAGAGAGAAGGGAGAGGGGTGACATTTAAACTCACAACCCCAGGAGAAAGCTGACAGGTGCAGGTCAGACACCCTTCCCAGTGTGTGGAGAAGCTGACACCCCTGCCCCCAAGACGAGTGCAGCAGAAAGGTATGTAACCTCGCGACGATGGAACTTGACAAAGGGCGAGAGAAAAGAGAGAAGAGGAGAGAGAGAGAGAGGGGGGGGGGAGAGAGAGAGAGAGAGGAGAGAGAGAGGGAAAAGGGGGCGAAGAGAGAAGAGAGAGGGGGGGAAAAAAAAGAAGAGAGGAGGAGGAAGAGAAGGGAGAAGAGGGGGAAAGGAAGAAGAGAGAGAGAGAAGAGAGAGACATACAACAGACAGCAGACAGAGAGGGGGTCAATCATATCATACGCACCCCTCAGCATGCATTAAAGGATGCTTCCCCAGGGCAGCTGCATTGATTTATTTAAACATGGAAAAAAAAAGAAAATGACAAAAGAACAGAAGGGGAATGGGTAGAAGGTCCCGTTCATTCACCTTGCCCTAGGGGAAGGGTTCCCATGAAAAAAAAATGGAAAAAAAAAGGCAAAGTAATGCACTAGCTACACTCACTACAATACAAAACTATCTACCCTACACTACACTGTACGATACACTACACTACTTACACTACACGGGATACATACACTAAAAGGATCCCTATTACAATACACTACATACATTCCGTACACTACACCACAATTTACATACTGACACCCCTACACTACTCTAACTAATTACAGCACACTGCACTGCCCACACTCACTCCACCCATGAATTACCACGCTACCTACAGTATGCAATAAAATACAATACAATACAATAAATACTTTACAAAACACAGACCAACAGCACCCCCTTTACACTACACAACTACCAAATTTACACTACACTACCTACACTGCATCACCTACACTACACCAACACAACCACAAGTCTACACTACATGACACTACACTGCCTACGCTCGGTACACACCTAAACCACTTTGTACTGCCTAACTACACTACATGCACACACTACACTACTCTACCTACACCATACACTAACAACTCTCTCTATTTAACTCATCTATTCTCTACTCTATCTCCCTTACTTACTTATCTCACTAGGGACAGTAATGACTCAACACCCCCACCCCACTCCATCGCCCCCACCCTACCCTCTACACTCCTCCGCCCCACACCCTGACTATCCACCCCCTTTACTCCGCCCCACTCCCCTCCAGGCACCCACTCCACTCCTTCTACCCACCCCACTCCTTTCTACCCCTCCCACCCATTCTATCCCCCATCCCCCATTTTACTCCACCCCATCCTTTCTCCCACCCATTTTTCCCCTCCATTTACTCCCCCCTCCATTCTACCCACACCACTCCATCCTTTTACTCCACCCCAATCCATTTACTCCCCCCTCCATTCACTCCATTCCCTCCCTCACCCCCATTTCTCACTCCGCTCCACTCCTTTTCTACTCCGCTCCCCCCACCCCATTCTACCCCGCTCCCTTCACTCCTTTCTACTCCACCCCCTTTCCAAACCCATGAACCCACTCATTCTACCCACCCCACCCCACTCCATTCTACTCCACCCCCTTCCCACCCCTCTACCCGCCCCACCCCATTTATCCCCACCCCACTCCATTCACTCCGCTCCCCCAAAGCTTCTACTCCACTCACTCCATTCTACCCACTCCACCATTCTACCCCCTCCACTCCATTCAAACCCCGCTCTGCTCCACTCCATTCCATCCGCTCCACTGCATCCATCCCCCACTCCACTCCACCCATCCATTTCCCGCTCTCCCACTCCTTCACTAAAATCTATTCACTACTCCACTCCTTATTTACTCCCTCCACTCCATCCGTGCACTCACCCCTCACCCCCCCCACTCCACCCACCAGTGACCCCTCCACTCTATCCCTTACCCCCCACTCCACTCCACTCCACCCACCCCACTCCACTTATCCACCCACTCCAGTGCACCACCCATTCCCCCCCACCCCACTCCACTCCACTCCACCCCACCCACTCCGTGCACCCCACCCACTCCCCCCACCCATCCACCCCCCCCACTCCATCACTCACCCACCCCACCCCCACTCTCTCCTCTACACCCCACTCCCCCCCAATCCCCCCTTGCCTCCACCCACCCCACCCCATCTACTCCCACCCCCCACTCCACTCATCCCTCCACTCACCCCACCCCACTCACTCCACTACACGTACCCAGTGCACTCCATCAACTCCACTATTCCCCCCCCCCTCCCTTTCCACCCCCCCCCCCTTTCCCCACCCCCTTCCCACTTTTTTTCCGCCCCACCGCCCCCCCCCGCACCTTCCTTCCTTTCCCCCCCCCTTTCCCCTCCCCCTCCCCACCCACCCCCTTCCTTCCCACCCCCTTCCATCCACTCCTCTCCCTTCCACCCACTCCACTCCTTTTTCCACTCACTCCTTCCCTTCCACTCCCTCAACCCCTTCCCCCCACTCCATTCCCTTCCATTCCCTTTCCCCGTCCCACCCCCTTCACTCCAATCCACCCCCTTCCCCACTCCAATCCACCCCCTTCCCTAAAATCCACCCCCTTTCCCAAAAATCACTCCCTTCTAACCCAACCCCTTCCCAATCCAATCCCCACTCCTTCACTCCACCCACCCCTTCCCACCCACTCCCTTCCACCCACTCCCTGCACCCACCCCCTTCCATTTCCATCCCCACTCCACCCCCTTTCCCACTCCCTCCTTCCATTTCCACTCCACTCCACCCCCCTTCCCCTTCCATTCCCCTTCCACTCCACTCCCTTCCACTCCACTGCATTTTGGCATGACCCCTTCCCATCCCTTCCCTTCCATTCCCTTCCACCCCAATACCTTCCACCCCACTCCACTCCCCCCACTCCCTTCACCCACTCCACCCCACCCACCCTCCACCCCCACCCCTTCCACTCCCTCCACTCCCTTCCCTCCCCCCCACCCTTTCCCACCCCACTCCCCTCCACTCCACTCCACTCCATCCACTCTTTTCCCACTCCCTCCTCCCCTGCACCCCCTTTCCACTCCACTCCATCCACTCCACTGCACCCCCTTTCACTCCCCCACTCCCCCCACTCCCTTCCCCCCGCCCCCTTCACTCCCTTCCACTCCCCCCCTTCCCACCCCCTTTTCACCCACTCCATCCCCCACTCCACCACCCCACTACAAGCTATACAATACTATACAAGCAACATACCAAATACGAAAGTGACAAAATACAAAATAATCAAGCATTCTAAGAAAACATGGATATACAAAATTTTATTTCATTTGCTTGTAAAAACTATTAGGGGATTTTAAAACCCAACGAATAAATTTAAAAAACAAGAGAAAAGCATTAAAAGTACTCCAGTTTATCCTGTTCCTTAAAGGGGAAAAAAAAGCTTGGGATGGTGTAAGCTTTAGTAATGGCTTACTGGAAAACACCGCCATCATCGTGCCCTAAATGAACATATTTGCAAAGTTGCGAAGATCGGCAAGTACTTTGGAGATTTTCCATAAAGAAGAAAACCTTTTGGGGCGAGAAACGGCTCTAACGGAAATTAAAAACATCGGCATCACCCGTGACCCAAATGAACATACCTAAAAATTTTTCAAAAAATATCGGCCATACTTTCCAAAAATTTTCCCATAAAAAAGAAAAACCGTTAGGGGCCGTTTAGCCTTAGTAAGGTAAACCGAAAAGAAAATGTCGGGCATATCCGTCCCCCCAAATGAACAACCTAAAAAATTTCATAAAAAATCGGCCAAGTACTTTCTAAATTTTCCCAAAAAGAAAAAACAAGAGCAAAGCTAAATACTTTACCCCCAGTTTATCCTGAATACTCGGAGATATTCCAAAAGGGAAAAAAACCGTTTTTGG
>CM031622.1:52791415-52801415 GCA_018398815.1 Conus ventricosus
TTGACGGAGAATCCTGAGGCCCTTTACTACACAATTCTACTACTGACCTGGCGGTCAGGCTCTCCACGTCGTCTTGACGGAGAATCCTGGGCCCTTTAAATACACAATCTACTACTGACCTGGCGGTCAGCCTCTCCACGTCGTCTTGACGGAGAATCCTGAGGCCCTTTACTACACATTCTACTACTGACCTGGCGGTCAGCCTCTCCACGTCGTCTTGACGGAGAATCCTGAGGCCCTTTACTACACCATTCTACTACTGACCTGGTGGTCAGCCTCTCCACGTCGTCTTGACGGAGAATCACGAGGCCCTTTACTACACCATTCTACTACCGACCTGGCGGTCCTCTCCACGTCGTCTTGACGGAGAATCCTGAGGCCCTTTACTACACCATTCTATTACTGACCTGGCGGTCCTCTCCACGTCGTCATGACGGAGAATCCTGGGCCCTTTACTACACTATTCCACTACTGACCTGGCGGTCCTCTCCACGTCGTCTTGACGGAGAATCCTGAGGCCCTTTACTACACAGTTCCACTAATGACCTGGCGGTCCTCTCCACGTCGTCTTGACGGAGAATCCTGAGGCCCTTTACTACACAGTTCCACTAATGACCTGGCGGTCCCTCTCCACGTCGTCATGACGGAGAATCCTGAGGCCCTTTACTACACAGTTCCACTAATGACCTGGCGGTCCTCACCACGTCGTCATGACGGAGAATCCTGAGGCCCTTTACTACACTATTCCACTACTGACTGGCGGTCCTCTCCACGTCGGGGTGACGGAGAATCCTGAGGCCCTTTACTACACAGTTCCACTAATGACCTGGCGGTCCTCTCCACGTCGTCTTGACGGAGAATCCTGAGGCCCTTTACTACACAGTTCACTAATGACCTGGCGGTCCTCTCCACGTCGTCATGACGGAGAATCCTGAGGCCCTTTACTACACAGTTCCACTAATGACCTGGCGTCCTCTCCACGTCGTCATGACGGAGAATCCTGAGGCCCTTTACTACACAGTTCCACTAATGACCTGGCGGTCCTCTCCACGTCGTCATGACGGAGAATCCTGAGGCCCTTTACTATACAATTCCACTAATGACCTGGCGGTCCTCCTCCACGTCGTCATGGGCGGAGAATCCTGAGGCCCTTTACTACACAATTCCACTAATGACCTGGCGGTCCTCTCCACGTCGTCATGACGGAGAATCCTGAGGCCCTTTACTACACAATTCCACTAATGACCTGGCGGTCCTCTCCACGTCGTCATGGACGGAGAATCCTGAGGCCCTTTACTACACAATTCCACTACTGACCTGGCGGTCCTCTCCACGTCGTCATGACGGAGAATCCTGAGGCCCTTTACTACACAATTCCACTACTGACCTGGCGGTCCCCTCCACGTCGTCATGACGGAGAATACTGAGGCCCTTTACTACACAATTCCACTACTGACCTGGCGGTCCTCTCCACGTCGTCATGACGGAGAATCCTGAGGCCCTTTACTACACAATTCCACTACTGACCTGGCGGTCCTCTCCACGTCGTCATGACGGAGAATCCTGAGGCCCTTTACTACACAATTCCACTAATGACCTGGCGGTCCTCCCCACGTCGTCTTGACGGAGAATCCTGAGGCCCTTTACTACACAATTCCACTACTGACCTGGCGGTCCTCTCCACGTCGTCATGACGGAGAATCCTGAGGCCCTTTACTACACAATTCCACTACTGACCTGGCGGTCCTCTCCACGTCGTCATGACGGAGAATCCTGAGGCCTTTACTACACAATTCCACTAATGACCTGGCGGTCCTCTCCACGTCGTCATGACGGAGAATCCTGAGGCCTGTACTACACAATTCTACTACCGACCTGGCGGTCCTCCCACGTCGTCTTTGACGGAGAATCCTGAGGCCCTTTACTACACAATTCCACTAATGACCTGGCGGTCCTTCCACGTCGTCATGACGGAGAATTCTGAGGCCCTTTACTACACAATTAAACTAATGACTGGCGGTCCTCTCCACGTCGTCATGACGGAGAATCCTGAGGCCCTTTACTACACAATTCCACTATATATAATGACCTGGCGGTCCTCTCCACGTCGTCTTGACGGAGACAGCGGCTGGGGCACGGGCTGTCCCTCCACACCTGGCGGGAGTCAGTTCCAGACCAGACTCAGGGGCCTCACCGTTTTTTTCTTCGCCTGGTTTGTTGTTGTTGTTTTTTATGTCATGTTGATAAGTAAGTTTACATTGACGTCACAATTTACGGGGACGTCACATCCACATATACACTTCTTTTTAGTGCCTTGCATTATCATACGGTTTTACAATAAAACATGAAAAAGCATTACTTTATTTTTTAAAAGAACTTTCTTTTCTTTCTTTCTGCGTACGCAGGCTGATACTCCTGCGGACACTTCCTGTATAGCCAGGCAGTGGAGTTTTGTGTGTATGACCCTTTTTTATCCCGCCATTAAGGCAGCCATACTCCATCTTCGGGGAAGGTGCATGCTATGTGTCACTGGCCGTCTTTTCCCGAAAGTTGGTAATGGCATTTTACGTGTGTGCAAGATGTTATGCGTGCGTTCACACACGGAACTCGGTTTATAGTCTCATTCGAAGGACTATATGGGGAATGGAGTCAGAACCAATGTTAACTCCGAGGGAAAAATCCCCTATAACCGAAATTCGAACCCACAACCCCAGATCACGAGTCGGCGCTCTACCAACTGAGCTATCCGGCCCCCTTTTAAAAGAACTAATACATTGGTAATGACCAGCCGCCGTGGCGAAGTGGTTTAGCGTCGCGGACTTCCGGGCTGGGAGGTCGTGGGTTTGAATCCATCAGAGTCATGTGGGTTTTTCTGCCCCGACCAGCTCCTACCCAGGGGTTGAGTTGCTGCGGACTCAGTTGGGAAGACTGGGACCACACAGTCGAGTTTCATCCACTTAATGGACGCGTTTTGAGAGTGTTCCTCAAATTTCCTGACCAACACTGCAGGTGTTTGTATCTCTCCGGCTGGTTGACGCCGGGATATATTATGACAGGAAGCGTAGAGTACAGCCCTGTCATGTAGTCGCAGACCAAAATGGAAACCCGTAGCATCATCTTGATCATCCTCATTCTCATCGATCAGCATAAAAAAATGTCTCAAATTCTGTGGCCATTCATGCCCTGCTCTCATGGTGACCTCAATTTCGATGTCCTCTCCACGTCTGTGGTCTTGGTTTGGTACCGTCGGGGTCACCGGTATCGGCGAGGTCCATGGGGGCTGTCGTTTGGACGGACGTGGTGGCGCCCCTCCGGAGGGTGAGGCTCACCCCACGCCGGCTCCGCGACTAAGCAATCATTGTCGTCAGTAGGGGGCTTAGTTAGGTGGTGTCCTGCGTATGTTAGATCAGAACAGGCACCACTGAACACCACCGAAGTGACTCGACAGGAGTGCAGTGTCTCCTCCGGTGGGTTGCCTCTTGACGACTTGACATTGCTCCCTGTGGATTGACGGTGCCGGGCTGTGGCGGGGCCTACCGGGCTGTGGCTGTGGACGGGGTGTCGGAATGAGCGGCGTGGGTGCACTGCCTCTGAGGTGGCGCAGTGGTTGGGACAGCAAAAAAACAACAACAACAAAAAACAAACAAACACAACAGCAACAACAACAACAACAAAACGTTGGTAATGCCACACGCAAAAGTGGAAGATCTCTCTCTCTCTCTCTCTCTCTCTCTCTCTCTCTCTCTCTCTTCTCTTCTCTCTCTCTCTTCTCTCTCTCTCTCTCTCTCTCTCTCTCTCTCTCTCTCTCTTTCGAGAGAGAGAGAGAGAGTGTCCAGTCTATTTCTGAATCTCCAAAGGTGAATCTAGTATTAGGATCAGGAGGTCTCACAATTTTTAACTTCAGCTCACTCTCGCTTCTATTAGCTGTTTCCGAAACACTTGAGAAAGATATCTACAAACACTTAAGTAAGCACATATGAGAGAAACTTTAGAACGATTAAATTGCTCCTACGCAAACACATATGCACATGCGTGTATGCGCACGTCCACACCCATACGTGTGCGCACATACACTCATACACATGAACGCACAAATGTATACACACACGCACATGCGTACACGCCCGCATACAAAGACACGCACATATACACACATATATGTACACATACATTATGCAGATACATGTATATGCTCACACAAACCCACAAAACCGCACATGCACATGCACACGCACGTATGCACACGCACACACACGCGCACATACACGTAGGCACACACACACAAAAGTGACAATGAAAACCTGATAGGCCAAATAGTAAAAGAGTATATTGAAAATTCGTATCCCTTTCATCTTAAAATTTATACAGATGGGTCTCTTTTGGATACCAAAGAAGCAGGTGCAGCATTTACAATTCCTTCATTGAAAACTGAACAATCTTATTATCTTGGAAAAAAACAGATCAATTTTTACAGCAGAACTAACTGCCATTCTAATGGCTTTGTATTTTCTACTTAACTTTTCAAATCCAATATTCCAAGTCCTCTTTTGCGTCGATTCAAAATCAGTTTTATTCGCCCTAAGTAAAACAAACCCTATAGTAAGACAAGATCTGATTACAGATATTCATCACCTAATACATTTCTTGATTATTGGGGGTACAAGAATTAGTTTCTGTTGGGTTCCTTCTCATTGTGGGATTCAGTTTAATGAGAGAGTAGACAGAGCAGCAAAACGGTGAGCGAAAAATACTAGCGGGTCGGAGGTTATCAGTATCCCATTGTCTATCCATGAGGGATACAGTCTTCTAGAAAATGCATGCTGGAAACATTTTAGGAAAAAAACAACAAAATTCGGGATGTTCTCTTGATACTCGAATAAACCAGATATTAAACTTTGACACACTTCATTCTTTTTATCAATGTAGTTTGCCGTTTTCTCGAATCATAATTTCGCTAATATATAAGATCAAACTGAACGCTTTTAAGACAAAATTTTGCAAAAATATAACATGCCTTTGTGGTGAAATGATATCAAATTCCCACATACTTTTCCACTGCAAACAGTTAAAACCTCATCTACCACCTATACCTAATTGTTCTCTGGATACAGTTGTAACCGATTTATCACTAATGTGTAAAATTGCTGTTTCATTGCATCAAAGCCCTATTTTTTCTGTTTTGTAAAATGGGAACTGGTGTTTTAGTAACGTCCTTGTTATGACCGGTTATTCTTCGATGTTTTATAGTTAGTTATTCATTTTTTGCTGTTGCTGTTAATGTTATTCTGATAGATTATGTTTGTCTAATATCACATAATGTGTATAGACGTTAAATTGAAGACCTAACACGCACACACACACACACACACACACACACACACACACACACACACACACACACACACACACACACACGTGCACGCACACATAGACACACAAGCGCGCACACACGCATGCGCGAACACACACACACACACACACACACACACACACACACACACACACACACACACACACACACACACACACACACACACACACACTGAAACAAAGTAAATGGTGTCATGAAGTCTGGGTTTCTCTGAGCCTTCCAGCTTGGTGTAAAACCAGTGACAAAATCCATACACCATTGTGTCTTACAGATAACATCAACACATGCAGGTTAAGTATCATAGGTCTCAACAACATTTGGCTTGAATCACGTTTTTCTCCAAATTCACAGAGCGCTTTACAGCGCTAAACAAAATTCAATTTATTTTTGGAACCTTTTTTTGCACAAACATCTGTAGAGGTACACTGTATATGCCATTTCGCACTGTTACTACTGATACACCTTACCTCAATCTTGTCATTACTTACTTACTTACTTACTTAATCCTCTTCACTCCAACGGGAGCATAGGGCCTTCACTGCAGATTTCCAACGTGTGCGGTCTTGGGCTGCCCGCTTTGCCTCACCCCAGGAAGCTTGATGGTAATCAGCTCACTGTCCAGCGTCCTACTGGGCGGCCTCGCTTTCTCTTTCCTTGAAGGTTCCAATCCAGTGCCTGTCGTGTGGTGTTGTCCGGGCCTCGGCGTAGGATGTGTCCGATCCACTTCCACATTCGGATTCTGATGGTGTGTCCGATTGGTCTCTGATCTGTCCGGCGCCATAGCTCCTCACTGGCAATTCTGTCAGCCCACCTGATGCGGAGGATCCGCCGCAGGCATGTGTTGATGAAGACCTGCAACTTATGCTCCAGCCCTTTGGTGAGTGTCCAGGTCGCCGAGTCATGCAGCAGCACAGGTCTCACGTTGGTGTTGAACAGTCTCAGTTTGGTGTGAATACGGACGTTTGCGCTCCTCCAGATGGGCTTGAGGGTGGTGAAAGCAAATCTTGCCTTGGTTATTCTGGCCCTGATGTCATCATCAGTACCTCCTGTCTTGTTGACGATGCTTCCTAGGTAGGTAAATTTCTCAACATCTTCTATCTGTTGTTCCCCTAGGCGAATTGCTTCAGCCTGGCTTGTATTGGCTCTCATGGACTTTGTCTTCTCCGCGTTGATCTCCAAGCCAGTGTTACTGGCTGTGCTGCGGAGGCTCTCGGTTTCTTCTGCATGTGGTGGAGGGTGTGAGTCAGCAAGCTGATGTCGTTCGCGAAATCCAGGTCCTCAAGTTTCTGCATGAGTGTCCATTGGATCCCGCATGGTGGGCTCATCGCTTTCCTCATCACCCAGTCGATCACAAGAGAGAAGATCAGCGGTGACAACAAACATCCCTGACGTACCCCGGTGTTCACTGTGAAGGGTTCCGACACACTCGTGTTGTGGATGACGTGACACGCTGTGTCCTTGTACAGGCTCTGTATGATCTTTACCATCTTGTGTGGAATTTCGTAGTGTCTCAGGATTTTCCATGTTACTTCTCTGTCCACTGTATCGAATGCTTTTTTGAAATCGATGAAATTGATGTAGATTGGTGACTGCCACTCAAGAGACTGCTCGATGATGATTCGGAGCGTGGCTATCTGATCGACACATGATCTTCCTGCTCGAAATCCTGCTTGTTCGTCTCTCAGCTTTTCGTCTACAGCTGCCTGGATCCTCTCTAGGATGATTCTCGTGACGATCTTGCTGGGTAGTGACAGCAGCTGTATCCCTCTCCAGTTCTTACACTCGCTGAGATCCCCTTCTTTGGTATCTTGATGATGTAGCCCTTTTTCCACTCTTTCGGCACTTCTTCCTTTTCCCAGGCCTCTTGAAATAAGTCCATCATGATGTCCGCCGCGACCGTCGATTCTGCCCTGAGCACATCCGGTGTGATGTCAGGTCCTGGGGCTTTCCCGTTCTTCGTCTTTCTGATGGCTTGAATGATTTCTTCTTTGCTGATCGGCCCTAGGTTCACATCCAGGCCTTCTCCTTCCTCGATGAGTGGTGGTGTCTTGACTGGCGTACCACTGAGCAGGTCGCTAAAGTGTTCCCTCCATCTGTCCAGCTGCTCTGTTGGTTTGCTCAATATGTTTCCAAATCTTGTCATTGCACGCCAAAAATTGAGCGGAGAGAGAGAGAGGAGAGAGCCAGAGAGAGAGAGGGAGAGAGAGAGAGAGAGAGAGAGAGAGAAGAGAGAGAGAGAGAGAGAGAGAGAGAGAGAGAGAGAGGAGACAGACAGACAGACAGACAGGCTGAGAGGAGAGAGAGAGAGAGAGAGAGAGGAGAGAGAGAGAGAGAGAGAGAGAGGAGGAGAGAGAGAGAGAGAGAGAGAGAGAGAGAGAGGCTGGCAGACAGACATACAGACAGGCAGTCGGGCAGGCAGGAAGACAAAACGAAATAAAAGACGTTCACTCATGAAAATGTACTGACGTGGAACATGAGTGTAAGTCAATGGCAGCAGCGGCACTATCGTGATTCTCACGCCTCACCTTATACTTCCTACCTCGTAACCACCGCCTTTCTCTTTCCACAAGTGGAAAAGCGAAACACCGCTACATCACATGCAGCGAGGTTTCAAAGAGAAGAAAGGAGGACTCCGTCTTGAGTGTTTGTAATAGAGATGGTGTGTGTGTGTGTGTGTGTGTGTGTGTGTGTGTGTGTGTGTGGTGTGTGTGATGTGTGTGTGTGTGTGTGTGTGTGTGTGTGTGTGTGTGTGTGTGTGTGTGTGTGTGTGTGTATGTGTGTGTTGCGTGTGTGTGTGTGTGTGTGTGTGTGTGTGTGTGTGTGTGTGTGTGTGTGTGTGTGTGTGTGTGTGTGTGTGTGTGTGTGTTGTTGTTGTTGTTGTTGTTGTTGTTGTTCTTCAGTTTAACGTCCTTCCACTAGAAGTGATTCAGACAATATTATAGTGTAGAGTGAGCTTGATGTAAAGAATGAAAGAGATGCATTTTTTTAGGGAGTGTAAGTTTTAAAGTAGTACGTAAGACATGTAATCATAACCCTCCACCCCAACCTATTCATCAGAACGTTTAACTTAAACTAAAATTTTAACTGTAACAATCACAAATGCTAAAGATAAATATTAAGTGAACAGCCTAATAAACATTTAGAAATAGATTCAAGAGTAGCAAAATTGTTTAATATACTAGATAGTGATAAAGGAGTCATCCATCAACAAAACCCTCAATACCTGATTTATTAAACAGCTCTTTTGTTTTGGGACAATGAATCAGTAAATGATTGACACTTATAGAATCCCCACACATACATTTAATATCTTTGCAATATTTTGTTTTAAACGAGTTTAAACGAAGCCTATGGATTAGACTTTCAATCTCCCCGGATGAGGAAATAAATCTTTTGTATGATGTTATCCCATTGTTTTTGTCATTACAGTTGATGCAATTTTTATAATAATATATGTCCGAGTTCCTCAGTGTTTTTGTTGCATTATCATGAGATGTTTTATTTGATAGAGAAACATTCTGCCAGATCTAAGCGAACATTTATTGTTACTGTGCCGCTAAGGTTTTGAGCTGCCTTTTTTGCAACTTTGTCTACTTGTTCATTTGCCGATATACCACAATGAGAAGGCACCCAACAAAAAGTAATATTAATGCCTTTTTGGGAAAGAAGGTGTACTATATGATTAATTTCAGTTATCATGTCTAATCGTACATATGAATTAGAAGACTTAATACCATTCAATGTCGCTTTTGAATCAGCGCATATTACGATTTGACT
Organism: Conus ventricosus; assembly: GCA_018398815.1. NCBI lineage: Eukaryota > Metazoa > Mollusca > Gastropoda > Neogastropoda > Conidae > Conus > Conus ventricosus. The sequence goes on from CM031622.1 coordinate 52,800,564, forward strand.
GTTATTTATGGGGGAATTCAAAATGAAATCCAATGATTTGAGTATAGCAAGTAATTCTGCGCTATATATAGACAGACTTTTACCAAGATGAAATATTTTTTCTATTTTTAAGCTAGGAATTATGAAAGCTGCTCCCGTGCTATTATCATCCAATACTGAGCCATCTGTGAATATTTTTAAGTGATGGTTGTACTTATTTTCTAAGTGGGTGTAGACAAAAATTTCTCAAAATGTTGGGAGAATCCTTTTTTGTTAAATTATTGTAGTCAATGTCAAAGGAAGCTTTTGATTGTACCCGTTTTGGAATGGGTGAAAACGTAGGTTTCCGGCGATATTATTTTTATCTATTTTTGTATCTTTTAGAAGATCTGAGGAAAATGAATAAATAGATTTTGTGGATTGTATATATTGTGCACGTTTTCCAAAATCCTTTTCCGAATCTAAACATACCTCTTCTGAGCAAAAATTCTTTTGTGAGAAACTTTTTAAGATGAATTTTAAAGTAGAAGCCTTTCTAATTTCAGATAGAGGTAGAACTCCCACTTCGTTGTATGTCCCTAAGTTTGACGTATGTGTGGGAACCCCAAAGGCAATTTTGAAGGCTTTGCAATCAGTGCTCTGAAGTTTATTTAAAAGATGTTTAGGTGCATTAAAAATACTTCCTGAGCATATGTAAGTCTTGAGCGTACAAGGGCAGTTGCTAAAACAGTTAAACTTTTAGTGTCTTGCCCCCAAGATTGTTTACTGACAATTTTAAGGAAATTCAGACTTTTTCTTGCTTTATTTAAAATATGTGACCCGTTTTCACAAAATGAGTCTTAACTCGCAGGCAGCGAAAAGCGTAGAGGCCCG
>CM031622.1:52826255-52853755 GCA_018398815.1 Conus ventricosus
AACCTGTTATGCTGTAAAGGTTCAATTTTATATGTTTTTGTCCTTCTGGAGCCTGAGGTCAGTAGGCACTGTTATAAACCAGTGCCAACGCAAAGTCACTTTCGACTGCGTATTGTAAAATTTTGGTATCTTTTAATACTTGAAGGTATCAATGTAGAATTAATGGGTCTTAAATTTGCTAATATGTTTGTGCGTCAAGCCAGTAGAGGATCAGTTAGCTCGATCTTGCCTGTGCTTGCGCCTAGCAACACCAAAACGTAAGTACGAAATGAGTCGTTTATTCGTTCTATTCCCGCCCTAGTTAGGCCCTTAGAAGTGTCTAAGATAAATGTTGTCCATGCTGTTTTTATGCTCTTGCTGTAGGGAACCCGGCTCAACAGTTGTGCCAAAAAAAGAAAGATTTGAAAGGAGGGATGCCAGTCATAGTTATACTTTTGTGCGTGCCCGAAAATAAAGGTCGCTAGGCCATGATTATGATCCAACTTTTGTCTTAAAGCCTGGTCTTGATGTTAATATTGAATTCGTTACAGATCCTTTCAAAAGCCTTCATGTCTATTCTGTTGCTGAGTGGATTAAATGGTTTGTCATTTGTAATGGCGCTTGCAGTTCAGTCAAAATACGTCTGAAGGTGTAATAAAAATGAAATCTGTACACTGACCTCACCAAAGGATCTGGTGATTTAAATGATCAGCATACGACACTCCACACCAGTTGATGCGCAAAACACAGCAAAGTTTAACTGGTTCTGATAAAACTGCATCGGATGACTAAACACGCTTTCTTGATGTGGTCGTTTTCAATAGGGGGGTTAAGATAGCTCTTCAATGGAGTACTCACCTTTTATGAAAAGAGGCAGTCTGGGTCACAGCAAGTCAAGAGTATCAGTTGCTATATTTTTAAGATTGTGTGCGGCCCAACAGAATATTTTTGCACCAGTATATTTGAATGCACTCATTTTTATTTCGTTTAAAAAATGTTTGTAACAATAACAACCCAGACCGTCCTTCGTTTTTAGAACATAGCTATTGATAACGAATGCGGAGCCAAAATGGTTGCACTTCATGAAATATTTTACAAAGTCGTTATGGTTTAATATAAGCGAAGCCAAGGAGAATAATACGGTTCATAAAGTTGACAAAACAGGGGCCAATAGTTAGCCAGTTAATAATACTGATGGTTATTACGGGTTTTGCTCACTAAAAGAAGCAATGAGTAACTTTGACATTACTCTCAAACTTAACAATGCAAATCTAAAAACAATGTTAACATTCAAGCCTGAAGAAGAAGTAGGTTACTATTTTGATAAAGAGCTAGCTAAAATGTTAGGCTTTACAGCTAACAATTATAGATTTAGAGTTACACCAAACAAAACTACTTATGAGGGGGAAAGTCCGCTCGATCTTGCATTACATTCATTACTCTATGTTCATTGGATGAGCTGAGCACTGATGAAATCTTATATGACGGAAGGCCCTCAACTGTTTTAAGAGCTCTTCCATCAGGGAAAGCTGCATATTGCGATTATGAAATTATACAATTCCCTAATTTACAGTTTAAAAGATTAGTTTGTGGGAGGGTTGGATCATTTAATATAAAAATTGCAGACAAAGCGGGGGAAAGTTGTGAAATGTGATAACCTACACATTGTTTTGGAAATAAAATAATAAGTTGTTCTAAAAAATAATGTCGCGGGGGCTAGAAGAATCAGGAGTTACATTAGCGCCTGTGAGGTGTATAAACCTTAGAATTAAAAGACCTTGCAGACGTTGCGGACTTTGAACAGAACGGTGAGATAGGCGCTTTGTATGGTTTTGAGTACACTAAAGATGGTGATTATAAACGCAAAGAGGTTGGCGACAGCAAAAAGTTTCCTAAACTAGAACAACTGCGCAATCTAGAGGCAAATAATGTTGGCCAGTATGAATATAAAATAGTTCGAAAACCTGACCTCAAATGGCACTTAGAACCATATTTAGAATGGGACATAAAATTTGAATTCATAAGCCCATTTACATATTTTAGCCGTCAAAAAGTTTCAGAAAAGCATTCAACTCTGGCCCTTTACATGTAAGTCTTATGCGGACGACAATAGTCGGACAGAAATTGAAATACGCCGTATGGGAAAAAACAGTACATCCTCCACAGAAAAGAAACAGTTGTAAAAAAAGCTTCTACAAAATTACAGTTCTTTCCAAGCAGAAAATTAGGAGACACGTTCACAATATATTTCAAATTTCTGTCTTTAAAGATGTGGAGAGGGATGGGGTTGTGGGCGTTAGTGGCGACCTTATAAAAGGAATTAATATTAGCTGGCAAAAACTTAGACGTTTAAACGCCTTACAGTTACCATCGTCGTTCTTCACAATGGTGAGGATATTAAGATCATAACAACAAGCAAAAAAATCAATGTTGACTTAAATAGAAACAATCTTACAGAACTGAATTGGATTAATCTTACACATTTAGGCCTCATAGGGTTTTATTATACTGAACAAGTTTTGACGGAGAGTATGATAAAAATAATAACTGGATTAGATTAAGTTTCTGTTATAAAACTATGGAGCAGTTAAACTTTATGACAAAAACTCCTCATTGCTCATTGATTTGTGGGCAGACTGGTTGTGGAAAAACAATATTTATCCTCGACCTGTTACAAACAGTTTATCGTTATAATTTTGATCATATTGTAATTTTCTGCCCAACACTTAAATGGAACAAAGCATATCATGATAGAAGGTTTATATGGACAGATGATGACATATATTTAGTTGATCCTAGCATAAACTGAGTGAGTGTTTAGAACAGTTTTATAGACTGTTTGAAGGAACGCAGACACTATTTATTATAGATGACTGTTCAGCAGAAAGAGACATAGTTAAAAAGAGAAACACTTTATCAAAACTTGCTTTCAGTGGAAGACATGCCAGGATAAGTGTGTGGATTTTATGCCAAAAATATAACTCAGTTTTAAAAGACTTTAGAGAACAGTTAAAGACTGTAGTGTTATTTCACATGAAAGACAGAGACTCATTTGAAGAATGTTTGCGTGAAAATGATGTTATTGAAAACGACCAGGAAAAACACAGGATTAAGCAAAAACTGAAATCTGAAAGTTTAGTAAATAGTATTGAAAACGGATAACCCTACACAGTATGTTTGTTTGTAGATAATCGTTATTTTTGGTTATTGAAGTCTTACTTGTCAGAGAACGTATAAATGCCAATCCTGGGTCACTTTCGCCCGAAAACTGGTTTGAGGGCGAAAGTGAGTCAGGATTGGCATTTATACGTTCTCTCAAGGTCTGATTTCAACGTCCATGACTCACAAGCATATAAGAATATCGCCATGACTAAGGATCGCATCAGTCTAATCTTTGAGCTGATGGAGATGTTTTTATTTCTCCAAAGAGGCGTTAGCTTAGATAGCGTAGCTGTGGTCTGAGCGACTCTTGAGATGATTTCAGGTCTTGATCCTTCATCTGAGATTGTTGCCCCCAAGTACTTAAATGTGTTGACTGGCTCAAGCTTTTTGTTGTTGATGGTTATGTCTTGGGTAAAGCCGATTGGGTTGTTAGTCATGACCTTTGTCTTTTCCGCACTTATTTCCATGCCATAATCAGCAGAGGTGTTGTTGAGTCTGTGATCAGGTGCACTAGCTCTTGTTCGTTTCCAGCTAGTCCATCTATGTCGTCGGCAAAACGGAGGTTGGTGATGGTTCTCCCTCCAATGTTTACAGTTCCTTCATGGTCTTCTAGCGCATCGGTCATAATTCTCTCAAGGAAGACATTGAAAAGTGTGGGGGAGAGTAGACAGCCCTGTCGCACTCCAACGGTAGTTCGGAACCACTCGCCTATGTTGTTACCGAAGAAAACGGCACTGGTGGCTTTATTGTAGAGGCTTTCAATAGTTCTGATGAGGTTGGCATTGATGTTGAAGAGTTTCATTGTTGCCCATAATGCTTCGTGCCCACACTCGGTCGAAGGCCTTCTTGAAGTCTATGAATACGTGTACAGATGTTGTTGGTGTTGGTTGTACTTCTCACACAGTATTCTTAGGTTGAATATCTGCTCTTGGTACTTCGTCCTGGCCTGAACCCCGCTTGTTCTTCAGCGATGATCTTTTCTGCTTGTGGGTTCAGTCTATTCAGGATTACTTTCAGCATAACTTTGCTTGGGTGGCTGAGAGGCTAATCGTGCGATAATTTTGGCATTGCTGTAGGTTGCCTTCTTTGGTAGCGTGATGATAAGTGACTGCGTCCAGGGTAGTAGGCCATTCCCCGGTTTCCCAGATTCTGTTGCATATTGCAAGTAACATGTCCACCATTGGATCACCTCCTGCCTTGATCAATTCTGCCGGTATGTTGTCAACACCGGGCGATTTTCCTGCTTTCATGATGATAAAGCTCTAATGATTTCATCACTTGTTATATTATCCTTGCTGTTATTTGTTGGTTCCGGCGCGACAAGGATTGATGAATTTCCTCAGCGTTGTGCGAGTAAAGCTCAGAACAGTATTCTGTCCATCGTTGTAGTATCTTTTCATCATCGTTGAGACATTTACCGTTTTTGTCATGGATCGTTGTTGTCTTGGCTTGTTTCTTTCCGTTAGGTCCTTGACAATTTTGTAAGTTTGGAAAAAAGTGAAAGAAATGAAAAATTGCTACAAAAGTCAGTCATACCCTGTAAAGCTACAAACTGATTTTCCTTCTGCTTTGGATAAAGCTGAAGATTTTTCTGGTTTATTTTCAGCTTGTAGTCAGTCTAAAAATCTTCAGCCGAAAAAGTCGTCGTCACAGATACAATGAGAACAAAAAGATGATTACATGGCTCCTCCACAAGAAAACGAACATTTCCTAAACTCACCTTTACTGATGTCAGAACTAACAGAAGCCTTAGATTCTATCCCTTCACATGATTCAGCTGTTGGCCTTGATGGAGTGTCCTATCAACTCATCAGACACTTACCTTCTTCGTGGAAAGTATTACTGCATTCATTATTCAAAAATGTTAGATTAATGGCACTATTCCAAGAATCTGGAAAAGTTCGGTAGTAGTCCCAGTACACAAGGAAGGTAAACCGAAACATCTTTACATAGTTACAGACCCATAGCTCTAACATCTCATGCTGGTAAACTTTTAGAAAAAATATTCAAAAACGACTGTTATATTACTGTGAAAAAAATGGTGTGATTCCTGTTCAACAAGCGGGATTTCGAAAAGGTCGTTGTACCACAGACCATTTAGTAAAACTGACCAGTCACATTAAAAAACAATTCTCCCGTAGAAAAAGTACTTTGGCTACATTTTTTTATGTCAAAAAAGCCTATGACTGCGTATGGCACGCAAGGCTACTTTTCAAATTAAAAAAATGTTGGTATTTCTGGGAGAATGTTTGATTACATCAAAACCTTCCTAACGGAAAGAAGCATATGTACACGGATTGGAAGAACTTATTCATCCTTTAGGAATGTAGATATGGGTATTCCACAGGGATCAGTTATTGCTCCCATGTTGTTTACAATCCTAATCCATGATCTTCCCAAATCTATGTCAAAAGCTACGCATGTAGTTCAATATGCAGATGATATCGCTATTTGGATTAACTGTATATTAAGAAAACATTCCAATAAAAGAACAATAAACTTTGTACAGAAGTTGTACCAAAAGGAATTGGATAAATTATCTATATATGTGAAGAACAACGGATTAGAACTATCTGGAGAAAAAACATGTCTTATGTTGTTTAACAATGGTGAGAACCCAAAGATGCTACCCTCGCTTTTGCTAGACGGACAGATTCTTGAATATAAACAAAAAGTTAAATTCCTGGGGGTATTTTTAACCCCTAAGCTGAACTGGAAAACACATATTGAAAGTCTAATTGATAAATCAAGAAAAAGATTAAACGTTCTTAAAATAATATGTTGTCAACCATGGGTCAGGACTGTCATACCCTTTTGCATCTATACATCTCTTTAGTCCGATCGAAATTAACATATGGACAGGAAGTATATTTCTCTGCACCTAATTTCTTTTAAAGAGACTGCAAAGCTTGGATAGTAAGGCCATGAAATTAGCTCTCGGAGTTCCAGTTCATACAAACACTTATAAATGTTATAAAGAACAAATATATTACCACTTAATGAGAAACGAATATTGATGTGTCTAAGTATATTGTCAGAAGTCTTTCTGTTGAAAATTCAGTTACGGAAGAAATACTGATGGATTCCAATAAAGATTTTCCTAAGAGTTCTAAAAACATATCATATATCCAACCAGTTAGAAACTACACATCTGACTTTATGTCACATTGTAATATTGATATCACTGCTATAAACCAAAATTTCCTGCGGTACCTCCAATGCCTCCTTGGGAGCACCTAAACGCCTCTTTTGATTACAAATACACTATGTTAAAGAAAAGTGATAATGTAAATATTTTAACAGCTGAAGTTCGTGAACATTTAGAAAACAGCTATCCAAATCATTTAAAAGTGTTTACAGATGGGTCGGTATTGGAATCCTCTGACAGTGGTTCTGGCTTTATAATACCCACCTAAATGTCAGGAAATTATATCATTTAGGAAGGGGTTTTCAATTTATACCTCAGAATTATATGCAATACTAAAGGCGTTGATGTACATACATAAACACCAATTGCTTTATATAAAATCTTACTGTGTGTTGATTCCAAATCTGTTTTACAATCACTGGAGCGTTGGGACTGTAAAGCTAGAAAAGATTCTTTTTGAAATAAAACATTTACTGCATTGTTTCATAACTCTAGGTATAAGAATTGATTTTTGTTGGGTCCCATCTCACTGTGGTATAAAGTGGAATGAAATAGCAGACAGTCTTGCAAACGAAGGAGCAAATAGAAAACACTGAAAATTTATCAAAAATCCCTTAGATTTGTCCTCTTGTGAATTAATCCAAATTATGGAAAAGTATATACATAAGCAGAATTTTAGTCAAAACATGGCTACTTTACCATTGTGCCCAAGGTACATTGTTAGATTGATTCATAAATTAAGGCTGAATACTGGAACACTAAATATTCTCATGGTATTACTTGTGTCTGCAGAGAAACATTTCTGTGCGTCATCTTTTGTTTGAATGCTCAGTGCTGACCTCGCTCTATCAGGAGAAAGGTATTGAGATGATTAACTTTGATAATGTCAATAGTGTCTTATATGGTTCATGTGTTGCTGAAATTGCCATGGTTCTTTCGCAGTCGCAGGTTGCAAATTTTTTGTAAAGAGTACAACTTCGTGTATCACTAGGGTATTTCACTTATGTAAATATGCACGTATCAGATGTGGCTTTGCAAGTACTAGATAAGTTTTTTGTTGGTTTTGTTGTTGTTTTTTAACGAGTGTCTAATATCATCTGGTGATGAAAAGACGTTAAATAAACCACTGAACTGAACTGAACTGTGAATTTAAGGGTAAATAGGTTCATTAGCTGTTCATTGGTACACCTTAGCATTAGTAGATTTATACAGTGATGTTAAAGTTCATTATATACGATATAATAGCCAGTGACATGCAGAAAACGATTATCCCGTTTGTAATGGTGTAATAAAGGATGAAATATTGTTGCTTTATTTTTTCCAGTTCTATTCCATTACTCAGTGATTACAGTAATCTACCCTGTTTGGATTACTATCTCTTCTAGTGATAAGAAAAACAGACCTGGCGTACAGAAACAAAGTTCGAATGTGTAAGAAGCTATCACAGATTGAAAACTCATTTAACTACCATTGGTATGTAACATATGCTAGTTAATTCAGTATTTGTATGGGCCTGTGGTTGGACAACAAATCTCTCCGTCTCTCTCTCTCTCTCTCTCTCTCCTCTCCTCTCTCTCTCTCTCTCTCTTCTCTCTCTCTCCTCTCCTCTCTCTCTCTCTCTCTCTCTCTCTCTCTCTCCTAACAACAAAACGCACTCTCTGTCTCTGTCTCTGTCCTCTGTCTCTCTCTCTCTCTCTCTCTCTCTCTCTCTCTCTCTTTCGCCTGTGGCCAAACAACAAACATACTCTCTCTCTCTCTCCTCTGTCTCTCTCTTCTGTCTGTCTCTCTCTCTCTCTCTCTCTCTCTCTCTCTCTCTCTCTCTCGCCTGTGGCCTACCAGCAAACATACTCTCTCTGTCTCTGTCTCTGTCTCTGTCTGTCTCTCTCTCTCTCTCTCTCTCTCTCTCTCTCTCTCTCTCTCTCGCCTGTGGCCTACCAGCAAACTACTCTCTCTGTCTCTGTCTCTGTCTCTGTCTCTCTCTCTCTCTCTCAATCTCTCTCTCTCTCCTCTCTCTCGACCTTCAAACACTACTCTGTAGACACGCTTCAGCAGACTTTTTGGTCACTTCTGGGACAGATGAAAAGAGTTTTTTCCTGCTGCTAAAATTGCTGTCTCTTGCCCTAATTCCTAAAAACAAGTCCCTTTGAAATTCATTAATTTGAAACAAATGAAACTTCTGCATGTCCTTTGGTCAGAAACAATGTGCTTGCTTTTTGTTGCAAACAAATTTCGATGACAAAATCTAGGATCGTTCAAAGCATTTCACATCGGAAAGGTATTCACCTTCTGCCAGTGGCTTGGTCGCTCTGGTTTACGCAATCATTCTGTTGCCTGGCACTCCCGTGTGAACCGCCTCCACCATACGGTAATGGGGCAAACCTCAAGCTATGTCAGAACAGCCCATTCAACTTATCCGTAACAGATCACAGTCTTCAAAATTAAAAAAAGAAAACCAGTCAAGCAGCATGTCCTACTGAGTTCCTCGGAGTGTGGCAGCCCATGTACCCCCAGATCAGTAGAAATCTCCTGATCCCTATCCTACAAATTACCCCCCCAAACAGTTCAACGTACTCAAACCATCTTCTTGACAATCTCCTGAAAGTTGTCCCCAGAAATCCATTTCGTTCTTCTAATGAAACCTTTGCCCACCATCAATGCCACCCATGCTGTACTTTAACAGACCCTCTCATGAAATCAATGGCCAATGTTCCCCCCTGTGGCCTGTCCCCCCTTCCCTCACTCTGCCTTTCAGATCCTTGGACCACTAATGCAAAAGACTTCGCGGATATATTCCCTCTCCCCGCTGCTTAACAGAAATCCGGATCTGGAATTCCATAACTGCTTGGCTGTCTCGCCTTCCAATCAGCCCGAGCCCGTGCATACCCTTCCCCCCGCCCAAATTTACCCATCCCCTGCCTCGCAGCTCCACTACCCCCCCCCCCCCTTCCCCCCTCACCCCCCCAGACCAGTGTCTCTTTCCCTCCCTGCTTCTCCAGTCTCACCTTCACCTTCCATCACGCACTGACTCCTCTCCCTCCCCCCTCACCCCCAACCCTGTAGTCTTGTCCCCCCCTCCCGCCCCCTCCCTCGCCCCCCCTTCTCTCCCCGTATTGCTTATTACTGGGTGGATGACTGTACATTGTGACCCCGGAACAGCTTGAAAGCGTCATTGGCTGTTGTCATACTTTCCTGAATACTGTATCCTACACATACTTGCATTGTCCTTTTGGACTGAACTTCATTGCCCGCTTTGTGATTTTGTGTGTTCTTGAAATATTTTAATGATTGTGATTTACATTAGTTGTGATGTAACAGGTAAATCTAATTTGTTTTATTGCTCAAGACCTTTACTCAAGAATTAATACTATGGACCATTGTAATGTAATTAATACTGATACTGTATTACGCATTTGTCACCTAAAATGTTTAGCAGTCTGCCAGAAAACAAGAGTCATGATTGTCGTTGTTTTCTTCTTAACGAATCCCCTTTCTATCATCTGCTTGGTCTTAGTGAAAACCGCCTTGACTCCCTGTTTCACTGATGCAGCTTTATTCCATAACCTAACAATAACTTTGTCCGACGAGCATGCACATCACACAGGTGAAACAGGACGTGAATATATATTCAATCATAGCAACGCTCACGTGTACAAAAAGGCGGCGATGACCTTGAGTCTGATAATGTGAATGCATGTGGCTGCAGGTCAAACCCTCCAACTCAGCCCCTCTTCTTAGTTGGATATGTGCACAAATCCCCGCTGGCCACTTCCCTTGGTATACAACTTTGTACACATGATGGATATTATATAATAGCTACCAAATGTCATTCTTCTCGTGATTTTAACAGTTGATCTGTTAAACGGCAGCCCTGCCTGGGATGCGACCACCACACTCTTTTGGCTTGCATCAGCTTATTCATAATCCTAAACTAGAATCGCAAAGACATCTTGCTACATTGCTGGATCTTATCCACACAACAACAAATCCATGGTATCCAACATAACAGTGGGCAACAAAAGCATAAGCGACCACTGTCCTCATTTTGTGCACTTGTCTTGTTAACGTCCCAAATCATCAAATAAGGGCCACACAACCATGCAATATCGCTGCTTCAAAAAATTCAGTAAGGATAGAATTTTTCTCGACTTAAGCTTAGCTCCTATCTACAGTGTGTACTCAATTACACAATCCAAATGAGCGTATAATACCTTATAATATCTTCTCTCAATTCGTTGATAATCACCCCACGTAGGAATAAAAAGGTAAAACACATATAACTTCCCAGCTGGTCTGACATAAAGACATTATGATAGAAATGGCACAAGGGATCACTTAAAAAAACCCGCAAAAGAAGTAAATGAAAATAAGAAGCATTAACACAGCATATCCGATCTATTAGAAATAAAAATCTGTGCATTTTAGGAAACTGAATAAACGCAAACAGGATACAGCATCATTATGGCGTGCTGTTAATGATATAACTGACAAGTCGAAAAAAACAATAATGCTGCGACTATGTGGTCTCTAACACTTTCAACAATCATTTCCCTTCAGTAACTGAATCAGTACAAACGGCTGCCAGTGTCACATTCTTTTATCGAGTATGAAACTCCAGCTTTCTTCATTCGTTTTGGTCAAAAACGATTAAATACTAAGATTCAGTTAAGCATCCCCTTGCTTGCTATAATGAAGTGGATCCTTAAGTTTCAAAACTTAAAAATAAAAAAGCAATGGGTTCCAATAACGTAAATCGTCTAGACTCAAGCGTGCTCTACCTTACATTGTTGATTACCCTTACTATTTAATAATTTGGTTAATTGGATCAAATTCTCCACCCATTGCTAAAGGCAGCAAAAGTGATTCCTCATACCCAAATCAAAAAAGCTCACGATTTAAAAAACAATGTTAAACACACTATCGCTGGTAGCCGGGGATCGGAAACCTACTAAATCAGGTTCACAAACACCTAACTAATCATATGGAACATCACAACTGTACCACCCATTTCAGTCAGGCCTTTCAGGTCGAAGATCACTCATGCCTCACCCGGAACACGCTTCGGTGATACATGGCCTACAGCCATCACGAAAAGAAAACTCAAGGAACTGTTTCCTCCCTCGATTGGTAAGAATACGGTTGATCTGTTAGACCACTAACAATATTTAAAAAAAAAATGACTGCATATTTCAAAATCCCAGTAGTCACCTCTTTCAGTCAATCTTGAAGCATGACCTGCGTGTTTACTTAAAACGTAACTATTCCTCTGAAGGAATAGTGAGGCTGTCGTTTCCACAAGGCTCTGTCCTTGACCTTCTTTCTTCTGTATTTTTTTAATAAAGGACCTACCGTGGCCACATAAACACTATGATTCAGTTGTGATCTGTGTCGATGACGATAGTTCTCTCACTGCAGTGATACAAACATCATTTCGTAACAAAATCGTTACTACAAATATCACACGATGTCTAAATGGGGCAACCAAAACACGAATGTCCTTAATCCGCACAAAACAAAATGTATGGCCACATCAGACTGAAACAGCAACGACAGCCACTTTTTGAGCTAAAAATTGAGTTAAACCTTGGATTGATCAGTTACCGAACATCCTGTCGGAGCGTGATCCAATTGATGAAAACTTTGAATTCAATCACTATAAAATCATTTGGGCAAAACAGGTGCATCGCAATTTTTTTTACTCAAAAAACTCGTCTATTATGTTTGAACCACATACCGGATCTCCATAACTATGCGTCCACTGTCTAGTGGTACCGGTTGAAATTCACATAACAAAGATCAACTCTATCATAGACGGGAATTAAGCTGATGCTCCCACAAGTCTCTATCAACACGCAAATGCGCAAACTCCTATGTTACCACTGCAGATCCAACTGACCTATAATAAGGCAACTAATGTTTAAGAAAGTCCATGGCAAACATGGCGCAACATATCTTGCTGAGTTTATCCCAAATGCTAACACCCAGATATGATTCAATATAATGACATTTTACCACTATTCCGCATTGATTTTTCAAATCTATTTTGCATATTTTGGTACCATCTGTGTTGAACGCTCTTCCTCCGTCTGCCCCAAACATGACCAATCCCTGCCGTCCATCAAATCAGCAGACATAAACATTTATTTGAACAAAATAAATCTAACCTTTGATCACATAGTCCCTCAACCCCTACTTTTATGCTTGCCGCATTAGCTATTGATAATGTGTGTGTTGTGTGTGTGTTGTGTTGGGGGGGGGGGGTTATGGGTGGGATGTGGTATGCCAGCGTGCGTGATGTTGTGGGCGGGTGCATGCATTGAGCCCGCGCGTACGTGCTGATTTGTTTGTGTAATTTGTAATGGATTTTTTATAAAAAATTAGTATTCTTATTACTATTGTTTCGTGTTAATATTGTAATGTTTCTATATTCATCATTTTTCTTTCATTATTAATATGTGCATCCTGTTTATTGAAGGTTGTAGAATACAAGGACATTTGAAAAATAGCACTGGACTAAAATCTCTATCCGTGAGTAAAAAGTTTTGATCTTGATCTTTGAGTCTCTCTCTCTCTCTCTCTCCCCCTGCTTCTCTATCTCTTCTCTTCCGTCGTCTGTGCGACTGTCTGTCTGTCGTCTGCGTCTTTCGGTCTGTCTCTGTCTGTACTGTCCTGTCTTCTGTCGTCTGCTGTCTCTCTCACTCTGTCCCTCCCTCTCACTCGCCCTCGCCTCTCTCCCAAACGACACGGTGCACGTTTTACTAATGACGTTTGAAAATTATCATTCTGCTTTTGGGCTGATGATCCTTGTGTCAGAAACACTGGTGGATTACAAACCCATTACATAACTTTGCAAGAGTTCTGCTTCATAGAATTTAAAGTTAATAGGCAAAATAAAATAATTGTATGTTAGAAAGGACGGAATTTAGCACGAAGAAAGATGGACGTACAACGGGTCTACAATGCCTGTTGTCAATGTTATAAATTCTTAGAATATACTTCTCACGCGTTTGATTTTGTCTTCGCTTGCAAACAGATTGCCAGTAGACTAAAATGCTTACTGTGTATACTAAAGAAATTATCTTTTGCTAATATAACGAATACTACCTTTGTGTTGAAGTATTAGATGGCCAGGTTCAACCTATGGTACAGTACGGAGCGAAAATGGGGCCTTGATGCAGTTGCTGCAATTACACAGTGAAAGTTTACATCTGTTTGCTTTGAAGAGATTTCTTGTTTATCATTGCAAACGCCAAATGATTTGGTTATGTGAGCACCGGATTTCCTATATATTTGTTGCCATAGATTTATTCGATATTGCTGAAATTTACTCCAGATGCAAGTCCAGAATCAATATAAACAGAAGGAATAGTTAAGAATATGATCGACAGATTAGTAAGATAAAAACTGTACTAATGTGAGAATTAAACAGTGTGAATATATCGATGTGTATGGATAACCAAGGTCATTGATAGAGTTGATTTAATCCCATATTCCGAGAAAGACTCTTGATTGCAGTGGCAAAATTGGAATTGCATGTACAAACCATGCAGATTTAATTTATAACGTATAATAATCTACGATTTTACCTTATAAAGTTAACATATATAATATATATAAATAATTTTTATATATATTTATAAAAATAAATATATATATATATAAATATATATATATATATATATATATAATATATCTAAATAATATATATATTTATAAAATATATATATATATAATTAATATATATATAACTTTAGAGTCAAAACGCTCTTTACTCAGAATCCGAATAGTGCTCAACCAACAGGAGCGACTACCATTTTAAAACAAGGTATAATATATATAATATTATATATATATATATAATATTATATATATATATATAAAAATTAGAGTCAAAAAAAACGCCACTCAGAATACCGAAAGTGCCTCAACCAACTGGAGCGACATACCATTTTAAAACAAGGTAGATTTATATATATATATATATCATATATATATATATATATAATATAATATAATATATATATATAAATATATAATATTTATATATATATATATAGATGATTTGGGGGCTTTCAGGAGGGCGGTGGTGTGTTCACTAACAACGATTTCCCATTTATCCTGCAGTTGTTTACTTATTATTGCGTGGTGGGGTGTATTAAAGGTGCTATGTGGGGTTGCTATATTAACCAGGTTCGTTTAACATAGTTGCACTTTTGAAACATTTGTATGGTGATGCTCTTTTTATGATTTTCCAGATATGTAGTCGTTATTGGCTCTTTAAGTTTCCAATATATTTATCAGTTCTTTTGGTTTTGATATTTTTTTCTGTATTAAAATGACTGTTTGGTTTGCAAATATCGTGTTTTAGTGGTTTTCATATCCCTATGTTTGTTTCTTTATCATTTCGAGTTACAGTAGCCTGGTATACATTTTGTGTAGACATCATTTTTTATGCACTGCATCCTTTCTGGTCAATTGAAGATTCCTTTCTTCACCCTTCTTGCTTGTTTATTTTCATGTGTTGATGCTTCTATCAGGTTTTTTTGAGGTTGGCATACATAGTACTAGTTTGACATGTTTTTTAAATATTTTAGACAGTTTTTGTTCATTTTGGTAATGAATTGTAGGTTGTTGGGTATAGAATTCTTGTCCCTATTTTGTTTTAGTGTTCCATATTTTGTTTGAGCACGTTTTAAAGTCATTTAATGCCTTTTGTTAATTATTCATCAATATATAAATATAAATATATATATATAATATATATATATATATAGAATATATAAATATACTATATATATATATATATATTATATATAGATATCATGTAGTGAAATATGACGGTCCTTTGTGTCGAAATGCAAAAATAAGGATGAAGGCTGTTTGATATTCTTGTCCAGGCCTGTATGCACGTTGATCCGGAATTAGAAGGCTCCGCGAACTAGCTCCTATGCGGTGGATAGCGGCAGATTTTGATATGCACGTCAGACCCGCAAAGCTATCCGACTGCGGCAAACGCGTATAAAGTTTATCGGTGCCGTTCGGTCCCGATAGGCGAGCCTAAACGCGGATAAATAGGACTAAATTGGGGATTTTTTCCAAGTAGACACGGACGGCAATTGCGGACGGAAACCGCACTTTCGTGACAGAAAGAATCCGTTGACCTGTACGATTCCTAGAACTGTTGCCGAAAGGTGTGTTTGTGTGAGTGTGTGTTGGTGTTGTGTGGGTGTGTGTGTGTGATGTGTGTGTGTGTGTGTGTTGTGGTTGTGTTGGTTGGGTGTGTGGTGTGATGTGTGAATCGCCCCACTTCCTGCACAGGCACATTTCCAAGCGCAATTATTATTTGTTGTTTTCAATTTAGTGCACCATTTTGGGAGCGTCCCCATACTTATAGCCATCTTTCTCCCACGGGGAAGATTGTAGTCCCGAAATCTAGAGTTTAATCACTCTAGAATTGGGCCTAGTGGCACTTTTATTTGGAAAAAAAATTCTTTAGTCTCTATGTAGATCGCCCCAGAGTGAACTGTTTAAAATAGGGGTGGTGTTTGTGTGTGGGTGGTGTGTGTGTGTGTGTGTGGCTACGTGTGTGTGTGGTGTGTGTGTGTGTGTGGGTTGGTGGTTGAGGTTAGGGTGTGTGTGGTGTGTGTGGGTTTGTGGGTTGGTGGGGTGTGTGTGTGTGTTGTTTGGTGTGTGTGTGGAATCGCCCACTTTCCAGCACATTTTCCAAGCCAATGAGTATTTGTGGTGTTCTATGATAGACACATTTTTAGTCTTCCCTTACGTACTCCATCTTCTCCCGGCAACTGAAGATTTATTCCCGAAATCAAGATGTTTAACACCTAATGTTGGCTTTTTTCAACTTCTGATTTTAAAAAAATTTCTTTTTCTCTTATGTATATCCCCCAGAGTAACATTAAAAGTAGTGTTGTGGTTTGTGTGTTTGTGTTGTGGTTGTGTGGTGTGCGTGTGTGGTGTTGTTTGGGTGGGGTGTGTGTGTTGATGATGTGTGTGTGTTGTGTGTGTTGTTTGTGTTTTGTGTGTGTGTTTGTGTGTGTGGTTGAGGGGGGATGGGTGTGTTTTAATTCTGACCGGTATTCTCAATTGGTTCGCAAAAGTGGCCAGGGAGTGGGCATGATTATGTATCTTGCGTGAAACCTCGAAGCACGTACCACTGAATTCCACGAAGAAGGATGACTAAACCGAAAAGCATGCCTGCGGCTCCCCGGTTTTGCCAAGAATCTATAAATCGAGCCCGGTTCTCCCTCTAAACGCGAACTATTCAATCGCGATAGGCGTCGTGCATACCAAAAACCGAGAGGGCGATCCGCGTTTAAGCTCCGAAGCTATCCGCTTAACCTAAACCGAATAAGCTAACGTGTTTGACGTGCATACAGCCCCACAGCCAATACTAGATGTACTTAGACAGAATTCTCTCAAGAAAATAACTTTCAATATACCATGCCTTTTCAAATTAATCCTTGTAATGTCGTCATCAAAGAAAACACTAAAAAAGTATAGGATTTAGTATAGAAAGCATGCAAAAAGCGAAACTATGTATGTAACTAAAGAAACCAAGACCAATTTTCGACTTAGTTTTATGTGCATCCCCATTCTAAGGCTATGGCCTTAAGAATAAAACTTTTAGAGTCTTTATCCTAAAAACAAACGTACTCTCCTCTCTCACTCTCTCCTCTCTCACGCTCTCTTCCTTCTTCTCCTCCTCTCTCTCTCTCTTCACCCATCATCTCTCTCTCTCTCTCTCTCTCTCTCTCTCACTTCACTGCTCCTCTCTCTCACCTCCCTCTCTCCTCTCATCCCTATCTCTCTCTCTCTCTCTCATCGCTCCCATCTCTCTCTCTCTCTCTCTCTCTCTCCAAACAACAAACGTATCTCACCTCACTCCCTCTCTTCTCACACCTCTCTCCTCTCTCCCTTCTCTCTCTCATCTCCTCTCTCTCTCTCTCCTCTCTCTTCTGTGATCGCGCTGGTGCCAAACAACAAACGTTCTCTCTCTTCTCTCTCTCCTCTCTCTCTCTCTCACTCTAAAATCTCTCTCTCCTCTCATCTCTCTCTCTCTCTCATCCCTCTCGCGTCTGTGCCTACCAGCAAACGTACTCTCTCTCTCTGTCTCTCATCTCTCTCCCTTTCCCTATTTCTCTCTCTCCCCACTTCTTCTGGCTGTCTGTCTCTCTCTCACTCTCTCTCCCTCTCTCCTCAGTCTGCCTCTCTCTCTCTCTCTCTCTCTCTCTCTCTATCTCCCGCAACTAGTTACATTCCGACTTGCTATTTGATGGATGACTGTGGCATCCTGTTTTGCGACTGCTGTGACCCTGCTGAGTACCTCTCCCGGACTTTGTACAGCAATGTGTCGCCACCAGCAATGCCATGGCGATTTGTGCAGTCTTCCTAACCTTTTTTTGTAATGATGCAGTGCCGGAGTGGATCTGATCACTTATTGATTAGTAGTGATCGGAAACACCTTTAATCGACGAACGACGATCGCGACAACTTCGACGAAAGTGTTTTGATAGTTCATGGGTGTTTGGTACATCAGTTTAAAAGACTTTCGCCGTCTGTCAAATGTGTGTAGGCAGAGAGCTGATTACATCCTTGGTGAATGGGTGTTCTTCTACGGTACCGTTTTCGATGAAAGAATAGTGAAGAAAACTTAATAGCACAGACAAGACAATATACTGAATTGTTGATATTTATTTGCTACCGCTGATAGTGTAATAATTTGTTGTTCTGATAAAAAAACAACAACAACACAAACAACCACCAACCCAGATCGGCAATTTATTACGGAGAACACTGCATATGTTGAGAAGACATCCTCTAAAGTCTATTTCAAAGGGCTTACAATACATAACACGTGTTTCAGCAGCACAACACTTGCGCTAATGTCAGAGAAGCATCTGTCAATAGGCTGACTAATGCCCAATATCTATCAAATGAAAAAGTCCAGTTGCAGTAAATGCAAAGACGAACAAAAAACATTGAAAAGATCTTTTGGAGCTGTAATAATACTCAGCCAATTTGAATTTCCAACATGATATCTTTGGATTGAAATATTCACATATCCAGAGCCAGTAAGTGCTTCAGTGCGCTGATGAAACGCTCACTGTTTGATTATTTTTTTACTCCGCTGTATTCGTCTGGAAACAAAGAACTGTCCCGCAATGATGCCACCGCAATCGTTTAAGGGGTCTGATCTACTTTGACACAAGACAACACCAAATACATCAACACCGTGCAGATAAAAGTGACAGAGGTGTGAAAGCTGTTGAAATGAGTTAAAAAGGAGGTCACCGAACTGTAAACGTGTACGCATGCTACAGCTTTTCCCCACTGGCCTGACATATAAGCGAGGTTTCCATACACAGACAATGCTTTAGATTTGTCCTATTAGAAGATGACCGTCATCGGAAACAGTCAGCAATTCCTAACTGTCATTTTTTAAAGGTCTTAGACATCAAAATTGAATAAATTGTAAACATCAGCACAGTGCCTCAGTTTTTTCGGGGAAAAATGTTCAATAACTGCAGCCAGACTGAAAAGATGTGAACTGTGACTCTTACTGATGATTGTGTAAAATAAATCGCTCAATAAATCCTCGTCTAAATCCTTCTGTATATGTTAATGAAGCTTTGATGAATTCATCTCTGAACATCGCAGGGTGAAAATAAGCCCTAGAGTAATCTCTACAATTAGCATGTGCCAGAACAGAGAATTCCAACTGTATACTAAAATATAAATATATTAAATGATTGCTTTTGCAGAAGGAGCGGGAGAGAAGAAGATCGCTGTAGATAATGAACAACAGTTTAACAACGACATCAGTTGTGTAATACGACTTAGCTAATTTACAGCGTGCAGTTCCAAGTTAGATCGTTCCTAGTCTATACTGATGTCCCTACACTCAAGATGTACGGACGAAGAAATGTGAATGTGAGTGGACGATGACATTGCTACACCTCGGTATGTACAATGTTTGCATTAAACTGGTTCCCTAACATGTGCCACAGTCGCTGCTGCATACTGAAAACGTGCAGAGACTTTTTATAACAAACGGAATTCAGAAGGTTCTCGCTTACGACAGGAATGAGCCAGAGTCCAGTACCTGACAAAGGTTGCTGAGTATGCAAGGGGGTGATCACACATTTTGTGAGTATGTTCAAAGGTGGTGATCACACATATTGTGAGTATGTTCACAGGTGGTGATCAATCATCACATAATTCTGAAATTCAAGCGACGATTGATCTGCTGAGAGTGTCGATTAGATTTTAAGACATTTTTGTAAACTCACAAAGCAAAGAATAAAAACAAATAAAACACATTCTATTTGACACATTGGACGTGGACGTTTTCATCGCAGACAATTGTTCAGGAGTCATTTTGTACATACTTTCTTACGCTTCACGTGTCACCAAGATATGACGAGGTGGGCTCCGAGCAATTGACCACTGAGGGGGGGGGGGGGGGGGCAGATACAAGCTCCGTCGTCAGAAACACCTGTGGAGGGCCTTGTTGTGTACAATTCCGTGCAGATTGTTCTGTCGCTTGGAACAGATGACATACATTCCTAAACTGCCAGACAACATCACTACTGACTTTTCTCAAAACAATTTTTTCCTCTGCCGTCTGACCCAAGACTTTCAAATTCCGACAAGCGTCGCTCTTTTAAACCTGTCAACTAAGCCAGGCTGACCTGGCTGGCCAGTGAAGTGATTCGAAGGAATACGAATACGTCCACTGACGTGGGGGGTCCAGAAACCAGGCTGGAAATAGAAATCTCTCCGTGAGTACTGCATCCCACTTTTACAATTGGTGAACGCAAAGAACTTGACAACCTTCCTCCACCTGCGATTCATCTCTTCAAATATAACAGCGTTTGTTGACTATGTCTACCTTACTCCTAACCCACACGTGGTACAAACTATCGAATGGATTTTTGTGATCTTCACTATTTGGTCTCACCTCACACTGATCGATTGTATCTTGGCGACATTACATCTTCGTGTCCAGTTCAGCTTGTGGATCTTGACCTGAACGTACACTTTGAGACATTTCCCAACACGTGCCTTAAGAAGATCCTGTCCCATCACTGTATGACCTTAGGCGAGCTCATAACCGAATAGACTTCTTCCAACTCAAAAATCTGTCTTCCATGCTTATATATCTCGAACTCTCGTTTAACAATTCGATCCGATCCAAGTGGAATTTTCAACTGCACAATTTCCCAGTTCTACAAACCCTTAAATCTCGCGCATCAAACAAGATTTCCACTGAACGGCGAAGATATCTACAACGATAATACGATGGGCCTTTGGTAATCCACATTTCCAAGAAATCGATCTCAGGAAATAATCATCTGGAACTTCGGCTGATCGTCGCAAAATTGCTAGAAAACGCATTGCAGGAGTTTTCAGGGTAAGAAGTTTGAGTTAAGAATTCCGAACACTTTGCTGCGTGGATTGATCGCAGATTTCTTGAGGTATTTGGAAGCCATTTCATCGCTGGCATTTTTATCACCTCCAATACCAACTTGAGTCACCCTTATGGACATTTTGCATTTCACCTTTTGCTCGTTTTAGAATGCTGTATCTTCATAATAATGTTATCCATGTTCCGATGGGACTTAGATGCACTGCAATACCTTCGACACTCCTTCAGCCACAATAACGTAATTAAAGGGTCAACGCAAAGTCATGTGACCGCATACGCAAAAAGATTTAATCTTTGACATAATTTCATATCCGTTTGAATGTACCTAGAATTGCTTATGTTTCAACACTGGTTCAATCTCACTCGAACGCTTCATCAGTATCCACACTAAACTAACGGACTACAAATGCTGCAACATGCCTGGGGACTCTCGCCTGTTTCTACATGGCTACCAAGCGTGCCTGCTGAGCAAGAAACGAACCTTCTCAGAATTGCAGATTCAAGCGTCATTGGTCATCGCAGCCCTGACGTTACTTCTCTGTTCTTCACTGCGAGGCACTTTCGTCTTGCTGTAAAGAGGTCTTCTTTAGGGCCGCGACAATCGCCGGAGACAAGGCTGCGCCAACAACTTTGACTCGACGTTTTGCGGGTCCACTCTTCTAAGGATCTACCCTGGTGCGCCAGCACCTCAAGCCCCATCTGGAGAATTAGCTGGGGCTGAGGCTGTGTGTGCACGAGAGAGACTTTCATATCGCGGCAGCACATCGTGGACAACACGTGGACAGCGTGGAGAGCATAAGAATATTCTCCATGGTTCATCTCTGAAGACTTTGCGCGCAGGGAGTGTGCAGTTTGACTGTCGTTCCGTTGTTTTGTCCTCACTCTGATTTTTGATGACGCCATGTTTGTCGTTTGTGTTAATGACGTGGCATTGCGTGTGTTGACGTCATCTTGAAGCGTGCTGAAGACGACAACGTACATTCCTGGAGGAGGATGTAGAACGGTGGCTCTGTTCAGAGACGTTTGGTTATTGCTCTGCGAAAATTTTGCCCCCTCTCAGAATTTTGTGTAGTGTGAGATTAACACAAAAACCGTATAACAGAAACGCGAATGTGTTGTGTGTTGTTGTGTGTGTGTGTGTGTTGAGTTGGTGTGGTGTTGGGTGTGTTGGTGTGTGTGTTGTGTGGCCGTGTGTGTTATGTGTTGTTGTGTAGAGAGAGAGAAGAGAGAGAAGAAGAGAGAAAAAAGAAAAAAGAAGAGAGAAGCTAGAGAGAGGAGAGAGAAAGAGAGAGAGAATACAGACATAAACAGACAACAGACAAACATGGAGTTTCCATTGCAGTAACATGTCCTCCGAACACGTACGGTAAACTGCTTACACACCATAGTGACACATTTCCGCTCAGATCCTATCATAATAGAAGAATGTCATACTGCCCAGCCTATGACAATCACTTAAGATACTCAAAAATGTGAAGATGAACACTGTTGCATTGGAGTCGTGAGAAGGAGTTTCTGAGTAAACACATGGGTTGAGGACAGGTTAGTATTCAAGAAAAGTCCGGAAACTCATCAGTGTGTTGCTAGCGGTTCCTCTGAACTCTTAGCACCCAGTGAAAACAGGGAAAGCAGTTACTGTGGTATATTCCCTGAAACTTTCTGGTTTATAGAATTACTGGGAAAAAAATACAAGAGTTAGCCCCATGTGGCTATTCCTCATCTCAACGTGTTTCGAATGTGGTTTTTGACTGGTAAAATCGTGCAAATCAACGAGGAGAAAGAAAAAGACGTGTTCGAAAGAGTGTAACCAATTCGGTTCTTAATACACATAACGAATCATTGAACCCCTCAGTTAAAATGTCATACTGTCTGTTTGTCCCTGTAACTGCACACTTATGATATCGTTTCGGGCTGCAATGACAACTTCTCCACAAATAACAGCAATGTCCAACACACGGGAGTATTTGAAGGATTTTGGAGTGAGAACAAAAGGAAAGTTTTCAACAGTGTTCCAGGACTGGCTTGGTAGCCAACATGAAGGCAAAACAACAAAGAAACCAAATAATGTTTATATATACTTTTTTGGCATTGATGTCTTGCCCATAAAATTTCTTCTGATGTCTACTGGTGCCAAATCCTCAGCTTAAACCTTAAAAAGTGATGACAAAATTTGAATGCGTCGTGTCATTACTTTGCCGTATGCAAAAGCGCACGACGGTGCAATGAAATTATGGGAGTGTGAAAAAATAGATATAATCTGAAGACATGTTAAATATTAGTGTGGGATCTGTTTTCTGTGTGGAATCGGATGTCAGCTCAGATGTTGAATTAAGTGACATAGAAGTTGGCATTGATACAAGTGTCAGTGGTATGTTTGATTAGATACTGAAATCAATTGATAGGAACAGTGTTCACGAGGAACTTACAAATTGTGGTTTGTTGTAGGAGTGAATAAAACAGCCAACTGATATTTTTATGATAATATTGAACTTTCCATGGTGTATGCTGCAGACAAGTCAATGAAACAGTGATGAAAGAATGTGACCGGGCTTGTTAATAAGTTCAACAGAACGTTTCCATAGAGAATTCTGATGGCAAAAGCAAGTTGTGACACAAAAATATTGACTATGGCAGGAAATGTTTTTTGAGGGAAATTTGGTCAATTTTTCATTTCACTCTTCTGGGTCATGGTACTGTCGTTGCTGTCGTTTTCTGAAATACTGACGCCCACGACTCCAAAACCTTGGCAGGCACGTCCTGTGGGGATGGAATATGCCTCTGCACTGATCATACGCTGAACTGTTCTGGCCCTGCAAACAGTCCACTTATAGTCCTCAGTTTCCCGGGATGACATCATAGGGTGGATTTAACGCTGATCAATTTCTCTTCAATAATTTCTGACTTCCGCACATGTCCATGAATCGACAACATCAGGTTTTTAAAACCTATCAGCCCATAGTCACTTTACATGTGTGCCACGCCATTCTCGAGGAATGATGAAATTAAATCCTCTGACATTGGATTTCAATCAAATTATTTTGGAGATGCGAAGCTCTTACGGAAATAATGTCTTAAATCAACCAGACTTTGTACAGGTTAATGCGAAAGGCTGCCACTATCACGGCCTCCAGTACACCTGTTTCAAAACATATCCTCGATGGTTCATTTTCTTAACCTTGATTCATCCCACACGCGATCGTATCACCTAATGCGGAGTTTCTGTGACCTCCACATCGGCCAGCCTTTCCGTTGCCCAGACTGTATTTTAATGATAATTGACATCCTCATGACCAAGTTTGAAAATAGTTCATATGAATTTGCGAGGAAATACATTAAGGGCATTTCCAGAAACGTGGTATCGGAGAAGAAACCGCTTTTGCCTCATTAGATCAGCTTTTATTGGCACATAACCAAATTACAACTCTATCCCCATCGCAAAATTGTCTTCCCTGACTTATATATCTTGATCTTTCGTAAATCACATCACATTCTACCCTAGTGAGCATTTAGCGAGCAAATCTTTCCCGTCCCCTTAACAACACTTCACCTAGAAAACATCAGTCGCGAATACGTGGAGACACAAGAGGATTGAAAATGGTGCGTTGATAATTCCACTGCTGCAGATGGTGGCCTCCGCATAATCCAGGCTGAATTTCAGATCGTGACAAGATTTGGAAATGACGGTCGTTAGAAACTACTGCTTTTCGCAACAGACCTGGAGTTTATCTTTCAACCAACATTTGAGTAATGTAATGATGCAGATTTTTTGAATTGTTTGGCGTCTTCCAAACTGAGGTTTTGTTACTTTCGCAACACACGTCTTGATTCAAACCTTCAGTGAAACGTTCCCAAATTTTACGCATTTGAAAACATGCACCTTGCAAACAACAAATATCCATAGTGCCAGACAAAACATTTGGATTCTTTAACCACTTTCGTATCTTGATCTCCACAATAATCGAATCACGACATTTCAACAGAACGGAACGTTCAGCCGGAACTAAGTAAACGTTTTGAACCCAGTTGGTGTTATTTCAATCTCATCGAATGCAACGTGAACTGCAGCAGCATGGTTCACAACACTGGTTTCAGTCGTGATCCCGAACTCTCACAGGTGTCAAGCAAAACGAACGGGGTCTACAAATGCAGCAACATCCTGGCGTGACTCTCGCTAGTTTTCCTACATGCTGACCAAGCCTGCCTGCTGAGCAAGAAACGAACCTTCTCATAATTCAGTTTCACGTCATTGTCATCGCACCTGACGTTGACTTCTCTGGTTTTTTCGCTGTCGATGGCACAATCCGTCTGTTTGGTTTATAGGCCCTTCTGGACCGACAATCTCCTGAGACTACGCTGCAGGCCAAACAACTTAGACTTCGACGCTGTACCGCTAACATCTCTCAGGATCTACCCTGGGTGAGGCAGCACTCATGCCCAAGCTGAGGATTGAGTCGGGGCTGAGGCTTGGTGTGCACGAGAAGACTTCATACGCGGCACACATCCGTGACAACAACGTGCACAGCGTGGAGAGCAAGTAAGAAACATCTCATGTCTTCCCTGTAGACTTTGCGCGCATGCGTGTTAGATTGAACTTCGTGTGTTTGGTCTCACGTCCTGATTTTGATACTCCATGATGTCGTTGTGTGGATACGTGGCAATTGCTGGTCGTGGGACGTCATCTATGAAGGCCGGTGCGAAGACGACCCACGTAACATTCAGTGGAGGGGAGGAGTAGAACTTGGCACTGGTCTGGTGACGTTTGGTATTGGTCTCTGCGTGAAATTTGCCCCCTCTTCAAAGTTGGTGGTAGGTTTGATTACAAGTGTGTGTGGTGTGTGTGTGTGTGTGTGTGTTTGTGTGTGGGTGTGTGTGTTGTGTGTGTGTGTGTGTGTGGTCATGACGACCAGTACATTCCATGAAGAAATGTTGATGCGAGCACTGTTCTGATACTTGTGTTACTGATCTCTGCGGGGAAATTTTGCCCCTGCTTAGAACTTGTTAATGGGTGAAATTAACACATTGTGTGTGTGTGTGGTATGTGTGTTGGTGGGGTGTGGTTGTGTGTGTGTGGTGTGTGGTTGGTGGGGGGAGTGTGTGTGTGTGTGTGTGTGTGTGTGTGTGTGTGTGTGTGTGTGTGTGTGGGTGTGTTGTGTGTGTATTTGTGTGTGTGGGATGTGTGTGTGTTGTGTGGTGGTATTGTTTGTTGTGTGTGTGTTGTGTGTGTGTTTGTGGTTTGGTGTTGTGTGTGTATGGTGTGTGTGATGGGTGTGGAGGTGTGTGGGTGTTGTGTGTGGGTGTGTGTTTGAGTGTGTTTAGTGTGTGTGTTATGTGTGTGTGAGTGTGTTGGTGTGTTGTGTTGTGTGTGGGGTGAAGTGGGTGTGTGTTGTGTGTTGTGTGGTGTGTTGTGTGTGTGTGTGTGTGTGGGGGGTGGATGGGAGGGTGCGCGCGCGGTGCACTGAGTTTGGTTTGTGTCTTCATTGTTTGTAAAGGTTGCTAGTATGGTCTGTGCGCATGTGTGAGTGTTAGACATCATGTAGCTGAGTTTGTAGGAAGTATACAGCAGCAAGCAGCAGCAGCAGCAGCAGTAGTAGTAGTATATAGGATAGTAAGTAGCAGTATAGTATTTAGAAGCATATGCTTTTATGGTTGCTGTGTGGGGGGTGAGGCGGGATTATTTAAGTGTTTCTCTTGTGTGTGGCGTTGGGCGGAATGATCTATTTTACATTTGTCATCTGTGTCTATTTTCCTTGTGTAGGCATTTATGGCATCACGAGGGTGGGCAAGACGTCGCGTGTGCGTGTGTGTGTTGTGTGTTGTGTTGTGTGTGTTTGTGTGTGTGTTGCGGGCGTGCGTGCGTGCTGCGTCGTCGTGCGTGCTGCGTGCTGCTTGCTGCGTGGGCGTGCGTGCCACGCTCTCCACCGCGTCACACCAGTCAGTTAGAGACATCGTGCGTGTGTGGTGTGTGTGTTGGTGTGTTGTGTGTGTGTGTGTTGTGTTGTGTGTGGTGTTCCGTGCGTGCGTGCGTGCGTGCGTGTGTGGGTGTGTGTGTGTGTTGGGGTTGGTGTGTGGTGTGTGTGTTTGGTTGTGGCTTTTTTTTTAATGAAAATGTGTAAAATGACTGTCATGTATATCGACACTCGCGTATTGTGTGTTATTTTGTGTGGGTGGTGTTGTGGGGTGTGTGGTGTGGTGTGTTGTGTGTGTGTTAGTGCCGCTCGTACGTGCGTGTGTGGGTGTGTGTGTGTGTGTGTGTGTGTGTGCGCGCGCGCGCTCGCGCGCGTGCTGCCCCGATTGCGGCAGCGTGCGTCATGCTGTGTTGTGTGTGTGTTGTGGTGTGTGTTGGTGTGTGTGTGGGTGTGTTGTGTGTGTGTGTGTTTGGTGTTGCGTTGTTTTTTATTTAATGAAATATGTAAATGAAATTGTATTATGTGCAGCACGCCGTTTTTGTGTGTTTAGTTTTGTGTGGTTTTGTGTGTGTTGTGTTTTGGTTGTGTGTTGTGTGTGGTGGGTTGTGTGGGACGTGTTATATCTACGTGGTGCTTCTAGAGTGGAGTGCGTGCACAGCGCTCACGCCGTGTGTGGGTTTGTTGTGTTGTGTGTGTGTGGTGTGTGTGTGTGTTGTGTGTGTGTGTGTGTGGCGATCGGAGTTTCTCTCTCCTCTCTCCTCTCTCTCCTCCTCTTCTCTCTCCATCCTTCTCTCTCTCTCTCCTCTCTCTCTCTCGCTCTCTCTTTAAATTAAAGATACATTTTACATGTAACATTGTGACT
>CM031622.1:52858755-52863755 GCA_018398815.1 Conus ventricosus
ACCTCTGTGCGCACTTATGCAATTCCCCTACCTGCGGATTTGCCATCTCTCCTTTTCACAATTCTTATGAAAAGCACAATATAATATGATCGCGATCCATGACACTTCACTGAGGAATCTCCATCCTCGCTTATTGCAAATAATGCATCACTACACAAGCGACTGTATGCTCCACGCATAACTACATCCACATGAACAAGTCTCACAAAGAAAATATGAACAAGTCTCACACAAAAAAAAAAATATGAACCATAGCCAACTGGAATGAACCATATCCAATCAACATAACTGGAATCAACACATATTATCAACAAAGCACCCTGGATAATGACTGACTTCCTCTGAGTTGCAGCTTGCTAGACTAACACGACTTAAATAGTCAGCTCCGACATTCTGTCGACCTGGAATGTACTGCACCGATACCTGTAGGGCTGCAGTGCCATTGCCCAACGCAGAACTCTGCTGTTTTTCAACTGTGCCTCCTGCAGGAATTTGAAGGTTGATGATCCGTCTCGATCACGAACTCTTTCCCATACAAGTATTTGTGGAACTTCTGCACGGCCCACACAACAGCTAAAACACTCCTTCTCCACCGTTGCGTACCCTTCTTCACACTTTGTCAACTTCCTGCTAGCATATCTCACAGGAAACTCGACTCCTTCATGCTCCTGTAACAATACTGCACCTATCCCCACCACCTGATGCATCTGTCCGCAACAAAAATGGTTTTGACATATCTGGTAGCTTCAAGATGGGACGGAACCTAGTCTTTCCAGCACCGTCTGCAGTGCTTGCTCTGCAGCGTCTGACCATTCGAACAACTGCCGGTTTCCCTGCCTTGACCAAATCACTGAGAGGACCGTGATTGCAGCAAAGTTTGGGACAAACTCCCTATAGAACCCCAATAAAACCTAGCAGACTCCTGACTTCTGTTTTGGTCATTTGGTCTCTCTGAATTCATCATCTTCTCCACCTTTCCTCTTTCCGGCTGCTTTGTGTCGCCTCCGACAACAAAACCTAGGAACTCCTACTGTCTAACCCTTCATACAGTGACGCATCCCTGTATGACTCCTCTGGAAACTTAGGCAACGAAATCTCCCCTTCTTCTGCTGGGTCTCTTCACCTCATCAATGATTGCTGCTGCGCCTATGAAAATCATCAAAGACTCGGTCACCGTTTTAAACCGGTGCCGAGATGACTCGCCATGAGCGACTCGTGACCCACTGACATGACAGTGTCACGATAACATGCTGGTACCTCTAACTGAGTGGTCACCTTACCTGTCTTCCCCTTGGTGAACACTCGGTACAACAGCCCGCCTTTCACAAGAAATTCCGTCTCACCTCCTCTAACCTCCTGTTTCTCTCCACCTCTTGCCAACTCCCAAGACTTCACGAGCGAAGGGTCTTGTTCCTCGCTGCCCTAAACTCATCAGGCGACACATCTATGCCCGACTTCCTTCCTGGAACAACTAACGGTTAAACAACCTTTCCTCCTTCTTGCTCCGTGTCTGAACTGCTGCCCCTGTAGCAGTCAACAACTCAGGATCCCCTGGATCCCTTGCACCTGGAATATTTTCCAATGATCAAATCGTGAAGGGGTTTCTCCATCACCAACGCAGACACTTGCCTGAGAAGTAAGGGGTACGTACTTCTATCTTAGCAACTGGAAACTCCCTCACAGTGCCATCGATTAGAGTACAGGTCTGGATTTGCCCTGTCAAATCCCCTTTATCGACCACGTTGTTCGTACTACAACCGCATGAACAACCAGTGTCTCGTAACACTTTCACCCTCTGCTGGCCAATCCACCCTTCTCCACTGGTAACGAACCACTCAGCCTAGTGCCCTCCATCCCGACACTGACTGCTGTCCAGTGCTAGCCATAGGCTGCACTTCACCCTCTTCAGACTGAATCCCCTTTGGTTCCACTGCAGGTCGTTTCCCTTGACGACCCTTATCCACCCCTTGCCAAGGCTGCTGCCTTCTGGAACCTCATGCGACAATCCCTCGCCACATGTCCCTTCCTGTGACAAATGAAACACCTAATTTCCCTTTGCCCTTCCTTCTGCCCCCCACCACTGGGTTTGCAGACTTTGCAGAAAACTCTCCTAGTCTCCTTGCACTCTTCTCACCTGTGCCTAGCACCTGTTTCTCCTGCACCTTAGTGCCCAAACGTGCCTCTCTATACACCTCTGCGAACTTCAACAACTCCCCTGCTGTCTCTGGCTGTCTCCTCTTTCAAATGTATGGTTAACTCAGGGCCGCAACCTGACAAAATCTGTTCTTTCATAACTAGCTCTTTCAATCAACGAACTCCTTCTTCGTACCACTCAACTCTAACCACTTTTCAAAATAGGATCCAAACGTGCACCAAACTGAGTGTACGTCTCACCTGCTTGTAATTTAGCGGAACGAAATTTCTTCCTGAACCCCTCATCTGTGAGGTCAAATCCCTTCATCAGCGATTCCTTCACAGCGCCGAAATCAGACTGTTGTTCTGCTGGTAACGCAGTGAAAATTTGTAATGCCTTACCCGTCAGTAACGCCGACAAAATGACTGCCCACTCTTCTGGAGGCCAACCCTGACTGGTTGCAAACGTTTCGAAACGACTGATGTATGCATCAATCGAATCGGTCCTTCCGAGAATTTTGGCAACTTGGTCGGGGGCATAGCTGCGCACAGAGTCACTGGAAACATGAACTCCCACCTCGTGGTCTCCCTTTGTATTCTCATTTCTCTAACTCTAATTGAACCTTAATCTTTCTGTTTCCTGCGCTTCCTTAGCCTTTCTGTTTCCTGCGTTTCCCTAGCTTTAATCCTTTCTGTTTCCCTGCGTTTCCCTAGCCTGATTATCATTAGCCTGAATCCTTAATTTTTCTGTTTCCCCCCCGCTCTGCTATTTCTCCCGCCGACACGTCGTCTTTCCGCGCGTTATCATCCCTTTCCATCTTTTGCTGGTTCTCAACAAATGCTCGCAACTCATCTCCTGAGTAACCTAGATCACGAGCGACGCCTCACCAGTTGTTCAATAGGGGTGTTCTTTTCTTCCGCCATTATATCTCTTTCTTTTTTTTTTTTTTTTTTTTTTTTGAACAAGATTTTACTACTACGACAGCCAAACTGGTGGTTCCGACACGAGTGACGTAATAGCACAATCCTATGAATGATGATATTAGCTTGGGACAACGTAATTAGTTTTTATAAGACGCCCAGCGCCTGACCCAACTATGAGAGCGAATTATAGGCAATCTGTGCGAAATGAGTACTCTGGGGCTGAAATGCCAAGCCTAGTATTAACTATCTTGGAAGCAATGCCAAGCCTAGTATTTAACTATCTTGGGAACATACAGCAAGACAACCCCCTTGTCTTAGGATTACAATACTTAGAATCCACCCACTTCCTCTCTGAGAAGTTGAACAATTTAATAAATAAGGGCCAGAATATCCTGGCAGGCTCGCCAATAAATTGTCAACCTCGGTGTAAATGTCGATGGAGGAAGGACTAGCGCACAGCCCAAACACACTCACAGCTTGCTTACAATCTCATTCATATATCATGCATTCGTCACATCAAACCACTAGTAAAGTCTATAACTTTACTATACATGATCATAGAAAGAACATCAATGCATATAGAATCAAACAAAATAAAACATTCTCTCTTTCCTGAACTTCACAAAATCATTTTATCTAAAACATCATTAACTAACCCGGTATAAACAGATTTCTACTTTACCTGGCCAGGTGATCTTAACTATTCACGATATCACTGTCTTTTCTTTTCTTTTCTTTTTCTTTTCACTGTCACTTTCACAACACGACACAACTGCCGGCACTGTGAGTTGGTCTGATGGCGCCTGGTCAGGTGAGACTGTTGGCGTTGGTCTGTGGTTCTGCTTGCGAAGTGACGCTGCCAGGTATGAGGTCGAACCCCGGTTAGGAAGAACAGTGACTATCAACATCGATCTGTTCTCCTTTCTTTCTTCCTGCATTAACGCATTGCACTCTCTCTCTTTCTCTCTCTTCTAGTCTGCTCTTATCAAATGGACATGGTTGCTTTTCTTTTTTTTTCTTTTCTTTCTTTTCTTCTTCATAAATTAGCAACCTCTCTCTCTCTCTCCACACTCTCCTCAGTCCTTCCTCTGCAGACTATCTCATGCTAATCTCTCAACTTGGTTCTCTTCTCTCCTCCCCTCATCTCTCTGCTTTTCTCTCAAGCAGACCTCCACTCCGAACCTCTCTCTCCCCTCTCTCTCTCTATTCGTTTCTTCCCCTCGTTTCTCTCCTCTCTTCATCTCTCTGCCTTTTCCCTCGTGCAGAGACTACACCTAAAACCTCCTCATCTCTATGTCTCTGTTCGTTCTCCTCCTCTTCTTCCTGTAGGCGAGAGCCTACTCTCCCAACTTCTCCCCCTCTCTCTCTCTGTCTTCGTTTTTTTCCTCCCCCCCTCTCACTCCACACATATTCCTTTATGCTCTAACCCCGTGTCCAAGGGCCAGTACCATTGGTCAGTATATTTTTACCCCTGACACCCGAGTTGTCTCCCTCTAATTCCATTGGACGTTCAAAATCATGACAGTCCCGTCTACACGCCTTACTCTCTGTGGTGGTCAATTGGTCATTTAATTGATTAGCTAATTTCACCCCCACCACACACTACCTTCCCCCCTTCCCTACTTCACTGGCGCGGTGTGGCTTAAGTGGTGGACACTGGTCAATCTAAATTGGCCAGCTGAGTCTGGGTAGGCACCACGACGTCCGAGTAACAATGACGTTGGTTCCACAAAGTGGCTAGATGAGCTTGAGCTCGGCTCTGCGACTCGTCTCGCTAGACATCGAGGCGTCGGTCAAAGCTGCTTAGCCCGTATAGCCGGACAGACCGTCTTCCTGAAGCCTCTCCCTAAGCTTAATTGGCCGGACCCGACCTATGGGCCCGTCTTTCTGACGCCTAGATGTTTGAGTTTGGACTTAGGTCCGAACAAATTGGCTGGCGACAC
>CM031622.1:52866255-52876255 GCA_018398815.1 Conus ventricosus
TGTCTCTCTCCTCAGGATGACTTTTTTTGTGGCACGCCAACGGTTGGCGTGCCACAAAAAAGTCATCCTGAGGAGAGAGACATATCTTGAAACAAGCTTGTAGATGGATTTTACCACTTCATTTAATAATATTTTAACAACATATATATATATATATATAATATATATATAATATATAATATATATATATATATATATATACTGCGCAGTATATATATATATATATATATATATATATATATATATATATATATATATATATATATATATATATATATATATATATATATATAATATATATATATATCCCCCCCATTCACCCACCCAAGCACATACTGTTACTTAGGCAGAATTATCTACCACTGCAGATATGAATGCTTATCTCCCCTATTTCTTCAATCTAAGACATAAGAGCAAGCTTTGTTTATAATTCAATATTTCTTGCAGTCATTGCAACACCAAGCTGCTCTGTAAGTTGCTGGAGTGGTGCTCGGTACTCATCCTTGGAATTTATTAGTTTATTATACACACACACACACACACACACACACACACACACACACACACACACACACACACACACACACTATATTATATATATAATATATATATATATATAATATAATATATATATATATATATATATATATATATCACAGACAGAGAGAGTAAGTATTTTGTTAAAATTATTTTTTTTAAATGATTAAAATCTGCAAGCTTGTTTCAAGCCTTGCTATCATCAGGATATCTTTTTTTTTTCTTTTTTTTTTCTTTTTTTTTTTTTTTGGGGGGGGGGGGGGGGGAGGGGGCACGCCAACGATCTTTTATGGTGTGCGGGACTTGATTTCGACTCCATGTGTGCAGGCGGATCTTATTTGATGCACGTGCGGCCTGTGGTTCTTATTGGGGCCTGTTCAGATGGAATGTGGTAGCAAAGATTTCCACTTGTGCCTGCAATTGTTTACAATTTCTACTTTTGTGTTCAGAGTTGTTAAGTGTGGTTTACATAATATCAACCATTTTTCTGTGGAGCATAGATTGCATCTTTTTGAAATATTGTTGTATGGCGCTGCTCTTTTTATGATTTTCCATGATATGTTGTAGTCTTTTTTTTTAAATCTTTGAGTCTCCAAATGTATTTACTCAGCTCTGTTTGATTTGTGTATTTTTCATTTTTGAATGACTGTTTGTGGTTTGCGTATCTGGTTTTGAAAGTGTTTTCAGTAATCTCTATATATGTTTCTTTTTCATTTTCTGATGTTACCGTAGCTTGGTATACAATATTGCTGTGAAGACATTTGTTGCTTAGGGGGCACTGTTCTTTTTTAGGGCAGTTGCAAGATGTCCTTTCAGCACCCTTCTCTTTTATGTTGCTTTTCATTTTGTTAGATGAATCAATTATGTTTTTGAGGTTAGGCATACATGAGTATGATAATTTGATGGTGTTTTTGTTGACAGTTTGTGTTCTTTTGGAAATGATGTTGCCAAGATTTTAAAGAAGTCTTTTCCTACATTTGTTTTTACTTGTCCATCGTATGGTGGGTTGTACCATATGATCTCTCTTTTCCTATTTTTATTATTTCTGTTCGTGTTATTGTCTGGACTGTGTTGTAGTTTGTAATTGTAACCACTTTTTTGTAATGCTTCTTGATATTCTGTTGCTGCATCATTGAATGCGTTTTTCATTGCATGACAGGTTGGATAGTCTCTTGTTTATACCATTGGGTATTGTTTTTAGTATAGATGGTGGTGATTGCTTTTGATGTTCACGTAGATTGGTATGTCATTGGGTTTTTTTTGTATGGTTTGTACACATGGTCATTGAATGCGTTTTCATTGCATGACAAGAAAAAAGAATTATGTAAAATCTTTAAAAACCACAACTTAAAAATCACAATAGAAGCAAACAAAAAGTAGCGAATTACCTAGACATAACATTAGACCTCAATAACCATGTGTACAAACCATACAAAAAACACAACGACATACCAATCTACGTGAACATCAAAAGCAACCACCCACCATCTATACCAAAAACAATACCCAATGGTATAAACAAGAGACTATCCAACCTGTCATGCAATGAAAACGCATTCAATTCAAGGATTCTCCTACTACCAACAATTTAATCCCCCTCTGTT
Organism: Conus ventricosus; assembly: GCA_018398815.1. Taxonomy (NCBI): domain Eukaryota; kingdom Metazoa; phylum Mollusca; class Gastropoda; order Neogastropoda; family Conidae; genus Conus; species Conus ventricosus. The sequence continues at coordinate 52,868,397 of CM031622.1, forward strand.
CCTGCTACTTTTCCCTTACAACCCTCCTTTCCACCCCTCCTCTCCTGCCCCCCTCTCCCTCGCCTTCCCAACCCTCACTTCCTTACCTGTCCCCTAACACTCTCTCATTTTCAACCTCCACTTCTCTTTTAGTACAACCGCTTTTTTCTCTCCCGCCCCCCCCCCCCCCTCCCTTTTTTTCCATCTCCCCCCTTACTTAACACCCCCCCCCCCCCCCTATGCACTCCCATCTAAACGCTACTCCCTCCCTTCCCATGCGTTCCATTATGTCCTAATTCTCCTCCCCCCTCTCTCTCTCTTGCCCTCTCTCTTCGCCGCCTCACCCCCGCCCCCCTCCCCCTACGTTCTGATTACCTTGCATGTCACAAATGATCGGTGACTGGATTTTCCCTTCCATTTGACCCCACAGTCACCCCTCCCCCACCCTCCCCTGCCCCGTTATAATCAGTAGTTTCAATCATTAGTAAATTTTATTTGATAGTAAAAAAAAAAAGATGATATATGTCTGCAGCTCATGTCCCAGAGATAGGTCTTTGGACCGACATATTGGACACATTAAAGGAGTCTACCAAGTGGTTCTGCGGTCCATTCTTTTCCCTTCATATATATATATATTTTTTGTTTTGAGGGATGGGGTTCGCAGGTAGTGTGTCATAAAAATCATCATTGTTAAGTTCATTAACAATTGTTTACATGTGCTGAAAATAGTCAAGGAAAGATTATAGAACCGAGTTATAGCCTTTCAAATCAGTTAAATATTTACTTTTCCTATTGCTTCTTCTCCTTCGTCGTCTTCTTCTTTTCTTCTTCTGTGTCTCCCTACCCCCCCCCTCTCTTTTCTCACTCTCTCTCTCTCTCTCTCTCCTCTCTCTCTCTCTCTCTCTCTCTCTCTCTCTCTCTCTCTCTCTCTCTCTTCTTCTTCTTCTTCTTCTTCTTTCTTCTTCCTTCCCCTCCCCCTTTTTTTTCTCCCCACTCGCGGTTTTTTCTCTCTCCCCCCCTCTTCCACCCTCTCTCTTCCCCTCTTCTTCCTCTCCCCCTTCCCCCTCCCCCCACTTTCTCTGTCCTTCTCCATTTTGCCCTTCCCCACCCCTTCCTCCTCCGCCTCTCCCCCCATCTCAACACCCCCCCCCCCTCCTCTTTTTCCTACTCTTTTTTTCCTTTTTGTTCTTCGTGTTCTTCTTTTGATTGCTTCTGTGCTTAATCTTGGGTTTCTTATTTTCTCCTCCTCCTCTTTTTCTTCCTCTTTTTCTTCCTCTTTTTCATCTCCTTCTTCGTCTTCTTCTTTTTCTTCTTCTTCTCCTTCTTCTTCTTCTTCCTATTATTATCATTATCATGACAAATGATTATCCATTTGCTTGCATTGATGTCTCTTCATGCATTACAATATGATGCAATGGAATGGGTTTGGTGTAAGGCATACGTATTTTCATGCATATTTATGATGATTATAAGATTGTTTTGATACATTATTCTGATATCCAACGTTAGCAGGATAGAATGACATAATGTAGTTTATTGTTATCAATATCTGCAGGGTCTTTGTGTGAATATTCATGAGCTGACACATGTGAGGATTCTACCTACACATACTACCTACAATTTCATCCCCCCTCCCCCTTCCTCTACCCCCTCCCCCCTTTTCCCCCTTTTCCCTCCTGCTCCCGCTCTTTTTTTCCCCGTACCCCCCCCCCCCCCCTTTTGTTTCCCCTCCACTCAGTTCCTGCTCCCTTTCCCTTACAACCCTCCTTTCCACCACGCCTTCCCCTTCCCCGCCGCTTCCGTCCACCCCTCCTCTCCTGCCCCCCTCTCCCTCGCCTTCCCAACCCTCACTTCCTTACCTGTCCCCTAACACTCTCTCATTTTTTACCTCCACTTCTCTTTTAGTACAACCGCTTTTTCCTCTCCCCCTCCTCCCCCCCCCCCCCCCCCCCCCCCCCCCCCTCCCTACCGTTTTTTTCATCTGCCCCCTTACAAAATCCCCCCCCTCCGCTATGTACTCCCATCAAAACGCTACTCCCTCCCCCCTCCCCATACGTTCCATTCTGTTCTAATTCTCCTCCCCCCCCCTCTCTCTCTTGCACTCTCTCTTCGCTGCCGCCCCCCTCCCCCACCCCCCTCCCCCAACGTTCTGATTACCTTGCCTGTCACAAATGATCGGTGACTGGATTTTCCCTTCCATTTGACCCCCCAGCCACCCTCCCCTCCCTCCCCTGCCCTGTTATAATTAATAGTTTTAATCATTAGTAAATTTTAGTCGATTCTCTCTTCAGGGCACATAAGACCGTATGGCGAAAGCTTGGCTGTGTCTGGAGTGGCACTGTCTTCATCTGTCCGTGGTCAGGTGTGGTTGGGTCTGTGGGGTGTGCTCGGCAGCTGGGGGGTGGTGTTTTTCGCCGGTGGGCTCTGCAGTCATGAAATACGGGCTGGTACACCCATGGGGATGCTACTTTAAGGCTGTTATGAGCTGCATCCTGTAGTCTAATTTACCTCTGTTCAGGAGCAGTTATGTCCCTTGATATCTTAATGGAGTGTCCTGTGCGTGCCTGTACCCATCGTCAACACAGCGCAGGCCTCCAAGGGTGGTACAGGACTGCGCTAAAGGCGGGCAAAGACAGTGCTTCTCTGGGTCCTCCCCTGCACCTTCGGGTGTTTCTTTTTCTAATCAATAGTTTTAATCATTAGTAAATTTTAGTCGATAGTAAAAAAAAAGATGATATATGTCTGCAACTCCTGTCCAGGAGATAGGTCTTTGGACCGAAATATTGGACACATTAAAGGAGTCTACCCAGTGGTTCTGCGTTCCATTTTTTCATTCATCTTCTTTTTTTTCTTCTTCTTCTTCTTCTCTCTCTCTTTTTTCGTCTTCTCTCTCTCTCTCTCTCTCTCTCTCTCTCTCTCTCTCTCTATATATATATATATATACATATATATATATATATATATAATATATATATATATATATTGAACCACAAACAAAGCTTGCTCTTATGTCTTAGATTGAAGAAATAGGGGGAGATACGCATTCATATCTGCAGTGGTAGATGATTCTGCCTAACTAACAGTATGTGCTTGAGTGGGTGAATGGGGAAAAAATAAAATAAATGCTTCTCAAAATGAGCCTTCAGCAAGCTTATATTCTCCAAAGGGAGACATCCTCCAATAGGGAGGGAAACTCACTAACATATAACTCCCGGTCATACACCGATATTTCGAAACTTGGTGGTTTCTCCTCAGTGACCATGGAAAGTGGCAACCTGACCCCCTGCCCTCCCAGCCTTAAGAAGAATGCAATCCCAGAAAAGGCCGGCGTGCAATACCGTAGCATGTTTGTTGAGTTCTCAAAAAACCAACCAAAGGTGCCATCTAAGAAGCAAAAGGAAATCATAAAAGAGCAAAACAAGCTACATTTTCTTGTGAAAAGTAGAAACTATAAAAAGATATCCTCTAAGACACAAGTGCTGAGGGCCAGTTCTTGGAATGAATCCGCAAGGGACTAAAATACAACAAACTAATAAATTCCAAGGACAAGTACCGCACCGTTCCAGCAACCTACCGAGCAGACTGGTGTTGCAATGACCGCAAGAAATATTGAACCACAAACAAAGCTTGCTCTTATGTCTTTTTATATATATATTATATATAATATATATATATATATATATAATATATATATATATATATATATATATATATAATATATATATATATATATGTGTGTACACACACACACACACACACACACACACACACACACACACACACTATATATATATATATTTATATATATATATATATATATAATATATATATATATATGTGTGTGTGTGTGTGTGTTGTGTGTGTGTGTGTGTGGTGTGTGTGTGTGTAGAGGAGAGAGAGAGGAGAGAGAGAAAGAGAGAGAGAAGAGAGAGAGAGAGAGAGAGAGAGAGAGAGAGAGAGAGAGAGAGAGAGAGAGAAGAGAGAGAGAGAGAGAAGAGAGAGAGGAGAGAGAGATGATGATGATGATGATGATGATGATGATGATGATAATGATGGTGATTTCCAAATAGGGAGTGGAGCAACGTCAGGATCCCAACCAGTTAAACACGTTACTTTAAAAGACAGACTTGCGATGATGGGACAGGGGTATGAGATATAATAAACCTTCTCCTCTCTAAGTCGTTCTCCATGGCCTGCATTGTTCCTCTAAATGGGAGACCACTGGGGCCAGCAACTGTAGAATGTGTGGCAGCAGACAGACAGTTCATGCACACAGTGAGTGCAGTATGTGCCACATGTTCAGCCGTGGGGCTCTTTCTGATCACCAGAAATGCTGAGTGAGAGAGATGAAGGCATCACAAGGTTCTGGTGTGTGTGTGTGTGTGTGTGTGTGTGTGTGTGTGTGTGTGTGTGTGTGTGTGTGTGTGTGTGTGTGTAGTTTGTGTATGTGAGAGAGAGAGAGAGAGAGAGAGAGAGAGAGAGAGAGAGAGAGAGAGAGAGAGAGAGAGAGGAGAGGGAGAGAGAGGGAGAGGGAGAGAAGAAATAAGTAACAGGGTAAATTCAAGCACAGGCCCAAACATTCCTTCGCTATTTAAACAGTGACTTTGTAAAGAGTTTATATCACGCATAAATATATATATATATATATATTATATATATATATATATATATATATATATATAATATATATATATATATAATATATATATATATATATATATATAATATTATATATATATATATATATATATATATATATATATATATATATATATATATAATATATATATATATGACATATGAATGCTTATCTCCCCCTATTTCTTCAATCTAAGACATAAGAGCAAGCTTTGTTTATAATTGAATATTTCTTGCAGTCATTGCAACACCAAACTGCTCTGTAAGTTGCTGGAATGGTGCTCAGTACTTATCCTTGGAATTTATTATGTATGTATATATATATTATATATATATATATATATATATATATATATATTATATATATATATATATATATATATATATATATATATATATATATATATATATATATATATGATGGTAATCCTTCGGATCCGAAGATGACGTTAGCGTTTCTGCAGCTCATCGATGTACGCGGAGGTGGCTCTGCAGCCCCAATCTGGAGGCGCAGAGTCTGGAACAGTGGGGGCACTGGAAGTCCGTTGTGATCACTGCTGCTGCTGCTCTGTGGCGTTGATCCCTGGCGGCAGTCAGCTTTTGGCGTCGAGTACTTTCAAAGTTTGTAGCGGCTTTGTGAATTGTTGCCCGCCACAGAGGTCGGTCACTGCGCACTCCTCTAGTTCTTTCGGTTTGAGTTCGCACCACTGGAGGTTTGATTTGACCGAGTCCTTGTACCGTTTCTTTGGGCGTCCTTGGTTTCTCTTGCCGTGCAGAAGCTCTCCATACAGCAGTCGCCTTGGCATACGGTGCTCTTCCATACGGATGACATGTCCCACCCATCGAAGCTGGGCCTTGATGAGCATGGACTCGATACTTGTAGTGTGAGCACGGTCCAGGACCTCGAGGTTGGAAACACGGTCCTGCCAATGGATTCCGAGTATGGCGTGAAGAGCTCGCATGTGGAAGTTCTCCAGCTTCTTGACGTGTGTGCGGTACAGTGTCCAAGATTCGCACCCATAGAGGAGAGAGGGCAAGACCACTGCGTTGTAAACTCTCAATTTTGTTGTCAGCCGAATGTTGTGTTGACTAAGCACTCTGTTGCATAGTCTTCCCAGCGCCTGGCTTGCTTTGCTGATTCGGGCATCAACTTCCCTGTCCAGGGAGCCATCACAAGAGATGGTACTTCCTAGATATCTGAAATGTTCAACGTCCGCAAGCTGGGAGTCGTTAATGACGATGGTGGGTGCCGAAAGGGTTGGTGTTTGGTGCGGGTTGGTGAAGCACCTCAGTCTTGCCGAGGCTGATTGTCAGGCCGAAGAGCTTTAAAGCATCGGAGAAGCGGTCAAGCATCGTTTGCAGATCGGATTCTGCGTGGGCCACCAGTTCGAAGTCATCGGCAAAGAGGACTTCTTGAAGGAGATCTTTGATGCTCTTTGTCTTGGCAGTGAGGCGACGAAGGTCAAAGAGGGAGCCGTCCAGACGATAGCGGAAGTAGACTCCCTTCTCCAGGTCTTGGACAGCGTGGGACAGCATGCAGGTGAAGAAGACGTTGAAGACGACCAGAGCTAAGATACAGCCCTGCTTCAAGCCATTGCTGATCTCAAAGGCTTCCGTCACGTTTCCACTGGAGAGGACCTGGCCGGTCATGCCATCATGGAAGAGCTTGATCATTTTCACAAACTTTAGTGGGCATCCAATGCGCTCGAGGACTGTCCAGCTTTATATATATATATATATATATATAATATATAAATATATATATATATATATATATAATATATGTAACAATTAAGTAGTAGTGGGGAAAACATGTGCAGGCTAACAATTCTTCAGTCATTATAATAATGACTTCACAAAGATTTGAACTTTTAGAGAGAGAAAAAATGAAGATGAAGAAAATGTGGGAACTATATTATAAATATGAGAAACCCTTCGCTAGCTGCCTGAGGGAACCATCGTGATCCCTTCTGAAGGTACACCTATTTGTATTGCCTGCTCCTAGGCCTTTCGTCCGCTGGATCGGACTCATCAGGGACACACACACACACACACACACACACACACACACACACACACACACACACACACACACACACATACATATATATATATATATATATTGTGGTGTGTGTGGTGTGGTGTGGTGTGGTTGGTGTGTGGTGTGGTGTGGTGTGGTGTGGTGTGTGGTGTCGGTGTGTGTGGTGTGGTGTGGTGTGGTGTGGTGTGGTGTGGTGTGGTGTGGTGTGGTGTGGGGGTGGTGTGGTGTGGTGTGGTGTGGTGTGGTGTGGTGTGTGTGGTGTGGTGTGGTGTGGTGTGGTGTGGTGTCGTGTCGTGTGGTGTGGTGTCGTGTGGTGTGGTGTCGTGTGGTGGGGTGTGGTGTGGTGTCGTGTGGTGTGGTGTCGTGTGGTGTGGTGTCGTGTGGTGTGGTGTCGTGTGGTGTGTGTCGTGTGGTGTGGTGTCGCGTGGTGTCGCACCACACCACTGCACCACACTACATTACACTCACTACACTACACTGGACTTCACTACTCTACACTACACTACACGACACGACACGACACTACATTACGTTGCACTGCACTACACTACACTCCACTCCACTCCACTCTACTCTACAACATTGTGCTACACTATGCTACACTACACGACACAATACGACACTACACCCGCTACACTCCACTCCACTCCACGCCACTACGCTACACTGTGCTACACTACGCTACACTACATGACACAACACTCCACTCCACTCTAGTTAACCGCGCAACACTACACTCCATTCCACTCATCTCCACTCCACTCCACGCCACTACACTACGCTACATGACACAACACTCCACTCCACTCATCTCCACTCCACTCCACTACAATGCAATACAATACCATACAACTCAACACTACCAAATATATAAGTGACACAATACAAAGAAGTACAATGCAATCTGACGCAACATGAAATATACTGAATTGTTTCATTTGCATTGTAACACCATTTAGTGGGTTTCAATACAATAGAATGACTTCACAACCAAACACAACACATTGCTTGCAGTCTATTGATTACTGAAACAGAAACCACCCACCTGATCGGGGAAGTGAAAACCATCCACCTAATTAATGAACCCAAACCACCCACCTGATTCGGGAAGCGAAAACCATCCACCTAATTAATGAACCAAAACCATCCTCCGGATTTTATGAAACAAAGCCGTCCATCTGATTGATGAAGTAAAAACTAT
>CM031622.1:52883755-52889406 GCA_018398815.1 Conus ventricosus
TGTGTGTGTGTGTGTGTGTATGTGTGTGTGTGTGTGTGTGTGTGTGTGTGTGTGTGTGTGTGTGTGTGTGTGTGTGTGTGTGTGGTGTGTGTGTGTGTGTGTGTGTGTGTGTGTGTGTGTGTGGGGTGTGTGTGTGTGTGTTAGAGTCGTGTGCTTAGAGTGATGCTTTTGATTTGTATGGGTACATGTTGAGTGTGGTGGAGTTTTCATTGGACGTGTTTTGATATATGATGTGTTATAAGTTTACGGTTTGTTTATCATAAGTAGACATTTTATTGTGTTTACTAGGAGTCTGTGAAGTCACAACTAAATGTCCATGCTGATTAATAAAGATATCATTGAACTGAACTGAATCGGGCTGAATATTTCAGCTCATCATAGATTTCTCTGCGAAATGAATTATACTTGGGTGTGTAGGATATGCCTGTGCCTTTTGCTTTTACAGGATGTTTTTAGTCAGGTTGTGTCTGATAGGTACTGTCGATTTCCAGATATCATCACGATAATTTTGCAGCTGAAGAGCTATCTTCAAGTCAACTTACCAGTTTTCTCTTTGGGGGATTCCACAGCTTGCTTGGTGTCAGTTTCGCTCTTCTGAAGCGACGTCACATTCCTCTGCAGGTCAACAGTGGATTTCTTTAGGTCAGTCACTGCATCCTGCAGAGTCTGCACTGCTAGTTCGCCCTTTTTGGTTTCCTCACTCAATGAGTTGATTTTCCTCTCAAGGTCAGCAACCTTCTCTGTCAATGCCAGGTACTGAAGGGAGACATGTCGTGTGACGTCATCATCATCAGCTCTTCCATCCACCAGGCATCCCATGAAAACTTGAACATCGTCCACCTGCAGCCCAGAGGTATTGGTATGGACGTATCTCCAGGACCAGGCGGTTCTTCATTCTCTGCCTGCTGTTGGTGATGATCCAGTTTGTCCTCAGACATCAGGGCTGCCTTCAGCTCGTTCCGGAGCACAACGACATCCGGTCATTTCTGGAAGACTGTGCCGATGCACGTGACACCAGGCTGCTCAGCCTGTCGATGGCAAAGGTCAAGGCCGATTTCTCTGCCTGAAGGTGACGCTTGCCCTCGTCCTCTTTGCGGGACACAGCGTCCAGAAGACGGTCCCGTGACTGTTGACCCCAGGTGAGCAGCTGGTCAAAGCGCGCATGCACTTTTTTGGTCGTTTCCTGTACGTAGCGTGCTAGCTGTCGTTCCTTGCGATCCACGCTTCTTAGGGAGGACTGCATGATGTGGATCTGTCACATACACAGAGAGAACATCAACTGACTACAAATCATCTCTCTCTCTGTCTCTCTCTCACTCTCTCTCTCTCTCTCTCTCTCTCTCTCTCTCTCTCTGTCTGTCTCTCTCTCTCTTTTACACACACACACTCTCTCTCTCTCTCTCTCTCTCTCTCTCTCTCTCTGTCCCCCCCCCCCCCCCCTACTTTAGTTCCCTGAAACTCAGTACTGACCAGATCAATCATGCTGCCAGAAACATTACAACGCAACAGATCAGCTCAGTTTAGTTCAGTTCTAGAGGGCACCTGGCCCCAGTCAGAGACACCTCACCACACCACGGTCACGCACCTGCTGTTGTGCCGAACTCATCAGTGACGTCATCTCCCCCTTGGCCTGCAGAATGGCCCCGGACAGCTCCACAGTGTCGTGGCCCTCGTGGGAGGAGAACTTGCAGTGCAGACAGATGCTGACGTGGCACTGTTGACAATGGAAGCACAGGACCTGGTCTCGGTGAACCATGCACAACGCTTTCTCCTCCTCCTTCTTTTCCGTCACGGGCTGGCCACGGATGACAGAGGTCACGTGATGGTTGGCCATGAACTTGTCATGATAGCGACGGCACGTGCGACACATGTGTGATTGACAGTCTCGGCACGTGTGGGTTGCAGGCTGTTGATCGCCCTCGTCACACATACCACACAGCACAGGGCGGGAAGCTTCTCCTTCGTTCAGTTCATGGTCCAGGTAAAAATTGGTCTGCACACAGTGAATTGACGCACACACCAATGAAACCAAAACAGACATCTGTCAAGCACTGGATGGGACTGTGAGACCAACAGAAGAGACTTTGATGGCAGTACATAGTTGACAGAATATAGAAAATTGTGAAATGGCAATGGTTACGAGGCTGACCTTGATTCCAAATGTTTATTTTCCCTGATGGACTGCAGGCACTGGCACATCAACAGTTGGAACCTTGGTTTGGGTGTGTTCAGAGTAACCAGCTAGGTGCCAGTTGATGGCTACAGGACTCAACAGTGTTTTGTTCATATGGAAACACTCTGTAGGAACACTGACGAACCATTATAAGATATTGAGAAAGAAGTTAGGCCGGGAACAGTAAACAATAAACAGTGAACAAGTAGAGTAACTTTTCCTCCCATAAGAAAACCTAACACAGAGTAACTTGTATTCAAGACTGGAACCACCAATGGTGCAAAACAGAATCCAACAGCACCCCCCAAAGCAGCCAGTGAAGGGTAGTTAAATGAAACCAAACGAAAGTGTGGGTAGTGTCACGACCGACCCCTGGAGGTCTGCCCTGACAGGATCGGTCTAGGTGGGAGTGAAGGGAGTGACTGACCTCACACGCCCCGCAAGAGACCACACAATAAAGATTACGATACAACACCCCATTTATTCACACCAGCAAAATAAACATTCCAACACACACACCATGCACAATCACAATCAAGCACTCCAACGCACACAACATGCACAATCGCAATCAAGCACTCCAACACCCACAACATGCACGATTATAAATAAACATTTCACCATACGACGTACACAATCACAATTACAGCATTCTAGCACATGTAACATATACACAATTATAAAGAAAACATTTCCAGCATCGATCCCTTCTAACCCCCCTGGCGTGCGTCCACACCCCTGTCTCTGTGAGGCCTACTGGAGCACCCTGTCGCACTAGGTGCTCCGAACCGGTCGGTTCTCGCAGGGAGTCGCTCAAAGCCGACACCCTCGACTCACAAGCAGGCAGTGAAGAGCGCGTCCCGGAGGGGTGGGGGAAGAAAAAAACGTGGCGCTGTTACTGGAGGTCCTGGACGGGGTCAGGGCCGGCCAGTCAAGACGGCGGGCTCCTCTACCAGTCCGCGGCCTCGACCAGCGCGTGGCACCATCCAGTCCGCGGTCCCAGCCGAGTGTGGTCTCACCCAGCACGTGGCACCATCCAGTCTGTGGTCTCAGCCAGAGCGTGGCCTCACCCAGCACGTGGCACCATCCAGTCCGTGGTCTCAGCCAGAGCGTGGCCTCAACCAGCACGTGGCACCCTCCAGTCCGTACTCCGGGTTAAGCCCCCGGAGGGGGGAAAACGTAGCTGGGAGGAGAGGACAAAGGAGGGAAGGAAGAAGGAAGGAGGAAGGAAGAAGGGTACTGGAACCCCGCCGTCAGTACAGTCTGACCCATGCTGTCAAATCTTAACAGCCACTCGCATGATGGGCGAGGGAAGTCTATTAAACGCACACAGTAAAACCCATCGAATCAAGTCTTCTCACACGATGCAGGTAAAAGACTGCATTAAATCAACAGGTTATAAAACAAATATGAATTATCTTCACCCTTCTCTCACTCACGTTTAACATTTTTCCTTTCTTAGGAAATAAACCAACACAGCGACCATCGCTTAATAACTGTCACCACATTTGCAAATAATAATTCAATGGCGTAATTGTCACATTTTAAGCCACATTTCAAAACAACACAAATCTCCAACCACGCATCCAAACGACAAATCATGCGTACGCACGCTCGCGAACACAAAACTCGTTCTCCTTGCACACACAAACAGACGGTGGCCGAAAGATAAGAGTCCGGCGAATGTGACAGGGGCGGACGAGCGAGACCAAGCAAGTTCCAACCCTGAATCACCAGGTTTCTCTCCCTTCCCCACCGACTACCGCATCACCAGATGCATAAACAGGAGAAAGAATTTGGAAATAATTTAGAATGGCCAGGTTAAAGATTGAATTAACCAGAGAAAAGGTCTCACACAATATTTCTCTTACAATTTCGAAAACAAAAGAAAATTGCGCAAAGAGAAAGACTAAGCCGGCTAACAACAACAAACCAAAACAAACAAACCACGAAACTGATGCTTACCAGCTACCCGTGGGTGACCCCGAAGAGGCGGGTCAAACGACTCTCTCTAAACCCCCTGTCCAGTCGAGAGGACAGAGGCGAAGATGCGGAAACAGAAGAAGTGATGTCCCTCTCCTACAGGCCGACTGCAGGAATTTAAAGTACCGACTGTACTTTCGATGATACGGTGAAGAACCAAGACCGGAGCAGGCGCTCCCAGAACATCTCCGCTCGAGTGAAGAGCTAACCTCCTTCAGCAATGGCGGCCAACAATGCCATGCTGCGTCACAGAGTGAGCATACTTCAAACTAAAAGAAATGAAGCACGTGCGACAGGTAAAAAGACAGGCGAGAGGCCGATAGACAGAAAGTTCGAGAGAAAGGTACCGGCCACCGTGAACCTGCAGGATGAATAGCACGGGCGGTGGAATTAGAGAGAGAGAGAGAGAGAAAGCAAACCGAAGTTGAGCTAAACTACACCAAGGTGCAACCGCACCACAAGCCACACTAAGGGACGGATACACGACAACAGCAACGACAACAAATAAATAAGTAATTCCGCCACCCTAGGTGGGTCGAACGTCGTAGGCCTCGTGACAAACTCATGACAAACCCCCCTTCTAAAAGCATCTGTTTCTCTGAGATACAGTGCTCCTTTGAACCTTGTCGCATGTGCAAATTCACAACAATGGGACCGAACCCAACCCTCTGTGATCAACAGAGTAGATAATCCAATACAAACATTCTACGATAGAATCACACCGAGAAATACATAATACTACATTTATCAAACAACTAGCGAACCTTCAACCATGAAAGTAACAATCCAACCATTGGTGATTCACTATCGTTAACATCACTGAAGAGAAAAACTGTCACTACACTGATACAGAGACCAAAAGGGATATGACCCTGGTTGAGGGGAAGTGTCCCTCTGACTGATTTTCCAAGGTGCTGACTACGGAGCTCGGCTAAGATAGTCAGCATCCGTATTACAGGAACCCTTGATATGACGGAAAGTGAACGCATGACTCTGCAGTTCCACTGCCTAACTCATGAGTCGACGACTGACTGGCCGGATCCGGTCCAGGCACTGGAGAGGATGATGATCGCTCTCCAGTACAAACTTCCGGCCGTACTTCTTGGGCACGCCAGTGCGCGTCCAAATCTGCCTGAGAGACTCAGCAACAGTAGGGGCATCGATAGTCCCAAGCGGGACAGCCTCTGGGTATCGACTCGCAGATTCTACCACTACCGAAGTGTAGCGGTGACCGCGATCAGATGGAGGATTAATGGGTCCCCACAAGGTCACCCCAACCTTGCTGAATGCCTCCCCAACCAGTGGCACTGACCCCAGGGGAACACGCTTCAAGCGACCCTTAGGCATTGTCCGTTGGCAGGTATCACAACTGCGGCAGTACTGCCTAACCTGGAATTCATCCCTGGCCAGAAGAAGTCCTGTCTGACTCGCTCGAGAGTCCGCTTGGAGCCCATATGACCTGCCATAGGTGAATCATGGGCCTGCCGGAGAACTC
>CM031622.1:52890406-52897906 GCA_018398815.1 Conus ventricosus
TTTTTTTTTTTTTTCATCCCCAGCATCGGGGTAAAAAAAATTTGAACGAGTGTACCTATTTTGGTTACTGGGAGCATCAAAGCTGTAATTTAGTTTCAAAGACAAAAAACACGATGACTATAAGTTTAACGCGACCGAACCGCGAGGAAAGGAATGGGTTAATCATTAGCCGTTTGATTTAAAAACTTGTACGTGCACACCCACCCGATAAATAATAAGAAATATATATAGCCTTAATTTACACTATTTATTTACCATCCATTGCTTGTGGTGTCCCCCAAAAGCTGAAGGAAACGTTTGGGGTGTACCACACATCAAAACACCTTCGCCACGCTCCCACAAATTGTGCGACAATATTTTTATAATATAAATTAATATTAATATATATATATATAATGATTATAAACAAAGTTTGCTTTATGTCTTAGATTGAAGAAATAGGGGGAGAAAGCTTTTCATATCTGAAAAAGTGGGGAGATATTCTGCCTAACTAACAGAGGCTTGGTGGGTGAATGGGAAAAAAAAAAAAAATTTCTTCTCACAAGGAAACTTCAGCAAGCTATAGTCTCCAATAGGGAGGGAAACTCACTAACATATAACTCCGGGTCTTTATACCGATATTTCGAAACTTGGTTGTTTCTCCTCAGTGACCGGGGGGAAAGTGGTAATTTGACTCCTCTCCCTTTTCATTTTAAGGAGAATGCAATCCCAGGAAAAGGTTGGGTGAAATTTCCGTAGTATGTTTGTTGAGTTTCAAAAAACCAAACCCAAAAGGGTGCCATTAAAAGAACCCAAAAAGAAAATCATAAAAGAGAAAAACAAGCGACATTTCTTGTGAAAAGTGAAATATAAAAGATATCCCTAGACACAAGTGCTGGGCTAGTCTTGAATGAATCCGAAAGGGGACTAAAATACAAAAAAACTAAAAAATTCCAAGGATAAGTACCGCACCTTCCCAAGAACTTACAGAGCAGCTTGGTGTTGAAATGATGAAAGGGAATATGAATTATAAACAAAGCTTCCCTTTATGTCTTAATTAAAGAAATAGGGGGATAAGCTTCATATCTGCAGTGGCAGATGATTCTGCTAACTAACAGTATGTGCTTGATTGGGTAATGGGAAAAAAAAAAAAATTGTTCTCACATGAAATTTCAGCAGCTTATAGCTCCATAGGAGACACCCTCCATAGGGAGGGAAACTCACTAACATTAACTCTGGTCTATACCGATATTTCGAAACTTGGTGTTTCCAGTGACCGCGGAAAGTGGTAATTGCCCTCCTCTGCCTTTCATTTTTAAAGGGAATGAAATTTCAGAAAAGGTTGGTGTGAAATACCCGTATTTATGTTTGTTGAGTTTTCAAAAACCAACCAAAGGTGCATCAAGAAGCCCAAAGAAAATCATAAAAGAGCAAAACAAGCTACATTTCCTTGTGAAAAGTAAAAATATAAAAAGTATCCTCTAAGCACAAGTGCTAGGCTAGTTCTTGGAAGAATCCGAAGGACAAAAAATACAACAAACAAATAATTCCAAGGAAAAGTACGCACCGTTCCCAAAGCAACTTACAGAGCAGTTTGGTGTTGCCAATGATGCAAGAAATATGAATTATAAACAACTTGCTCTTATGTCTTAGTTTGAAGAAAAAAGGGGGGATAACATTCATATCTGAGTCGGCAGATGATTCTGCTAACTAACAGTATGGTTTGAGTGGCAGTGAATGGGAAAAAAAAAATTGGGCTTTCACAATGAAACTTCAGCAAGCTTAAGTCCCCCAATAGGGAGAAAACCCTCCAATAGGGAGGGAAACAATGAGAACCCAATTTTTTTTTCCCATTACCCACTCAAGCACTTACTTTTAGTTAGCAGAATCATCTGCCATTTGCAGATATGAATGCTTATCTCCCCTATTTCTTCAATCTAAGACATAAGAGCAAGTTTTGTTTATAATTCATTATTTCTTCAGTCATTGCAACACCAAGCTGCCTGTAAGTTGGTGGAACGGTGCGGTACTTATCCTTGGAATTTATTAGTTTTGTATTTTAGTCCCTTGCGGATTCATTCCAAGAACTAGCCCTCAGCACTTGTGTCTTAGAGGAATATCTTTTTATATTTCTACTTTTCACAAGAAAATGTAGCTTTTTTTGCTCTTTTATGATTTTTTTTGGCTTCTTAGTGGCAACCTTTGGTTGGTTTTTGAAAACTCAACAAACATACTACGGTATTGCACACCAACCTTTTCTGGGATTGCATTCTCCTTAAAACTGAAAAGGCAAGGGGAGTCAAATTACCATTTCCGCGGTCACTGAGGAGAAACAACCAAGTTTCGAAATATCGGTATTGACCAGGAGTTATATGTTTGTGAGTTTCCCTCCCTTTGGAGGGTGTCTCCCTATTGGAGACTATAAGCTTGCTGAAGTTCATTGTGAGAAGCAATTTTTTTTTTTTTTTTCCCATTCACCCCCTCAAGCAAATACTGTTAGTTAGGCAGAATCATTGCCACTGCAGATATGAATGCTTATCTCCCCCTATTTCTTCAATCTAAGACATAAGAGCAAGCTTTGTTTAATTTAAATTCATTATTTCTTGCAGTCATTGCAACACCCAAGCTGCTCTGTAAGTTGCTGGAACGGTGCGGTACTTATCCTTGGAATTTATTAGTTTGTTATATATATATATATATATATTTATATATATATATATATATATATATATAAGAAGGGAAAAAATGGACCACAGAACCACTTGGTAGACTCCTTTAATGTGTCCAATATGTCTGTCCAAAGACAAAGAAGCTGCAGACATATATCATCTTTTTTTTTTACTATCGACTAAAATTTACTAATGATTGAAACTACTGATTATAACAGGGCAGGGGAGGGAGGGGAGGGGTGACTGGGGGGTCAATGGAAGGGAAAATTCCAGTCACCGATTATTTGTGACAGGCAAGGTAATCAGATCGTAGGGGAGGAGGGTGGGGGGTGGGGGGGGGGGGGGCGGCGGCGAAGAGAGAGAGAGAGCAAGAGAAGGAGGGGGGGGGGGGGAGGAGAATTAGGACAGAATGGAACGCATGGGGAGGGGGAGGGGAAGAAGTAGCGTTTAGATCGGAAGTATATAGCGGGGGGGGGGGGGGGGGGGGGGGATATTAAGAAAGGAGGGAGATGAAATAAAAGGGAGGGAGGGAGGGGGGGGGGGGGGGAGCAGGAGAGGAAAAAGCGTTTATACTAAAAGACTAGTGGAGGCTGAAAATGAGAGAGTGTTAGGGGACAGGTAAGGAAGTGAGGGTTGGGAAGGCGAGGGAGGGGGGGAAGGAGAGGAGGGGTGGGCGGAAGCGGCGGGGAAGGGGAAGGCGGGGTAGAAAGGAGGGTTGTAAGGGAAAAGTAGCAGGAACTGAGTGGAGGGGAAACAAAGGGGGGGGGGGGGGTACGGGGGAAAAAAAAGAGCGGGAGGAGGAAGGGAAAAGGGGGGGGGGGAGGGGGGGAGAGGAAGGGGGGGGGGTGAAATTGTAGGTAGTAGGTATAGGTAGAATCCTCACATGTGTCAGCTCATGAATATTCACACAAAGACCCTGCAGATTTTGATACCTAACAATAAAATACATTATGTCATTCTATCCTGCTAACGTTGGATATCAGAATAATGTATCAAAACAATCTTATAATCATCATAAATATGCATGAAAATACATATGACTTACACCCAAACCCATTCCGTTGCATCATATTGTAATGCATGAATAGACATCAATGCAAGCAAATGGATAATCATTTATCATGATAATGATAATAATAGGAAGAAGAAGAAGAAGGAGAAGAAAAAGAAGAAGACGAAGAAGGAGAAGAAAAAGAGGAAGAAAAAGAGGAGGAGAGAGAAAATAAGAAACCCAAGATTAAGCACAGAAGCAATCAAAAGAAGAACACAGAGAACAAAAAGGAAAAAAGAGTAGGAAAAAGGAGGAAGGGGGGGGGGGGGGGTCTTGAGGGGGGGGGGGGGAGAGGCGGAGGAGGAAGGGGTGGGGAAGGGGCAAAATGGAGAAGGACAGAGAAAGTGGGGGGAGGGGGAAGAGGGAGAGGAAGAAGAGGGGAAGAGAGAGGGTGGAAGAGGGGGGAGAGAGAAAAACTGCGAGGGGGGGAGAAAAAAAGGGGGAGTGGAAGGAAGAAGAAGAAGAAGAAGAGAGAGAGAGAGAGAGAGAGAGAGAGAGGAGAGAGAGGGGGGGGGGGGGGTAGGGAGACATAAGAAACCCAAGATTAAGCACAGAAGCAATCAAAAGAAGAACACAGAGAACAAAAAGGAAAAAAGAGTAGGAAAAAGAGGAGGGGGGGGGGGGGGGAAGGGGGTTTGAGGGGGGGGGGGGGAAGGCAGAGGAGGAAGGGGTGGGGAAGGGGCAAAATGGAGAAGGACAGAGAAAGTGGGGGGAGGGGGAAGGGGGAGAGGGAAGAAGAGGGGAAGAGAGAGGGTGGAAGAGGGGGGGAGTGAGAAAAAAACTGCGAGGGGGGAGAAAAAAGGGGGAGGGGAAGGAAGAAGAAGAAGAGAGAGAGAGAGAGAGAGGGGGGGGAGGGGTAGGGAGACACAGAAGAAGAAAAGAAGACGACGACGAAGGAGAAGAAGCAATATGAAAAGCAAATATTTAACTGATTTGAAAGGCTATAACTCGGTTCTATAATCTTTCCTTGACTATTTTCAGCACATGTAAACAATTGTTAATGAACTTAACAATGATGATTTTTGATTTTTATGACACACTACCTGTGAACTCCATCCCTAAAAAAAAAAAAAAATTATTATATATATATATATATTAGTAACCATAAGAGTAAGATAGCAAGACTTTTCATTAATTTACTTCTGTGTACATAATCTGTGTGTGTGCGTGCGTGCGTGCGTGCGTGCGTGCGTGTGTGCGTGTGTGTGTGTATAACTAACTGTGTTGATCTATGTTTGTGTTTGTGTTATCATTGGTTGTGGGGGAGGGGGGGGGGGGGGCGGAGGACAGGGAGTATGTTGGGGGAGGGTAGTGCTAAAGATGGATAGGAGGATAGGAGGAAGAGGTTGTTTAACTAATATGCCTTTATGTATGCTTGTTTCATCTATTTTCATGTGAATCTTTTGTATACATGTGTGTGTGTGTGTGTGTGTGTGTGTGGTGTGTGATTATAGTTGTTGTACTTATATTTAGTAATTACGCCTTGCTGTAGAGAGAGAGGGGGAGTGGGGAGAGCGAGTGAGAGAGAGGGAGAGAGAGAGGAGAGAGAGAGAGAGGAGAGAGGAGAGAGGAGAGAGAGAGACAGAGAGGAGAGAGAGAGAGAGAGAGGACAGAGAGAGACAGAGAGAGAGAGATGGGAGTGGGCTAACAGCTGGGGACTGTTGGTGAGTAGGGTTAAAACATGTTAGAGAATATGGAGATTGAATTAGAGAAACTTTTGTGACATTGTTTAAACACTTTAAATCTTGACCGTCATGTGAGCTTTGTTCTTGGGGAGTGGTGGGGGAAAGGCATTGTTTGTGAGTCAGTGCAGTAATAAAGCGTGCCTGAAGAAGGCCAAGTGCCGAAACGTTGACAGATGAAAACTTGCTTGTTTGGTTAGTCATTTGAAAGAGTGTTATATATTATATATATATATATATTATATATATATTATTATATTTATATATATATTATATATATATGAAGGGAAAAGAATGGACCGCAGAACCACTTGGTAGACTCCTTTAATGTGTCCAATATGTCGGTCCAAAGACCTATCTCTGGGACATGAGCTGCAGACATATATCATCTTTTTTTTTTTACTATCAACTAAAATTTACTAATGATTGAAACTACTGATTATAACGGGGCAGGGGAGGGAGGGGAGGGGTGACTGGGGGGTCAAATGGAAGGGAAAATTCCAGTCACCGATCATTTGTGACAGCATGGTAATCAGAACGTAGGGGGAGGGGGGCGGGGTGAGGCGGCGAAGAGAGAGGGGCAAGAGAGAGAGAGAGATGGGGGGGGGGGGGGGGGGAAGGAGAATTAGGACATAATGGAACGCATGGGAAGGGAGGGAGTAGCGTTTAGATGGGAGTGCATAGGGGGGGGGGGGGGGGTTAAGTAAGGGGGAGATGAAAAAAAAGGGAGGGGGGGGGGGGGGGGGGGGAGCGGGAGAGGAAAAAAGCGGTTGTACTAAAAGAGAAGTGGAGGTTGAAATGAGAGAGTGTTTAGGGGCAGGTAAGGAAGTGAGGGTTGGGAAGGCGAGGTGAGAGGGGGGGCAGGAGAGGAGGGGTGGGAAGGAGGGTTGTAGGGAAAAGTAGCAGGAACAGAGGGGGGATCAAATTGTTGGTAGTAGGAGAATCCTTTGAATTGAATGCGTTTTCATTGCATGACAGGTTGGATAGTCTCTTGTTTATACATTGGGTATTGTTTATAGTATAGATGGTGGGTGGTTGCTTTTGATTGTTCACGTAGACTGGTATGTCGTTGGGTTTTTTGTATGGTTTGTACCATGGTCATTGAGGTCTAATGTTATGTCTAGTAATTCGCTACTTTTTGTTTGCTTCTATTGTGATTTTTAAGTTGTGGTTTTTAAAGATTTTACATAATTCTTTTTTCTTGTCATGCAATGAAAACGCATTCAATGCCATGTGTACAAACCATACAAAAAAAACCATATGACATACCAATCTACGTGAACATTCAAAAGCAATCGACCCACCATCTATACTAAAAACAATACCCAATGGTATAAACAAGAGACTATCAACCTGTCATGCAATGAAAACGCATTCAATGATGCAGCAACAGAATATCAAGAAGCATTACAAAAAAGTGGTTACAATTACAAACTACAATACAGTCCAGACAATAACACGAACAGAATAAGAAAAATAGGAAAAGAGAGATCATATGGTACAACCCACCATACGATGGACAAGTAAAAACAAATGTAGGAAAGACTTCTTTAAAATCTTGGCAAACATCATTTCAAAAGAACACAAACTGTCAACAAAAACACCATCAAATTATCATACTCATGTATGCCTAACCTCAAAAACATAATTGATTCATCTAACAAAATGAAAAGCAACATAAAAGAGAAGGGTGCTGAAAGGACATCTTGCAAACTGCCCTAAAAAAGAACAGTGCCCCTAAGCAACAAATGTCTTCACAGCAATATTGTAAATGAAAAAGAAACATATATAGAGATTACTGAAAACACTTTCAAAACCAGATACGCAAACACAAACAGTCATTCAAAAATGAAAAATACACAAATCAAAACAGAGCTGAGTAAATACATTGGAGACTCAAAGATTAAAAAAAAAGACTACACATATCATGGAAAATCATAAAAAGAGCAGCGCCATACAACAATATTTCAAAGATTGCAATCTATGCTCCACAGAAAAATGGTTGATATTATGTAAACCACACTTAACAACTCTGAACACAAAAGTAGAAATTGTAAACAATTGCAGGCACAAATGGAAATCTTTGCTAGCACATTCCATCTGAACAGGCCCCAATAAG
>CM031622.1:52900406-52912906 GCA_018398815.1 Conus ventricosus
ACAAACTAACACAAACACGCGCGTGCTCGCACATACATACACATTCATTTACATATTTTCATTAAAAAAAACAACGCACACAACCAAACACACACACACACCACACACACACACACACACACACACACAGACAGACACACACCACACACACACACACACACACCACACACACACACACACACACACACGCATTTCACGCACGCATGCGCAATAGGGGCACGCACGCGCGCGAGCGCGCGCGCACACACACACACACACACACACACACACACACACACACGCACGTACGCGCGCGCGCACACACAACACACACACTCACACAACACACACACACACACACACACACACACACACACACAAACTAACACACAAACACGCGAGTGCTGCATATACATGCACAGTAACATTTACACATTTTCATTTAAAAAAAAAACGCACACCAACCAAAAACACTTAAATCACAAAATATAACACACACACAAACACACACTACCACACACTTACACTACACACGCGCGCGCACGCACGCTCGCACGCACGCGCACACACACACATACTACACACACACACAACACACCCACACATCACACACACAAAGACACGCACAAAAGCGCACGGGTGCACGCGCGCACGCACAGCACGCACGCACCAGCACGCCGCACGCACGCACACACACACACACACACACACACAACGACACAGCGCTCTTGCACACACACGCTCGCCCATAAACGACTAACAAGGAAAACTACACACGATATACAAATGTAAAAAGATCATTCCGCCACCACCGCCACACACACAGAGAAACACTTAAATAAAAAATATAAACACAAACAACATATACATTATGCATCATACACTACTACTACACTACTACTGCTGCTGGCTGATGCATGCCGCAGCTGCTGCTACTACACTACTCACTACTACACGCTACATTGATTCTACACACTAAACACATGCGCACAGACATACTCGCACACATACACACACACAATGAGACACACGTGCACGCGCGCGCACACTCCATCCACCCCACAACATCACACACACACACACACACACACACACACACACACACACACACACACACACACACACACACACACACCTGTGTAATTACACCCTTAACAAAGTTCTAAGCAGGGGGCAAAATTTCACGCAGAGCAGTAACCAAACGTCTCCAGAACAGAGCCACAGCTTCTACATTCTCCCTTCACTGAATGTACCTGGTCGTCCATGCCAACACCACACACACACACAACACACACACACACACACACACAAACACACACACACCACACAACACCACACACACACACACACCACACACACCAACACTTGTATAATCACTCCCTACACAAAATTCTGAGCAGGGGGCAAAATTTCACGCAGAGCAATAACCAAACGTCTCCAGAAGAGAGCCACAGCTTCTACATCCTCCCTCCACTGAATGTACGTTGTCGTCTTCAGCACCGCCTTCATAGATGACGTCACACCACGCAATGCCACGTCATCAACACACACGACAATCATGGCGTCATCAAATCCAGGACGTGAGACAAACACGCAGACAGTTCAAACTGACACCACGCACTGCGTGCAAAGTCTACAGAGAAGACCATGAAATTTTCTTACTGCTCTCCACGCTGTGCACGATGTTGTCCACGATGTGCCTGCCCACGATGAAGTCTCTCTCGTGCACACACAGCCTCAGCCCCAGCTCATCCTCCAGCTTGGGCATGAGGTGCTGGCGCACCCAGGGTAGATCCTGAGAAGAGTAGGACACGAAGACGTCGAAGTCAAAGTTGTTGGCCTGCAGCCGTTGTCTCCGGAGACTGTCGCGGCCCCTGAAGGCCTCATACAGCAACAGACGAATGTTGCCATCGACAGCGAAAAACCAGAGAAGTCAACGTCAGCGCTGCGATGACAATGACGCTGAACTGAATTATGAGAAGGTTCGTTTCTCTGCTCAGCAGGCAGCTTGGTCAGCCATGTAGAAACTAGCGAGAGTCACGCCAGGCATGTTGCTGCATTTGTAGTCCGTTAGTTTTGCTGTGACACCTGTGAAGAGTTTGGGGTCAGACTGAAGCCAGTGTTAAAACCACTGCAGTTCACAGTTGCATTCGAAGAGATTGAAACTTAACACCAGCTGGGTCAAACTTTACGTAGTTCCGGGCTGAACGTCCGTTCTGTGACTGACTTGATTCGATTATTGTGGAGATTAAGATACGAAAGTGGTAAAGAATCAAAAGTTTTGTCTGGCAATATGGATATTCTGTTGTCTGCAAGGTGCAAAGTTTTCAAATGCGTAAAATTTGGGAACGTTTCACTGAAGGTTGAATCAAGACGTGTGTTGGAAAGTAACAAAATCTTCAGTATTGGAAGACGCCCAAACAATTCAAAAAATCTGGCATCATCTACATTACTCAAATAGTTGAAAGATAAACTCAGTTTCTGTATGCGAAAGCAGTTTCGAAAGACGTCATTTCCAATCTTGTCACGATCTGCAAAATTCAGCTGATTATGGCTGAGGTCCACATCTGCAGCAGTGGATTATCAAACGCACCATTTTCCATCCTTCTTGTGACCTCCCTATAACTCGACTGATGTTCTAGGTGAAGTGTGGTTAAGGACGGGAAATATTTGCTGCTAAATGCTCCACTAGGGTAGAATGTGATGTGATTATACGAAAGATCAAGATATTTTAAGTAGGGAAGACAGATTTGCGATGAGGACAGAGTGTTTAATTTGGTTATGTGCCAATAAAAGCTGATCTAACTGTGGGAAAAGCGATTCTTCTCGATACACGTTTCTGGAAATGCCCGTAAAGTATTTCTCGCAAATCATATGAACTATTTCAACTTGACATGAGGATGTAATATCATTAAAATCACAGTCGGCAACGGGAAAGGCTGGCCAGATGTGGAAGGTCACAGAACGCATCCAGGTGATACGATCCGCCATGTGGGTTAGAATCAAGGTTAAGATAATGAACCATCGAGGATATGTTTTGAAACAGGTGTACTGGAGGCAGTGATAGTTGGCAGCCTTCGACATTAACCTGTACAAAGTCTGGTAGATTTACAGACATTATTTCCTTAAGAGATTCCATCTCCAATAATTGATTGAAATCCAAAGTCAGAGATTTCTAATTTCATCATTCCCTCGAAGACATGGCGTGGCACCCATGTAAAGTGATTGGCTGATAGGTTTAAAAACCTGATGTTTGTCAGATTCTGGAAAATGTGCGGAGTCAGAATTATTGAAGAGAAATTGTTCAGCGATAAATCCACCCTATCGATGTCATCAGGGAACTGAGGAATATAAGTGGACTGTTGCAGTCGGCCAGAACAGTCAGCGGTATGATCAGTGCAGAGGCATAGTCCATCCCCACAGGACGTGCCTGCCAAGGATCTTGGAGTCGTGGGCGTCAGTATTTCAGAAACGACAGCATGACAGTACCATGAACCAGAAGAGTGAACATGAAAAATTGACCAAATTCCCTCAAAAACCATTTCCCTGCCAAGTCAATATTTTTGTAGTCAAAACTTAGCTTTTGCCATCAGAATTCCTCTATGGAACGTTCTGTTGACAATTATTAACAAGTCAGTCTCAATCTTTCATCACTGTTTTCAAGGACTTGTCTGCAGCATACACCATGAAGTTCAATATTTCATAAAATATCAGTCTGCTGTTTTATCACTCTACAACAAACCCACAATTTGTCAAGTTCTCGTGACCACGTTCCCTATCAATTGATTTCAGTATCTAAACCAACATACCACTGACTCTTTGTATCCAATGCCAACATTCTATGTCAATTAATTCAACATCTGAGCTGACATCCTATCAACACAGAAACAGATCCCACAACTAATATTTCAACATGTCTTCAGATTATATCTCATTTTTTCCACACTCCAATACAATTCATTCGCACCGTCCGTGAGCTTTTGCTTACGGAATAGTTAATGACACGACAGTCAATTCAAATTTTTCATCACATTTTAAGGTAAGCTGAGATTTGGCAAACAGTTGACTTCAGAAATTTTCTGGGCATGCACATCAATGCACAAAAATTATTCTGCCCAGTGAGTCAAGGGCATTGCCTGTATTTTGTCGAACTCCATGTCCCTTCAACATACGTGTCATAGCTTGTGGACAGTGTTTACAGGTACAACAACAGATCAGCTTCTGACTTCACTTTTCAACTGCAGAATTGGTACACCTTTCGAAACATCTCTTTTCTTTCTCCTCGTTGCTTTGCACGATTTTACCAGTCAAAACCACATTAGAACACGTTGAGAATAGCCACCATGGAGTGATAACTCTTGTGTGTTTTTTCCCAGTAACTTCTATAACACACAGAAAGTTTCAGAAAACTATACCACAGTAACTGCTTTCAATGTTTTCACTGGTTGCTAAGAGTTCAGAGGACGCTAGAAACACGACTGTACGGTGAGTGTTTCGAGTTTTCCGAGACTTTTCTTGAATACTAACTGTCAACCATGTGTCTTACTCATAAACCTCTTCTCCACGAACTCCAATGCACAGTGAGCATCTCTCACATTTTTGAGTACTCTTAAGTGATTGTCATAGCCGCTGGGCAGTCATGACATTCTCTACTTCCTGATAGGATCTGACGCGGAAATGTGTCACTCATGGTGTGTAAGCAGTTACCGTCACGTGTTCGGAGGTCCACTGTCTACTGCAATGGAAACTCCATCGTTTGTCTGTCTGTCTGTCTATGTCTGTATCTATGTCTCTCTCTCTCTCTCTCTTCTCTCTCTCTCTCTCTCTCTCTCTCTCTCTCTCTCTCTCTCTCTCTCTCTCTCTCTCTCTACACACACACACATCACACACAGCGCACACACACACACACACACACACACACACACACACACACACACACACACACACACACACATACGCGTCTCTTTATACGGTTTATGTGTAATCACACACTACACAAAATTCTGAGCAGGGGGCAAACTTTCACGCAGAGCAGTAACCAAACGTCTCCAGAACAGAGCCACAGCTTCTACATCCTCCCTCCACTGAATGTACGTTGTCGTCTTCAGCACCGCCTTCATAGATGACGTCACACCACGCAATGCCACGTCATCAACACACACGACAAACATGGCGTCATCAAAATCCAGGACGTGAGACAAACACACGGACAGTTCAAACTGACACCACTCACTGCGCGCAAAGTCTCAGAGAAGACCATGAGAATTTTCTTACTGCTCTCCACGCTGTGCACGATGTTGTCCACGATGTGCCTGCCCACGATGAAGTCTCTCTCGTGCACACACAGCCTCAGCCCCAGCTCATCCTCCAGCTTGGGCATGAGGTGCTGGCGCACCCAGGTAGATCCTGAGAAGAGTAGGACACGAAACGTCGAAGTCAAAGTTGTTGGCCTGCAGCCGTTGTCTCCGGAGATTGTCGCGGCCCCTGAAGACCTCATACAGCAACAGACGAATGTGCCATCGACAGCGAAGAAACCAGAGAAGTCAACGTCAGGCTGCGATGACAATGACGCTGAACTGAATTATGAGAGGTTCGTTTCTCTGCTCAGTAGGCACGCTTGGTCAGCCATGTAGAAACTAGCGAGAGTCACGCCCGGCATGTTGCTGCATTTGTAGTCCGTTAGTTTTGCTGTGGATCCTGTGAAGAGTTCCGAGTGAGATTGAAACCAGTGTTGAAACCATAGCAATTCACAGGACATTCAAACGGATTGAAACTTAATGTCAAAGATTCTAATCTTTTGGCGTAATGCCGGTCCAAATGTCTTTGCGTTGACACCTTTAATTCGGTTATTGTGCAGAAGGAGTTGTCGAAGGTATTGCAGTGCATCTAAGTCCCCATCCGGAACACTGGAAATAACATTATTATGAAGATACAGCAATTCTAAACGAGAAAAGTGTGAAAATGCTCCACTAAGGGTCGACTCAAGTTGTGTATTGGAGAGTGATAAATATGCCAGCGATGAAAGGCTTCCGAATACCTCAAGAAATCTGCGATCATCCACGCCAGCAAAGTTGTTGGAATCTAAACTCAAACTTCTTACCCTGAAACTCCTAGCAAATGCGTTTTTTAGCAATTTTGCGACGATCAGCGAATTCCAGTTGATTATTCCTGAGATCAATTTCTTGGAATGTGGATTACCAAAGGCACCATCGTTTATCGTTGTAGATTCTTAGCCTATCTGTGAATCTTGTTTGATGCGCGAGATTAAGGGTTTGTAGAACTGGGAAATTGGTGCAGTTGAATATTCCACTTGGATAGGATACGATATGTTATACGAGAGATCGAGATATATTATCCATGGAAGACATATTTTTGAGTTGGAAAGAAAGTCTATTCGGTTATGAGCTAGCCTAAGGTAATACAGTGATGGGAACAGAGATCCTTCTTCAAGGCACGTGTTGGGAAATGTCCTCAAAGTGTTACCCGTCAGGTCAAGATCCACAAGCTGAACTGGACACAGAGATGTAATGTCGCCAAGATCACAATCGATCAGTGTGAGGTGAGACAAATAGTGAAGATCACAAAATCCATCTAGATAGTATGTACCACCGTGTGGGTTAGAGTCCAGGTAGACATAGTCAACAAACGATGTTATATTTTGAAAAAGATGAATCGCAGGTGGAGGAAGGTTGCAGTTCTTTGCGTTCACCAATGTCAAAGTGGGAATAGACAGTACTTCACGAAGAGATTCTATTTCCAGCTCTGGATTATTGTCCAACGTCAGTGAACGTAATTCCGTCATTCCTTCGAACACTTTCCTCGGCAGCCATGTCAGCCTGTTAGTTGACAGGTTTAAAAGAGCGACGCTTGTCGGAATTTTGAAAGTCTTGGGTCAAGACGGCAGAGGAAAAATTGTTCTGAGACAAGTCCAGAATAGCGATGTTGTCTGGCAGTTTAGGAATGTATGTAATCTGTTCCAAGCGACCAGAACAATCTGCACGGAATTCCGTACACAAACACAGGCCATCCCCACAAGGTGTTCTGATGAGGAGCTTGTATCTGCAGTGGCCCAATTGCTCGGAGCCAACATCGTCATTCTTGGTGACACGTGCAAGCGTAAGAAGTATGACAAAATGGCTGAACCATTGTCTGCGATGAAAACGTCCACGTCCCATGGTCAAAATAGAATGTGTTTTATTTGTTTTTATTCCTTGCTTTGTGATTTTTACAAAATGTCTTAAAATCTAATCGACACTCATCAGCAGATCCTAATCGTCGTGAATTCTCATAATATGTGTGATCCACCACCCTCTTGAACATACTCAAAATATGTGTGATCACCACCCCTTGAACATACTCACAAATGTGTGATCACCACCCTCTTTGAACTTTACTCACAATATGTGTGATCACCACCCTCTTGAACTACTCACAATATGTGTGATCACCACCCTCTTGAACATACTCACAATATGTGTGATCACCAGCCTCTGGAACATACTCACAATATGTGTGACCCACCCCCCCCTTGAACATACTCAGAAACCCTTTTGCAGGTACTGGACTCATGCTCCCCTCTCCTGTAGTGAGCGAGATACATTCTGAATCCCCTTTTTGTTATTAAAAGGTCTCTGCAAGTTTTCAGTATGTACGCAACGTCCTGTGGCACATTTTAGGGACCAAGATTAATGCAAACATTGATACATCCCGAGTTTTAGCAACTGTCATGTCCAACTCACATTACACATTTCTTCGTCCGTACAGTTGAGAGTCAGGAGATCATTACAGACTCTGAAAACCGATCATAACTTGGAACTGCACGCTGTATATAGCTAAGTCGTATTACACAACTGATGTCGTTGTTAACATTTTGTTACATTATCTCAGCGATCTTTTTTCTCTCCCGCTCCTCCTGCCAAAGCAATCATTTAGATATATTTTCATATTTTTAGTATACAGTTCGGCATTATGTTCTGGCACCATGATAATTGTAGAGAACTCTAGGACCTTATTTTCATCCTGCGACTGTTCAGAGCATGAATTCTTAAAAGCTTCATTAACATATACGCAAGCATTTCAGAAAAAGGGAAATTATTGAATATTGTCTAACCACACCCAGCGAACTTCATTTTACACAACTCATCAAAGAGTCACAGCTCAATCTTTTCATGTCTGGCTGCAGTTATTGAAATTTTTCCCCCGAATAAAGTGACGGCACGTGCTGTTGTTTACCATTTTTTTCAAGTTAGTCTAAGACCTTTAAAAAAAAATTAGTTAGCGAATTTGCTGACTGTTTCCGATGACTGGTCTCACCTTTTTTCCCATAGACAAATCTAAAGCATTGTCTGTGTATGGAAAAACCAAGCTTAATGTCCAGGCCCATGTCGGCGAAAACTGTACACCCGTACACGTTTACAGTACGGTGACCTCTTTTTAACTCATTTCAACCAGCTTTCACCCCCTCTGTCACTTTTATTGCCGGTGTTGGAAGTATTTGGTGTTGCTCTTGTGTCAAACGTAGATCAGACCCTAAACGAATTGCGGTGGCATCATTGCGGGACAGTTCTTTGTTTCCAGACAAAATACAGCGGTCAGAAATAATCAAAGAGTGAGCGTTTCATCAGCGCACTGAAGGATTTACTGGCTTCGGATATGTGATATTTCAATCCAAGATTCATTGTTGGTAAATTCAAATTCGGGGGGGATCATTACGCTCCAACAGATCTTTTCAAGTTTTAGAACGTCTTTGCTTTTTAAAAGCAACTGGTTTTTCATCTGATAGAATCCGGGCCCCAGTCACCTATGACAGTGCCTCTCGGACATAGAGCAAGTGTTGCTGCTGCGAAACACGTCCTGTGTATTGTCAGCCCTTGAAATTAAGATTAGAGCCAATGTCTTCCTCACATACGCACGTGTTCTCCGAAAATTGACGATTTGGGTTGTTGGGTTTTTTTTATCAGAACAACACACTTATAACACATCAGCGGTAGCAATAATATCACAATTCATTATATTGTCTTGTCTTTGCTATAAGTTTTCTTCACTATTCTTTCTCATAGAAACACGGTCACCGTAGAGAACACCCATTCACCAAGGATGCAATCACTCTCGCTTACACACATCTTGACAGACGGCAAAAGTCTTTTAAAATGACTGTAACAAACACCATGAACTATCAACACTTTCCGTCAGAAGTTGTCGGATCGACTTTCGTCGATTAAAGGGTGTTTCCGAACACTACTAATAAATAAGTAAACGCTCCACCCCTGCACTGCTCATTACAAACAAGGTTAGGCAGGCTGTACAAAGGGCCCAAAGGCATTACTTTTGTCGACATTGCTTGTAAAAAAGTCCGGGAGAGGTACGTCAGCAGGGTCACGCAGTCGCAACAGGATGCCTCGTCATCCACCACATAGCAATGGGAATGTCCCTATTTCGGTTGAAAAGAGACGAGAGAGAGAGAGAGAGAGAGAGAGAGAGAGAGAGGAGAGAGAGAGAGAGAGAGGGGAAGAGGAGAGACAGACAGACAGACAGACAGGGGGAGAGAGAGAGAGAAATAGGGAAAAGGGAGAGGGGAGAAAAACAGAGAGAGAGAGTACGTTTGCTGGTAGGCCACAGACGAGAGAGAGAGAGAGAGAGGAGAGAGAGAGAGAGAGAGAGAGAGAGAGAGAGAGAGAGAGAGAGACCAGACAGAGGGAGAGAGAGAGAATAGGGAAAGGAAAAGAGAGAGAGAGACAGAGAGAGAGAGAGAAACGTTGCTGGTAGGCCACAGACGAGAGAGAGAGAGAGAGATTGAGAGAGAGAGAGAGAGAGAGGAGAGAGAGAGAAAAGAGAGAGAGAGAGAGAGAACGTTTGTTGTTTGGCCACAGGCGAAAAGAGAGAGAGAGAGAGAGGGGAGAGAGAGGAGGAGAGAGAGAGAAAAGAGAGAGAGAAAAGGAGAAAAAATACTTTTGTTGTTAGGAGAGAGAGAGAGGGGAGAGAGGAGATGAGAGAGAGGGGAGAGGGGAGAGAGAGAGAGAGAGAAGAGAGACGGATACGGATACGGATATTTTATTCACAAATAGGCCATTGCCCTCGTGAAGGGGTGCACCTGGAAATCATTCGATATTTTACACTTTTAAAAAACTCATTTCAATGCTTTACATTAAGAAACAAGAACAGATCGAAATTTAAAATGCTTTGTATAAGTAAAGGGGACAGATTTCTAGTTGTTCTTTTCATTATTGGAAGCTAGAAGTAACTTAATCTGAAAAGACTTGGAAATCTGTAGTATTTCAAATGTATATAACGTTCTCTTTTTTGTTTAGAAGGACAGCACGACAAAATGCCTTCTTCTTCTTTCTCTTTCTTTTCACAATGGACAAAACAAATCAGCATGGGTATGTTTTTGTATCGACATCTATGTTTTGCAATATCTGAAATACCCAGCTGAATCGTGTTGTAATAATCTTGATATGTCTGTCAATTTAACGTTAAATACATTTTATCTGTTGCTATTGTGCAAAACGTCTTATATACACTAAATCTTCACTATTCTTGACATGAAAATCCCATTCTTGCCATCTGCAAAGTACAAGTCTTTCTTTAAAGTCAGCGATAACTGTTCCACTCCCTCAACACCTTGGTTTACCCACACATAACCAAAACAACATTTTATAACTTCAGCGAATATCAGACGCCCAGTTGTCTTATCACGAGGTTTAAATCAAATAATGTTCTATATGCTTTTCGCGGTAATCTTGACTCATCCATTCTTGTCAACTTTAACCGTAGTGCATGCACCTAACGGCAGAATTTATGTAAACAGGGTATCTATTTGTCTCACCATACCAAGGTCATTCGGTGTTTGAAACGTAACTCCTAAAAACTTTTTCAGAGCAAAGAGATGTACTTTTTACAAAAAGTACAGCATTACTTAGCCCCACAATTCAGCACCATACTGACAATGGGTGTTCTGCGCGTCAAAAAAGTTTTTAAATATACAGCAAGAGAATTGCATTTTAACTTACGTAATTTTTGCAATATACATAACAAAGCATGCTTTGCTCTGCAGGCAAGGTTCTTACAAGAAACGTAAATCTCAAACCCTGTTGAAAAATAGATGCCTAAATATTTATAACATTAACAACAGGCATAAGGGTTCCATTGTAAGTCCAATGTTCACTAGCTGCTAAGTACCCACCTTTTCTAAATACAACTATATTACTTTTATTCATATTCACCCATTCAGATGGAGTGCTGTTGCTGCCCTATGTAGACTATTTAGTTGCGTCTTTTAGCCCAACTTTGTCAACGACAGAAGAGCTATGTCATCTGCCAAAACAATATAAATTGTTTAAAATAACATGCATAAAGTTGCACCATGCCCTCCCATTTCAATCACTTTTATTGCTAATTCATTTATAAATAAAGAGAACAGCACCGGACTTGTAACATCCCCTTGTTTTTTTTTTTCCCCCCGGGTACAGTTTATGTAGTCTGTCAATTTTTCACCGAGCGAATTCAGCGGATTTTAGTGTTACATGCTATGAATAACCGGAAGAGTTTTCCTTTCATACCATTTTTTATTAGAATAGGCCACAGTAGATTCCTTTTTATAAAGTCAAAAGCTTTCCAAAGTCAATAAAAGCGACATAGAGTTTTTCGGTTTTTAAAACAAAACTGTTTTTGTATTTAAAGCTAATAATGTGTACATGTGATCAATGGGGAGTATCCCCCTTTTAAACCCCGCTTTATATTCCCCTGTGAGATTATGCAGCTCAATCCATTCTTGAAACCTATTTTTTTACTATAGAAATAAACTTTGGGTGCCTTTTTATTACATAATGATATCCCTCTATAATTACCAGGATCGTCTACATTACCTTTTTTAAATATAGGTAAGACAATGGTTTCTGTCCAGTTATCTGGGAATACTCCCTTATCAAACAGAGTGTTAAAACAGTTTAACAAAGAAGTCGATTACTCGATCACCCGCATTTTTTCAGCAACTCGCCCAAAAAATTTTATCCGGACCAGCAGATTTAACCGTTCTTTAACTTCTTATAGCCAGTAACACTTCTTCTCTAGATATTGGGCGGGTTCATTTGGAACCACCATCTTCATACATCAAAAACTATCATCAATATTGTCGTTAGATACTAATGTAAATTCGTTTTTTTAAATTTGTTTCAAGCAAAATGTTTTAAAATATTTATACCAATCATCAATTTTTATTTTGTTACGTGGCTGCTTTTTGTTTTGAAGAAATTTTTATGGACATTTTCCCAAAACTCCCTCTGATCACTTATGGAATCAACTAACGGCCCCCAACAATTGCTCATTGTGCTGATCTTCTTTAAATTTTAACAGATTCTTATACTCTCTCCTTGCTATGGGAGTAAGCTCACGATCAAACTATCCTTCGTTTTTACGAAATATGTGTAGCAATCCTTTTGCTTTCGATTTACTTAGTTTACATTCTCTGTCATACCAAACATTTTGTTCATCAGTATTGTTCAAACAGAGTTTTTTCCATGCAA
>CM031622.1:52915406-52919600 GCA_018398815.1 Conus ventricosus
AAGTTTGTCTGAATGTGCAGCATGTAAACGAATTCATTTTCATCAGTGTCTTCTGAATCGTTTGATTCGACAGTGTTGATGTCATCTTCACACTGATCAATGCGACGGAACTCGTCTTTTGTTCCTTCGCTGGTGAGCAGGACAGAAAGGAGAACGCTGGTCTGATGGATTTGAATTTCTCGATGGATGGGTCTGATGATTTGAACCAGAACGGCATACTGAAGAGAAATGATTTAATTTATTGCAAGTTCTACACTGCTTATTGAAGGCTGGACGTTGGGTTGTCCTCCTTCATGAGGCCAAGAATTGCCACAGTTCCTGCAAGTCTGTGTTGGGCATCGATTGCGTGACTGTAAGGATTTGTCTGAATGCTGGGCATGTTTCTTTGGTTTAGTCAAGTGCAGACGATGGACTGGACTCTCTTCCATTTGTTCAGCATGTGCAGCTGAACGTTGTACTGTTCGTGCATAGGTTAACAAATCAGACAAGTCATTGCAGGTGAGCTTAGCCCTTTTTTCCCTTACTTTTGTAGACTTGCTCCAGCAATCAATTGAGATTTGATTTCCGAGTCATTGCTAACGAAACCACAAGTTGGGGCAAGCTGTTTTAGTTCATTGTAAAATCTTCAATATTGTCTGTTTTCTGAAAAGTGTTTCTGAAAATATATTTCTGAAACTCTGTATTTCCTTCTGGATTGAAGTGAGTGTTGATAGCACTGCGGAGTTTGCCGAAATGAGTTTCACCTTCGCCGGTGTAATGTCGGTTTCAGCGAACGTATCGACAATATCGTTCAGTTCATCGCCACCGTATGACAACAGTAGAGCTTTCTTCTGTCTATCATTGGTGATACCGTAACCCACGAAGACGTTATTTTCTAATCGTGATATCCATTTGCGCCAACGAACCGCTCGACCTTCTTCTCGGCAGTCGAAAGGTGGATATGTCGGGAGACCAAGAGCAGCCATGCGATAGTTCGTTTCGATCGCGATCGTCGAGTCGAATGAATGAAAAAAATAAAAATACTTGCGTAGACGATCAAAATCACTCGTCGCCAATGTAACGTTGTGTTTGCTGTGGTTTGATGAATGTTTGATGTACTGGATTCATGCAACAGAAACGTTTAGCACTTGTTGAATGCTATGATAACTGATCTTCTTGGTTCGGGAACATCTGGAACGGTCACAGGAGGATGCGGAGTTGTCTGAGTACTTGTCTGAAGTAGTTTTGCCTGTGTTTGTATTTTGTTGTGCATGTTTTGTATTTGCATGGGTGTGTGTATCAGCTTCTATATCACTGAAGTCAGACATCAGTTCAGTAGGAGGTGAAGTTCTGGGGGAAGGTTGAAGAAACTGCTGTTTCTTGTAATATTTTGATTGCTGTTAAAGTTTATGAAAGAACATATATACATATACATATATATACATATATATATATATATATAATATAGTAATTATATATATATATATATAAATATATACAGAGAGAGAGGAGGAGAGGAGAGAGAGAGAGAGAGAGAGAGAGAGAGAGAGAGAGAGGAGCAGGAGAGAGGAGAGAGAGAGAGAGAGAGAGAGAGAGATTCGTGAAGTATGTCTAGTGGAAGAAGTCGTGCTTTTGTGATTCTCACTGCAGTGTGATGTTGTCTGTGACACAGGTACAAACTCCACAGGCAGAACGAAGATGGGACAATGGCGTATCCCATACCTACTGTCTCAAAGGTGTGTGTTGTGTGTGTGTGTGTGTGTGGTGTTGTGTGTGTGTGTGTGTGTGTGTGTGTGTGTGTGTGTGTTCTTCAATTTAGTGTCCTTCCACTGAAAGTGATTCAGACAATAGTGAGTTTGTGGGTGAATGAGAGTAAGCGGGTGTGTCTATAATAAGATTAACAAAAATTTGAATAGCGAGTTTGAGAGTGAATGAGAATAAGTGGATGTGTCTGTAATAAGGTTAACCAAAAATTGAATAGGAGTTTGTGAGTGAATGAGAATAAGTGGATATGTCTGTAACAAGGTTTACAAAAATGGAATAAAATGTATCCCTTTTGTCCTACGTATTGTCATGTACCCCACCTTGATCCTAATTACATAAATGAATAGATAAACTAGTAACAATGGACAATTGAGTTATCAAATCAATAAATTAACAATTTTACTAATAAATACTCAGTGAACTATGCAATAAACCTTTACATACAGATTGAAGAACAGAATAATTGTTAAGTATGCTAGATAAAGACAAAGGAGTCGATCCATCAGTGAACCGTCAATACCCAATTTCTTAAAAATGTCTTTTGTTTTTGAACAACGTGTCAATATATGATTGACACTTAAGGATTCTCCACACATACATCTGACATTGTTACAGTATTTTGTTTTGATTGAGTTTAAACGAAGTCTATGAATAAGACTCTCAATCTCTCTAGATGAGCAAGTAAAACGCTTGGGTGGTCTGGTTTTGTTGTCTCTGCCATGTTGATTAAAACAATTACGACTATACTGTACGTCTGTATTTAACAATAAGATTTTAGCATTTTCGTGACATTTTCTATTAATAATTGAATAGCATTCTGTTAAATCTAATGGAACATTTACGGAAACAGCATCATTACTATTTGGGCTGCTTGTTTTGCAGCTCGATCTACTCTTTCGTTTCCATATATGCCGCAGTGAGAAGGCACCCAGCAAAAAGTCACAGTAATTCCTTTGATTGAAAGAAAGTGTATTAATGATTTATTTCAATTATCATATCTTGGCGTATGCGTGAATTAGGAGACTTTATCGAAATAAGCCCTGCTTTCGAATCAGCACATATTAAAAGGTGACTGTTGTTTGTAGGAAAAGTTAGTATGAAATCCAAGGACTTCAATATAGCAAATAGTTCTGCACTGTATATAGATAAGTTGTTACCAAGATAAAATAACTTTTGAATTTGTAAACTAGGGATTACGAAAGCTGCTCCTGAATTTGAATTATCAAGCACTGAACCATCCGTATAATATTTTAAAATGATTATTGTAATTATTTTCTAAATGAGAGCATACGTGAGTTTTTAAAACATTAGGTGAGTCATTTTTTGATAAATCTGTGTATTCTATATCAAAGATTGTTGTCGATTGTTCCCATTTTGGCATTGGAGAAAACGTTGGATTTTTAGCAATGTTATTTTGATCTATATTAGTTTTTCTCAGAAGATCGCCAGAATAAGAACAGATAGATTTTGTTGAGAGTATGTTTTGAGCACGCTTTCCAAAGTCCTTTTCTGAATCTAAGCATACCTCTTGAGAACAAAAAAAATTTTTGGTGAGAAACTTTTCAAAACAAACTTTGAAGCAGAAGCTTTTCGGAAGTCTGTGAGTGGTAAAACACCTACCTCATTGTATGTCCCTAATTTGATGTATGTGTGGGGACTCCAAGGGCAATTTTATAAGCTTTGCAATCAACACTTTGAAGTTTATTTAAAAGATATTGAGGTGCATTAAGAAAACTTCTTTAGCATAGCAAAGTCTTGAACGAACTAAAGCATTTGCTAAGACGGTTAATGTTTTTTGAATCTTGAGCCCAGGATTGTTTATTTATAATTTTAAGGAAGTTTAAACTTTTCCTTGCTTTGTTTAGAATGTAATCAATGTGTGCATTCCACGTAAGTTTGCTACTTAATATGACTCCTAGAAATTTAACGTTTTTTAACATAGTTTAAAATTATACCATCTAATGTAAATTTTGGTAGCTTTTCTGGATCATAACCAGAGTTGAAGAGCATCATGTGAGTTTTTTTTTGTTGAAAGGGAAAGCCCATTTTCATGTAAGAATTTGTTTATTTTATTGAGCTCATGCTGGTATTTGATTTTGATGTAATTTGGTGGTGTGTGTGTGTGTGTGTGTGTGTGTGTGTGTGTGTGTGTGTGTGTGTGTGTGTGTGTGTGTGTGTGTGTGTGATGTGCTGTGTTGTGTGTTGTGTGATCTGTGTGTGTTCGTGTGTGTGTGTGTGTGTGTGTGTGTGTGTGTGTGTGTGTGTGTGTGTGTGTGTGTGTGTGCATGAGTGCGCGTGTGTATGTGTGCATGCGCGTGCGCACGTGTGTGTGTGTGTGGTGTGTTGTGTGTGTGTGTGTGTGTGTGTGTGTGTGTGTGTTGTGTGTGTGTGTGTGTGTGGTGTGTGTGTGTGTGTGTGGTGTGTGTGTGTGTTTTGTGTGTGTGTGTGTGT
>CM031622.1:52920600-52933100 GCA_018398815.1 Conus ventricosus
GGGGAAAAAAACGATCTTCCCCAAATAATTTTGAAAAAAAATGCAAATTTTTACAGGCCAATAATTCTTTAAAACATTGTTATCTAAAAAAAAGGTTCTTGATCAATGATGTACCACTGTGACCGAAGATTTCAGGAACGTGACAGAGGACAAAGAGGTATTGATAACATGAGCAATATGGGGTAGGACGTCATCAATGCACTGAAAGAGCAAGTTAGTAGGAATGGCATCAAGTTCACTGATTTAGGCTGCATCGCAACAAAGTTTTTGGACAAAGTCTTGACTAACAGGGCTAAAACAAGCCAAAGAGGTCCACAGTAAACTTTGTCATTTAGAGAATGTACAGGTGCAGTAGAATCTAGCTTTCACGGATAGTGTCAATTTTGCCATTGAAAAACTCTAAGAATTTCTGTGGGAGCTCTTGAGTTTGGAAGATGGTGGGAAGGGGGAAGTAGCTGACTTTGCCTAGGAGACTATTTGTGACACTAAATAGTTGCTTGGCCGTATTACAGGCCAATATCTTTGAAGAGTAGAACAAAGTTTTTGCTTGATGAACAATGTCAGTAACATGATTTCTCGCAGTTTGATATATTTCCCTGCGCACAGTCAGTCCCGTGGCGCGCCATCGCCTCTCAGCCCCCCTCCTCTCCTGCTTGGCCTCCGACAACTCGGGACCCACTGTGTTGTGCCATTGACACAGTGAGCGATCGGTGATCAAGCGCCTGCTCACTGGAGCATGCTTATCAAGCGTGGCACGGAGGGCAGAGGTCAGCTGACAGGCCGATGGCTCGCTCGGTATAGCCGTGGTCAGATCATTTGAAAGCCTCTATACTGATAGCAGAAATTTTCCTAACTTCCTTGTTGGTCTTTGGAACGGCGGGCCTAACGATATCTAATTCACACCTCACAGCATAATGATCCGATGCTAGGTTATTGTCGTTTATGTTCCATGATGTTCTTGTTTCGTTGTATGCACGCACAGATATATGTGAGGGAAAGGATATTTCGGGAGCGTGCATGCGCGCGCGCGCGCGCGCACGCGCGCGTGTGTGTGTGTGTCTGTGTGTGTGTGTGTGTGTGTGTGTGTGTGTGTGTGTGTGTGTGTGCCCACACGCGCGCGTCCGTGCGTGTGTGTGCATGCGTGCTTGTGGGTTATGCACGCATGCATGCATATGTGTTTGTGTGTATGTGCATTCGTGTCTGCCTGTCTGTCTGTGCAGAAGAGGGAAGGAGTTCCGAAGAGGGGAAAATGATAAGTGAAGTGAGCGGAGCGGGTGTGGGTGTGGGTGGGTGGGAGGGGGGGGGGTTGCTCGTGCCTGCTTGAATGCATGCATTTGAACTGATCGCAGCACGGCTAAAAATTTCTTCCGTTTCTACCAAATGGTTCTTTCAATGTCCCCCCCCCTCCTCCCCACAACCTTCCCCCTCCCTCCCCCCCCCCCCCCCCCCCCCCCGCGCCTTCAGTAAAGTCGACACGCACGGCAGCTTCTTGTCTTGGGCGTCACGTAACTTCTTTCCCGCAGGCAATGCCCTTGTGACCCGACGGTCGTCTGTCTGCATTACTTGTCCTCTTCTGGCACCCGTTCCACGCGCAAAAGAGAGGGCGGGTGGTGGTGGGGGAGTGGTGGAGGGGGAGGGGGGGAGTATGACGGAGAATCGATAGAGTTTAGTTTTTTTAAAAAGAAAGGAAAAAGAACAGACAAAAAATAAAGAATAAGAGAGAATAAATGATATGGCTTGGCAGGGAAGAAGAAACGTTCGTTGAAATGAAATAATAAAACAGAGACACAAACAAACAAATGAACAAACAAACACAGACCTGGACGTGTTCATTGCGCGCCTTAGTCATTTGTTTTCAGTTTAAAAATCACCTCAACCAAAACAGCACACACACACACACACACCACACACACACACACACACACACACACACACACACACACACACCACACACACAACACACACACACACACACACACACACACACACACACTGTCCCACAGACTGAGCGCAGACAGCAAGGGATACCTTCCAATGTGTGGAGAAGCTGACACTACCTGTCCCACAGACTGAGTGCAGACAGCAAGAGATACGGATAACATCGATGCGAACTTGACAATAGCAGAGAGAGAGAGAGAGAGAGAGAGAGAGAGAGAGGAGAGAGAGAGAGAGAGAGAGAGAGAGAGAGGAGAGAGAGAGAGAGAGAGAGAGAGAGAGAGAGAGAGAGAGAAACAGAGAGACAGAGAGACAGAGAGAGAGTCTTAGTCAGTCAGAAAAGACCAGGTAAAAGAAGACACGGTGACAACTATTGCTTGCGAAGCAGAGCACACACACACACACACACACACACACACACACACCACACACACACACACACACACCACACACACACATACACACACACACACACACACACACACACACACACACCACACACACACACACACACGCACACGCACACGCACGCATGCATGCACGCACAAACGCACGCACGCACAGACGCACGCACACACACGCACACAGACAAACACACGCACGCACACACACTCGCACACACACACACACACACACACACACACACACACACACACACACACACACACACACCACACACACACACACACACACACACACACACACACACACACACACACACACACACACACAAGGGCGCCTGTGAGTGCGAGTGTATGTACACACGTTCACATACACGAACAGAGAGAGAGAGAGAGAGAGAGAGAGAGGAGAGAGAGAGAGAGGAGAGAGAGAGAGAGAGAGAGAGAGAGAGAGAGAGAGAGAGGAGAGAGAGAGAGTCAATCAAGATCCATGTGCAGCACCCACTCAGCATACATTACAGGATCCATAGCACCAGGTAAGCTGCATCTGATTTATTTCAAGATAGAAAAAAAGAAAATGCACACAATGAACATGAAAGGAAGGATTCCCACGAGAAAAAATGAGAAAGAAAAGACAAAGTAATGCAGTACACTACACTACACTACACTACACTACACTACACTACACTACACTACACCACACTACACTACACTACACTACACTACACTAGACCACACCTCACTACACCACACTAAACTAGACTACACTACACTACACTACATTACACTCCACTCCACTCCACTCCACTCCACTCCACTCCACTCCACTCCACTACACTACACTACACAACACTGCACTCCACTCCACTACACTACACTACACTACACTACACTACACTACACTACACTACACTCCACTCCACTGCACTGCACTCCACTCCACTGCACTGCACTGCACTACACTGCACTGCATTACACTACACTACACTACACTACACTCCACTGCACTACACTACACTCCACTGCACTGCACTACACTGCACTACACTACACTGCACTACACAACACTGCACTACACTACACAACACTACACAACACTACACTACACTACACTACACTACACTACACTACACTGCACTGCGCTGCACTACACTACACTACACTGCACTACACAACACTGCACTACACTACACTACACAACACTGCACTACACTACACCACACCACACTGCACTACACAACACTGCACTACACTACACTACACTGCACTACACAACACTGCACTACACTGCACTACACAACACTGCACTACACTACACCACACTACACTGCACTACACTACACTACACAACACTGCACTACACTACACTACACAACACTGCACTACACTACACAACACTGCACTACACTACACAACACTACACTGCACAGCACTGCACTATAGTACACTACACCACACTACACTGCACTACACTTCTCTACACTATTCTACACTAGATTACACTGTTCTACACTATAGTCCATGAGCTGTCCTATACCCCCCTCCCCCCTAGTGGGGAATTTTCCAGACAGGTACCATTGGAAAGCTTAACATCTAAGCTACTGAAATCAGGTTGTTTGCCAGCGATCCGTTGCTGGGTGTAGGTGTGGTGAATTTTCAAAGTTGGGTACCCCCCGCTTTTTAAATGGCCGCTACGAGATATAGAGAACATCTTGTCTCAGCTTCTATTAGCTCTAGACATGTGACCATTACCTTCCATCCCATGTTATTGGGTGTGAGAAATCTATTCCTGGTGCTTATTTTCTGTTTGAGGGTAATTTTAAAGGCCAAAGGTCATTTTCAAGGTCATTCGTGGCAAAACTATTACAACGCTTAACCTAAGCCATCTAGACAGATGATAGAGGACGTTAGACCAATTATTTTGACCACAAGGAATTCATTGTAGAGTTTATTGGATACCTCACTTCCACCCTACAATCAGAAGGTGAAAATTATTGTTGAATTGGGTGCCACATTTGGTGAATGGTCAAAGTAAGTTACCAGCAAGAATTTTGCGCCCAGAACTGATCAACAAATATCAGGTTGGGTAATCGCTGCCTAGATAACAAATTAGTCACTCTCCCTACAACAGCTAGCAACAGCTCAGCAGTCAGACATGCTGTGGATTTGCCTAAGAGCACTCGAGAAGGAAGGACCACAGACTGTGCCACCTTGGGCAGGATGGGTGTCTCTGACGACCAGTGACAAGGACGACAACAATCAACAGTCGACAGTAGAGTACATGGCTCCTGTCTTTGCACCCATAACTGACAATGCTACAGTGCTGCATATTCTCAGGTTGTCCAAGAAAGTATCGGAAGAAGTTGGCCAGCAGTATACTATTCTGACCTTTGATCTTGCAGCTGCAAAAAAGGCCTATGCAATCATCTGGCAGAACGAAAGAGAATTTGGCGATGTGATTGTAAGGTTAGGCGTATTTCACACCATCTGCGCTTACATGTGCGCTCTGGGAAAGAGTCTGCGAGGCAGTGGCTTTGAAGAGATCTTGGTCGAGTCTGGAGTTTGTGCCAGTGGGTCCATTCAAAAAGTGATGGACGGCAAACACTACAACAGGGCGTTGCGAGTGCACAAGGTGATGCTGGAAACACTCGAGCGTCTTCTGCTTTGGAGGTTTGAGGCTGAACATGGCGACTGTTTGGATGAAGAAGCAAAAGCTCTACTGATGAAACTGGCCCCAAACCCCTGCAATGAAAACATCTTGATGGTACTCCAAAATGACAGCTGTAAGAAGATGTTCTCTCTCTTCTTAGACTTCAAAGAGAAAGTTCGAAATGGTGAAATGGAAAAAAAACTCCCCAGTTCTGGATGAAGTACACAGACAGAGTGTGGTTGATGCTTCAGCTACAGAAAGCAACAAAAGAGAACAACCTGGATCTCCATCTTGAAAGTCTTCAGAAGATGTGCACACTGTTCTTCAGCTATGATCATCAGAACTATTCCAGGTACACTGCCTTGTATCTCCTCACCATTCTGAATTTGCCAACCACACACCCTGGGGCTGAGGATCTGTTGCGGAACAATGGATTCACCGTGAACAGGTCGGATGTCCCATCATCAAGAACGGCTGTTGACATCACCATCGAACAGACAATCAATCGTCATGCAAAGTCATTTGGTGGTATTGTGGGATTCAGCAGGAACAGGGCAGCCTACTACAGATGGTGCATTACACGTCATGCAAGAGCCACCTATCACCAAGCAGCACTTCACCAGGCAGGCATGGACAACCAAGACAACAGTTCTCACAAGGACCTGAGGCCTTCCCAGATCACAGACAGTGAAGACGACACCTACAACGCCATTGCTGCAATCCTCAACTTTCAAAGCTGCT
This sequence comes from Conus ventricosus, assembly GCA_018398815.1. NCBI lineage: Eukaryota > Metazoa > Mollusca > Gastropoda > Neogastropoda > Conidae > Conus > Conus ventricosus. The sequence continues at coordinate 52,926,328 of CM031622.1, forward strand.
ACACTTTCTTGAAGGAGATGTCCCATCTGCAGAAAAGCCAAGTCGTATCACCAACACCTATGTCATTGACGGAAATGCTTTGTTCCAAGCTCAGACAGCCCTTCCATCCTCATTTGGAGAACTTGCAGAAAGTCTTTTTGACCAGCTTCCAAAGGAGCCCAGAGCTGACTTTGTAACAGATTCCTATCTCCCAGATTCTATCAAGGCATCGGAAAGGGAGAGGCGAGGGCCGTCATCATCAGTGCATCTGATCAAAGGAAGCTCTACAAAGGTTCCAAGAGACTGGAAGAAGTTTTTGTCAAATGACCAAAACAAAGTGAACTTCACAGGCTTCCTTCTTGAAGAATGGCAGACAGACAAGTATGCCAGGAAACTGCAGGACAGAACAGTTCTGTTTGTCTGTGGCGACAAATGCACAAGCTTGACGACACCTGACGGCCAGAAAACACTGTCTTAGCACATAGAAGAACTGTCCTCTACACAGGAAGAAGCAGACACCAAAATAGTTCTGCACTGTCTCCATATTGCGGACAACTCTTCTGAAGATTCAACGATCACTGTGAGATCTCCAGACACATATGTCTTCATCCTTCTTCTCAAGTACGCTGAAAGCATCCCTCAGAAGATTCTCTTTGATACAGGAGTCTCAAATAAGCGGAGACTCAATGACATCAAGAACGTTGCGCTGACTGTGGGCAAAGAGATCTGTTCTGTGTTACCCGCTGTCCATGCATTCAGCGGATGCGACACGACGAGTGCGTTTGTCAGGAAAGGGAAAATTGCCCCAATCAAGACCCTCAAACAGCATCCTGAGTATATCAGAACATTTGCTCAGCTTGGTGTCATGGCCCAAATTCACCCAACCGTTATGAATGAACTTGAAGAGTTCACCTGTGTCTTGTACAGAGGTCGGGGTTCATGCACCAAAGACATCAACAAGCTTCGATATGAGAAATTTCTAGAGCGATTCAACACCAGTGAAGAACTGCTGACCTGTTACGATGGTATGGACATGGGTCTGTAGCCACCATGCAGAGATTCTCTGCTCATGCACATTGAGAGAGTGAACTACCAGACACTCATATGGAACCATTCTCACGAGCCAAAGCCACACATCCCATCACCAGAGGGTCATGGATGGCAAAAGACATCTGAAGGACTTGAAGTGACATGGACACGTGGCCTTCTCATACCTGCAGAGCTTGTGGATGTCCTAGTGGAGAATCCGCCTGCCCCAGAAGTTGATGATGCACCAAATTCGTTCAGCTTGACTGACTTTGACACTGACTTTGTGTTCATTGACAATGAGTAGCAGCTAGAGCACATCCTCTGTTTTCTGCCAATAATGAACGACTGACAGCAAATTAGTCTTGTTGGTCATTCACGGTTACAGCTGCTGTTTTTCAAGACCTTTTTATCTTGTCAAAAAGGTGCTGAAAGTTCACAAAGAGTACCATTTTTATCAATGTTTCATTTAGCACCTTTCTCTTTGATAAGAATGATTTGATGCTTGAGATGACTTTCTTCTCAGACATGCTATGAAGAAAAGCTGTTCTGATTTTGTTATGAAAGGCACTATAAGAGTGTGTCTGCCAAAAGAGCTGTGTTTCGTTATACTTTTTATTCCTAATCTAAGGCTTAGAGATAATAATTATTTAGTTGAAACATGTTCATTTTCTTCAAAACAATCATACATTGTATTCTGTTTTAGGAAATTCCCACAGCGGAACAGTGAGAATTCGAAAGGAAATGAAGAAGTGAACACCTCAAAGACAGTTAAATGATGCAATATACAGGAACCTCAATGCTACAACCATGCTGAACTGTGGATATGAAGCCTAATACCATTTTAGAGGGATCTTTTCATAGGAATAACCAGCTAAGAAATAAAAAGTACTTTGCTAGTAATTCGAAACTACATGGGTAGTTTGTGCCGTTTTGTTTTTTTTTGTTTCATTTAGGGGGTAGGGGTAGCATATCTGTCATCATCATCTACTAAATTGCTCTAGAATCTTGAACGTTGCTGTAAATGATCTTGGTACTTTGTTCTTACATTAAATACACAAAACACAGTAGTTGTGATTGTTACTTTTTTGTATGGAAGTTGAAACCTTCACATTTTGCATAAAATGACAGCGCGGATTGGAAAACAACAGGCCACAGCTACAAGATCGTCCAATCTGGAAGAGTATAAAGTGTTTTCAGAATACAGGGACACTCGTGAAGCCTGCAGCACATAATTTTACTGCCACCATTGGCCAATACGATGAGAAAATGAACTTGTTGATATGATGGTCTGAGCGGTGTTTTTGTTTGACATGGTAACTTTGACCAACTGCTGCAGCCACACCCAGCAGAGTCCAGCTGGCAAACAAGCAGAAATCAAAATGGCATGTCCCCAGCTACACAAAAATCACTGTCTGCAAAATTCCCCACAAGGGGGGGGTTTCACCTCTTGGCTCAGGGACTACTATACTACACTACACCACACTGCACAACACCACATAGCACTACACCACAATACATTACACTACTCTAGACTGCACTACACACACTGCACTATGCTGCATTCCACTCCACTCCACTCCACTCCACTCCACTCCACAACAGTGCGCTACACTATACTACACTGCGATGCGCTACTCTACGCTACTCTAAACGACAGAAAACGATACCACACTACACTCCCCAAACACTACAGTACACTACACTATACTACACTACACTACTTAGCACTCCACAGCACTCCACTCCACTCCACTCCACTCCACTCCACTCCACTCCACTCCACTCCATTCCAAACCACTCCACTCCACTCCACTCTACTTCACTCCACTCCACTCCACTCCACTTCACTCTACTACACTCCACTCCACTCCACTCCACTCCACTCCACTCCACTCCACTCCACTCCACTCCACTAGACTCCACCACACAGCACTACACAGCACTCCACTCCACTCCACTCCACTTTCCACTCCACTCCACTCCACTCCACTCCACTCCACTCCACTCCACTCCACTCCACTACACTACACAGCACTCCACTCCACTCCACTCCACTCCACTCCACTCCACTCCACTCCACTCCACTCCACTCCACTCCACAGCACTACACAGCACTCCACTCCACTCCACTCCACTCCACAGCACTACACAGCACTACACAGCACTCCACTCCACTCCACTCCACTCCACTCCACTCCACTCCACTCCACTCCACTCCACTTCACTCCACCCCACTCCACTCCACTCCACTCCACTACACTACACTACACTACACTACACTACACAGTACTCCACTCCACTCCACTACACTACACTACACAGTACTCCACTCCACTCCACTGCACTACACTCCACAGTACTCCACTCCACTCCACTCCACTCCACTCCACTCCACTCCACTCCACTCCACTCCACTCCACTCCACTCCACTCCACTCCACTCCACTCCACTCCACTCCACTCCACTACACTGCACTACACTGCACTACACTACACAGTACTCCACTCCACTCACTCCACTCCACTCCACTCCACTCCACTCCACTCTACTCCACTCCACTCCACTCCACTCCACTCCACTCCACTCCACAGCACTACACAGCACTCCACTCCACTCCACTCCACTCCACTCCACAGCACTACACAGCACTACACAGCACTCCACTCCACTCCACTCCACTCCACTCCACTCCACTCCACTCCACTCCACTCCACTCCACTTCACTCCACCCCACTCCACTCCACTCCACTCCACTACACTACACTACACTACACTACACTACACTACACAGTACTCACTCCACTCCACTCCTAACTACCACTCCACTACCCCCTCACACACACTCCACATCCACTCCACTCCACTCCACTCCACCACTCCACTCCACTCACTCCACTCCACTCCACTCCACTCCACTACACACATCACTACACAACTCCACTCCACTCCACTCCACCACTCCACTCCATCACTCCACTCCACTCCACTCCACTCCACTCCATCACTCCACTCCACTCCACTCCACTCCACTCCACTCACTGCACTACATCCACTCCACTCCACTCCACTCCACTCCACTCCACTCACTCCACTCCACTCCACTCACACACTACACTACACTAAACTCACTCATACACTCACTACACTACACTACACAGTACTCCACTCCACTCACTCCACTCCACTCCACTACAGCACTCCACTCCACTCCACTCCACTTCCACTCCACTCACTACACTACACTGACATCACACTCAGCACTCCACTACCCCCTACACTACACTACACTCACAACACTACACTACACTCCACACTACCACTACACTACCACTACCTACACTACACTACGCTGTAGTACTCCACTCCACTCCACTCCACTCCACTCCACTCCACTCACACTACACTACACTCCAACTACACGTACTCCACTCCACTCACTCCACTCCACTCCACTCCACTCCACTCCACTACACTACACTACACTACACTACACTACACTACACTAACTACACTCCACTCCACTCCACACCACTACACTAAAGCATCATCACTCCACTCCACTCACTACACTCACACTACCAGCTCCACTCCACTACACACATCCCCTCCACTCCACTCACTCCACTACACAGCACTCCACTCCACTCCACTCTCCACTCCACAGCACTACACTACACTACACAGCACTCCACTCTACTCCACTACACTACACTACACTCCACACCACTCCACTCCACTACACTACACTACACTACACTACACTACACTCCACTCCACTCCATTCCACTCCACTCCACTACACAGCACTACACAGCACTACACTACACTACACAGCACTCCACTCCACTCCACTCCACTACACTCCACTCCACTCCACTACACTACACTACACTACACTCACTACACTACACTACACTACACTACACTACACTACACTACACTACACTACACTACACTAACACTACACTACACTACACTACACTACACTACATTATACTACACTACACTACACTACACTACACTACACAGCACTCCACTCCACTCCACTCCACTACACTACACTACACTACACTACACTACACTACACTACACTACACTACACTACACTACACTCCATGTATCCACTACACTCTGTTCAACTCCACTCCATTCCACACTACTGCAATACAATGCAATACAACACAACACAGCACTACCAAAGACATAAGTGACATACAAAGTAATACAATGCATTCTAACGCAACATGAGATACACTCAATTATTTCATTTGCATTGCAACACCATTAAGTGGGTTTCTACACAATAGAATCACTTCAAATACAACCAAACACACCACATTGCTTGCAGGCTATTGATTGCTGAAACAGAAACCGTCCACCTGATAAGGGAAGCGAAAACCATCCACCGAATTAATGAACCAAAACCATCCACCTGATTAGGGAAGCGAAAACCATCCACCGAATTAATGAACCAATACCATCCACCTGATCAGCGAAGCGAAAACCATCCACCTAATTAATGAACCAAAACCATGCTCCTGGGTAATGAAGAGCAAACCATCCTGATTAATGAAGTAAAAACCATCCTCCTGATTAATGAAACGAAAACCATCCTCCTGATTAATGAAGTAAAAATCATCCTCCTGGTTAATGAAGCCAAAGCCATCCTCACAGTTAGTATGTTCCCCTAGAAGAAAACACCACTTTCAACTTGTGTCCCATTGTAATGAACACGATCACTGACATAAAGAATGCGTTGATTGAAGATGACAGTGAAGGAGGGCCGGAAATAAAGTGGAAGAAGAAAAAGCAAAAAACTTTGACAAGGGGGAAATTTTGTCTGTTTCTACAATTGTCCTGATTACATTAGTGTGCGTGCAAAAACTGTACCACGAACAAAAGTGTGGTGTGTGTGTGTGGTGTTGTGTGTGTGGGGTGTGTGTGTGTGTGTGTGTGTGTGTGTGTGTGTGTGTGTGTGTGTGTGGGGTGGTGTGTGTGTGTTGTGTGTTGGGCATGCATGAGTACGTGTGCGTTGTGCGTATGTGTGTGTGTGTGTGTGTGTGTGTGTGTTGTGTGTGTGTGTTTTGTGTGTGGTGTGTGTGTGTGTGTGTGTGTGTGTGGTGTGTGTGTGTGTGGGTGTGGTGCTTTGTCGTGGGGGTGAGTGTATGTGAAAGAAACAGGAACATGAAAACAAAGTAAAGTAAAGTTTAATTTTGGGATGCATTAAATGGCGGAAGCCACACATTACCGAATTTGTGATATAGAAAAGATTCTTTAAAACACAAGTACATAAGTTTGGTTTTCATGTTTTGTATGGGGAATGTTTTTAAAAAAAATTAAACACCAGCTTTCTATTTATTCGAAGGTAAACGTAGAAGACTTTGTGTCTCTGATCGCTAAGCCCTGATAGACGAATTCACATTTTGCAAATGACATATCTATGAAATGAAGTCATTAACATGCAGAGACGGACAAAACTGGCTGTCTATCACAACTACCAGGGAACACTCACTTATCTCTTCTAATTAAATGAGCTTGGCATACTAAAACACATTGAATTACTTCATCTTGTTCATTTTCTACGCAATGGCTGCGATTAATAATGGTCAAAATGGATTCTGTAATACTGTAAGCTTAAATCCTTACATAGCAAAAACTTGATATAAAGGGGGAGAGGGGAGAGGGGAAAACAGGAGAGAGCGGGGAGAGAGAGGGGAGAGAGAGAAGAGAGGAGAAGAGAGGAGGAGAGAGGGGAGGGGAAGGGG
>CM031622.1:52938100-52945636 GCA_018398815.1 Conus ventricosus
ACAATTGATGTTGGAAGATGATGATGACGACGCTGTGCTGCTGCTCCTGCTGCTGATGATGATGATGATGATTACTAGTAGTAGTAGTAGTAGTAGTAGTAGTAGTAGAGTAGTAGTAGTAGTAGTAGTAGAAGTAGTAGTAGTAGGTAGTAGTTAGTAGTCGTATCACTTTTATTATTTCATTAAGGATTTATCATCATCATCATCATCATCATCACTCATCATCATCTCATATCATCATCATCATCCTCATCCGTCATCACCATCATCATCACCATCATCATTATCATCATACACCATCATCATTATCATAATCATCATCACCTCATCATCATCATCATCTTATACATACATACATTACATTAATAATACATACATACATACATAACCATACATACATCATACATACATACATACCTACATACATACGCGTGCGTGCGGTGCGTGTGTGCGTGCGTGCGTGTGTTGTTCCTCAATTTAAACATCTTCTACTAAAAGTGATATCAGCTATGTGTTAATGGTGGTGTGGTCTGCGAATGTGTGTTATGAAAGATTGGTGGAGGGATAGGGAAAAGCGTGTATACTTTGAATACTACTGCGTACGCTTATTCAAAAAACAAAAAAACAAAAAACAAAACAAAACAAAAAAATACAAGATAAAACCATTAAAGTAACATGCCACTGGAATCTGTAACGAAAACTTTGACAAACTAATCTGGAGAAACGGAATGATATAACCAACATTTTTAGAGAGGATGATGACCGTCGCTCTATCGGAAGTATTACACCGACATTCACCCCCTACATCCCGCCTTCCTGCTCTCTTAATCTCCCCCCCCCGCATTGCATGAATTTAAAACGTGCGTGAGTGCTTGTGGCGTGCGTGCGCTGCGCGCGCGCGCGCGCGCGCCGACGTGTGTGTGTGTGTGTGTGTGTGTGTGTGTGTGTGTGTGTGTGTGTATGTGTGTGTGTGTGTGTGTGTGGGTGTGTGTGTGTGTGTGTGTGTGTGTGTGTGTGTGTGTGTGTGTGTGTGTGTGTGTGTGTTTAGAGTCGTGTGTTTCGTGTGCCTTAGAGTGATGCTTTTGATTTGTCATGTGTACATGTTGAGTGTGAGGTGGAGTTTTCATTGGACGTGTTTTGATATATGATGTGTATAAGTTTGCGGTTGTTTATCATAAGTAGACATTTTATTGTGTTTTCTTGGAGTCTGTGAAGTCACAACTAAATAGTTCATGCTGATTAATAAAGATATCATTGAATGAACTGAATCGGGCTGAATATTTCAGCTCATCATAGATTTCTCTGCGATATGAATTATACTGGGTGTGTAGGATAGGCTGTGCCTTTTGCTTTACAGGATGTTTTTAGTAGGTTGTGTCTGATAGGTACTGTCGATTTCCAGATATTCCCACCCCGACCCCCCTCACACAATGCAGTGAAGAGCTATCTTCAAGTAAATATCAGTTTTCTCCTTTGCGGCGGATTCCACAGCTTGCTTGGTGTCAGTTTCGCTCTTTCTGAAGCGACGTCACATTCCTCTGCAGGTCACAGTGGATTTCTTTAGTCAGTGTGCTCTGGCAGAGGTCTGCACTGCTAGTTCGCCCTTTTTGGTTTCCTCACTCAATGAGTTGCTTTTTCACCCTCCCACGGTCAGCAACTTCTCTGTCAATGCAGGGTACTGAAGGGAGACATGTCGTGGTGCGTCATCTCATCGTCTTCAATCCTCCAGGCATCCCATTGAAAACTGAACTCGTCCACCTGGCAGCCCGAGGTTATTTGTATGGACGTATCTCCAGGACCAGGCGGTGTCTTCATTCTCTGCCTGCTGTTGGGTGTGTGATCAGTTTGTCCTCAGACATCAGGGCTGCCTCAGCTCGTTCCGGAGCACAACGACATGGGTCTTTTCTGAAAGGACTGTGCCGTGCACGTGACACAGGGCTGCTAGCCTAGTCGGATGGCAAAGGTCAAGGCCGCGATTTCTCTGCCTGAAGGTGACGCGTGTCCTCGTCCTCTTTGCGGGACACAGCGTCAAGAAAAAAGCGGTCCCGTGACTGTTGACCCCAGGTGGCAGCTGGTCAAAGCGCGCATGCACTTTTTTGGTTCCGTTTCTGTACGTAGCGTGCTAAGCTGTCGTTCATTGCCGCTATCCCACGCTTCTTAGGGAGGACTTAATGATTTGGATCTGTCACATACACAGAGAGAACATCAACTGACTACAAATCATCTCTCTCTCTTCTCTCTCTCTCACTTTCTCTCTCTCTCTTCTCTGTCTGTCTCTCTCTCTTTTACACACACACACACACACCTCTCTTCTCTCTCTCTCTCTCTCTCTCTCTCTCTCTCTCTCTCTCTCTCTCTCTCTCTCTCTCTTCCGCCCCCCCCCCCCCTACTTTAGTTCCCTGAAACTCAGTACTGACCAGATCAATCATGCTGCCAGAAACATTACAACGCAACAGATCAGCTCAGTTTAGTTCAGTTCTAGAGGGCACCTGGCCCAGTCATAGACACCTCACCACACCACGGTCACGCACCTGCTGTTGTGCCGAACTCATCAGTGACGTCATCTCCCCCTTGGCCTGCAGAATGGCCCCGGACAGCTCCACAGTGTCGTGGCCCTCGTGGGAGGAGAACTTGCAGTGCAGACAGATGCTGACGTGGCACTGTTGACAATGGACGCACAGGACCTGGTCTTGGTGAATCATGCACAACGCTTTCTTCTCCTTCTTTTCCGTCACGGGCTGACCAAGACTGACAGAGGTCACGTGATGGTTGGCCATGAACTTGTCGTGATAGCGACGGCACGTGCGACACATGTGTGACTGACAGTCTCGGCACGTGTGGGTTGCAGGCTGTTGATCGCTCTCATCACACATACCACACAGCACAGGGCGGGAAGCTTCTCCTTCGTTCAGCTCATGGTCCAGGTAAAAATTGGTCTGCACACAGTATATTGACGCACACACCAATGAAACCAAAACAGACATCTGTCAGGCACCGGATGGGACTGTGAGACCAACGGAAGAGACTTTGATGGCAGTACATAGTTGACAGAATATAGAAAATTGTGAAATGGCAATGGTTACGAGGCTGACCTTGATTCCAAATGTTTATTTTCCCTGATGGACTGCAGGCACTGGCACATCAACAGTTGGAACCTTGGTTTGGGTGTGTTCAGAGTAACCAGCTAGGTGCCAGTTGATGGCTACAGGACTCAACAGTGTTTTGTTCATATGGAAACACTCTGTAGGAACACTGACGAACCATTATAAGATATTGAGAAAGAAGTGAGGCCGGGAACAGTAAACAATAAACAGTAAACAAGTAGAGTAACTTTTCCTCCCATAAGAAAACCTAACACAGAGTAACTTGTATTCAGACTGGAACCACCAATGGTGCAAAAAAGAATCCAACAGCACCCCCCAAAGCAGCCAGTGAAGGGTAGTTAAATGAAACCAAACGAAATTGTGGGGAGGAAAAACGTTGCTGAAAAACTAAAGACATTATGCAAACAGTATAAAATGTAGGGGACAATCTTTGAGCCTACGCTGGAGGATCCACCCCAGGATGCAAGGAGATCAAACGACAAACAGAAAGATGGACAGAAACAAATACAAATAACCTTGATTTAATTGAAACGAAATTAAGAAAGAAGAGAGGCAGAGAACAGTAAACAATAAACAGTAAACAAGTAGGGTCCACACAAGATGTCCAGGAGAATAACATGGCATAGTCCTGGAGGATTATATCACAATCAAATCGATTACATCATGGTAAAACAACGCTTCCAGTCGAGTGTCAACATTGCCAGAACCAGAAGCTTCCCTGGAGCAGACATTGGAAGTGACCACGAATAGGTCCTCATGACATTCGCACTCCGCCTCAAAAACAACAAAAAGAAAGGAAACATCAGGTTAAAGTTCAATCTGGAGAAGCTAAAAGACCCTAACATAAAGGAAGCATTTCAAGCAAATATTGGAGGAAAATTTGCACCTCTACTTGTCCTGGCAAATGAAGACATCAACATAGAATCCTTCACCGACTCCTTCAACAAAGCTGTCACAGAACAGCAGCAGAAGTGCTTGGTAAAACATCGGCCAAAGAAGAATCCAGGGGTCACCGACGAAATTCTGGAACTTTGTGACAAACGTCGTGAATTGAAAAACAAAAGAACAACCCAGAAGGAAAAAAGAGTACAATGATGTTAACAAGAAGGTTAAAACTGAGATGAAGGCAGCATGGAAACTTGGATTGACAACCAATGCCAAGAGATTGATAATAATTTGAAAAAACAACAACAGCAAAGCAGCCTATAAAATTGTCAAGGACCTAACGGAAAGAAACAAGCCAAGATAACAACGATCCATGACAAAAACGGTAAATGTCTCAACGTGATGAAAAGATACTACAACGATGGACAGAATACTGTTCTGAGCTTTACTCGCACAACGCTGAGGGAAATTCATCAATCCTTGTCGCACCGGAACCAACAAATAACAGCAAGGATAATATAACACGTGATGAAATCATTAGAGCCTTATCATCAATGAAAGCAGGAAAATCGCCCGGTGTTGACAACATACCGGCAGAATTGATTAAGGCAGGAGGTGATCCAATGGTGGACATGTTACTTGCAATATGCAACAGAATCTGGGAAACCGGGGAATGGCCTACTCCCTGGACGCAGTCACTTATCATCACGCTACCAAAGAAAGGCAACCTACAGCAATGCCAAAATTATCGCACGATTAGCCTCATCAGCCACCCAAGCAAAGTTATGCTGAAAGTAATCCTAAATAGACTGAACCCACAAGCAGAAAAGATCATCGCTGAAGAACAGGCGGGTTCAGGCCAGGACGAAGTACCATAGAACAAATATTCAACCTAAGAATACTGTGTGAGAAGTACAACCAAAACCAACAACATCTGTACCACGTATTCATAGACTTCAAGAAGGCCTTCGACCGAGTGTGGCATGAAGCATTATGGGCAACAATGAAACTCTCCAACATCAATGCCAACCTCATTGGAACTATTGAAAGCCTCTACAATAAAGCCACCAGCGCCGTTTTCTTCGGTAACAACATAGGCGAGTGGTTCCGAACTACCGTTGGGTGTGCGACAGGGCTGTCTACTCTCCCCCACACTTTTCAATGTCTTCCTTGAGAGAATTATGACCGATGCGCTAGAAGACCATGAAGGAACTGTAACCATTGGAGGGAGAATCATCACCAACCTCCGTTTTGCCGACGACATAGATGGACTAGCTGGAAACGAACAAGAGCTAGTGCACCTGATCACAGACTCAACAACACCTCTGCTGATTATGGCATGGAAATAAGTGCGGAAAAGACAAAGGTCATGACTAACAACCAATCGCTTTACCCAAGACATAACCATCAACAGCAAAAAGCTTGAACCAGTCAACACATTTAAGTACTTGGGGGCAACAATCTCAGATGAAGGATCAAGACCTGAAATCATCTCAAGAGTCGCTCAGACCACAGCTACGCTATCTAAGCTAACGCCTCTTTGAGAAATAAAAACATCTCCATCAGCTCAAAGATTAGACTGATGCGATCCTAGTCATGGCGATATTCTTATATGCTTGTGAGTTATGGACGTTGAAATCAGACCTTGAGAAAAGATCCAAACAATGGAAATGAGGTGCTTCAGACGACTCCTTGGCATCTCATACAGAGATCACATCAGCAATGTGGAAGTTAAAAAGCGCATCGTGAATGAAATTGGTCCATATGTCGATCTCCTAACCTCAGTAAAAAGACGCAAACTGAAATGGTATGGACACATCACACGATCAACAGGCCTTGCCAAGACAATCATGCAGGGCACAGTACCAGGACAAAGGCGAAGAGGTCGACAAAGGAAAAGATGGGAGGATAAACATCACGGAATGGACAGGCCTGCGGCTGAGAGACACATTGCGGAGGGCGGAGAACAGAGAGGAATGGAGAAGGATGGTTGTCACTGCTTCAGGGGTGCCCCTACGGACCGACGTCTAAGGGACCAAGTCAAGTCAAGTCAAGTCAAGTAGGGTAACCTTGGTGTTGAGAACACCACAGTATTATGGACTGTTGTGTGTCTCTATTTGACGCCAGGAGTACAGAACACCAGCCGTGTCTCCCTGGTGAGTTCCGATCCAGTGGACGAAAGGTCTCGGAGCAGGCAATACAAATAGATCTGCCTTCGAAAGGGATTACATGCTTCGAAAGGGATTAGCTCCCTCATGCAGCCAGTGAAGAGTGTTCATATCTATCATATATTTTCTTAATTCTCCCAGTTTCTCCATCTTCAACCTGCCCCCTTCCCAACCCTCCCCCCTTAAGTCCAAATCTTTGCCAAGTTATTACTATGAAGACAGTTGAGTTGTTGGCCTTCACTTGTTTTTCCCCCACTATTAGATTGTTCGTCTTTGTATATGTCTGACTTTATTGAAGATTAAAAGGCTGTGCCAGTCTTGAATAAAAGTTACTCTGTGTTGGGTTTTCTTATGCGAGCAAAAGTTACCCCACTTGTTTACTGTTCATTGTTACTGTTCCCTGCCTCACTTCTTTCTCAATTTCGTTTCGATTAAATCGAGGTTATTTGCATTTGTTTCTGTCCGAGGTGGTGCTGTTGGATTCTTTTTGAACCCTTTGGGTGACGAGAACACCACGGTATTATGGACTGTGATGTGTCTCTACTTGACGCCAGGAGTACAGAAACAACCAGCCGTATCTCCCTGATGAGTTCTCATCCAGAAAAACGAAAGGCCTCAGAGCAGGCAATACAAATAGATCTGCCTTCGAAAGGGATTACGAGGGTTCCCTCATGCAGCTGGGGAAGAGCTTTCATATCTCTAATATATTTTCCTAATTTCATGTTCCCAGTGTCTCCATCTTCAACCTCCCCAACAACCCCTCCCCCCTTAAGTCCAAATCTGTGCCAAGTCATTACTATGAAGACAGTTGAGTTGTTGGCCTGTGCTTGTTTTCCCCCACTATTAGATTGCTCGTCTTTGTATTTGACTTTATTCAAGTTTAAAAGGTTGTGCCAGTCGTGTAATAAAAGTTACTCTGTGTTAGGTTTCATTATAAGATAGTTACGTACAATTCAAACAAGAAGGTTTACAACATAGTGGTAAAGTCATTGTTGAACACTGCTTAAAGCTACTTTCAACACCCCCCTACCCCCCCCCTCTCTCTCTCTCTCTCTCTCTCTCTCTCTCTCTCTCTCTCTCTCTCTCTCTCTCTCTCCTCTCTCTCTCTCTCTCGACACACTGCATAAAGATTTCATTCAAATCGAATCATATATGAATACTCTTGCTGATATCTCTCTCCCTCCCTCACACTGTGTGTGTGGGGTGGTGTGTGTGTGTGTGTGTGTGTGTGTGTGTGTTGTGTGTGTGTGTGTAACGCCGAAAAAACCAAGTAGTGGGGGAAAACAAGGGCAGGCTAACAATTCTTCCGTCATAGTAATAACTTGAGGTTTAACAACAAACAAAAAAGAAAAAGAAATTGAAGATGAAGAAAATGGGAA
>CM031622.1:52946636-52949136 GCA_018398815.1 Conus ventricosus
GTGGAGTGGAGTGGAGTGGAGTGGAGTGGAGTGGAGTGGAGTGGTGTGGAGTGGTGTGGAGTGGAGGGGTGTGGAGGGGAGGGAGTGGTGTGGAGTGGAGTGGAGTGATGTGGTGTGGAGTGGAGTGGAGTGGAGTGGAGTGGAGTGGTGTGGAGTGGTGTGGTGTGGTGTGGTGTGGAGTGGAGTGGAGTGGAGTGGAGTGGAGTGGTGTGGAGTGGTGTGGTGTGGAGTGGTGTGGAGTGAATGGTGTGGAGTGGAGTGGAGTTGAGTGGAGTGGTGTGGAGTGGTGTGGAGTGGAGTGGATTGAGTGGAGTGGTGTGGAGTGGTGTGGAGTGGAATGGAATGGAGTGGAGTGGAGTGGAGTGCAGTGGAGTGGTGTGGAGTTTTGTGGAGTGAAGTGGAATGGTGTGGAGTGGTGTGGAGTGGAGTGGAGTGGTGTGGAGTGGAGTGGAGTGGGTGGAGTGGAGTGGATATGGTGTGGAGTGGAGTGGAGTGGTTGTGGAGTGGTGTGGTGTGGTGTGGAGTGGTGTGGAGTGAAATGGAGTGGAGTGGAGTGGAATGGTGTGGAGTGGAGTGGAACGGTGTGGAGTGGAGTGGAGTGGTGTGGTGTGGTGTGGAGTGGTGTGGATTGGTGTGGTGTGGAGTGGTGTGGAGTGGTGTGGAGTGTGTGGTGTGGAGTGGTGTGGAGTGGTGTGGAGTGGAGTGGTATGGAGTGGTGTGGAGTGGTGTGGAGTGGTGTGGAGTGGTGTGGAGTGGTGTGGAGTGGAGTGGAGTGGTGTGGAGTGTGTGTGTGGAGTGGAGTGGATGGTGGGAGTGGTGTGGAGTGGTGTGGAGTTGTGAGTGGTGTGGAGTGGAGTGGAGTGGTTGGTGGAGTGGTGTGGGTGGTTGGAGTGAGTGTGGGAGTGGTGGGAGTGGTGTGGAGTGAGTGTGGAGTGGTGTGAGTGGGTGGAGTGGAGTGAGTGGGTGGGTGGAGTGGTGGGAGTGGTGTGGAGTGGATGGGATGGAGTGGAGTGGAGTGGGTGGAGTGGTGTGGAGTGGAGTGGAGTGGAGTGGAATGGAGTGAGTGGAGTGGAGTGAGTGGAGTGGTTGGAGTGGATTGGAGTGAGAGTGGAGTGGAGTGGAGTGGAGTGGAGTGGAGTGAGTGGAGTGGAGTGGTTGGTGTGGAGTGGAGTGGAGTGGAGTTTAGTGGAGTGGTGGGTGGAGAGTGGAGTGGAGTGGAGTGGAGTGGGTGTGGGAATGGAGTGGAGTGGAATGGAGTGGAGTGGTGTGGAATGGAGTGAAGTGGAGTGGAGGTGGAGTGGAGTGGAATGGAGTGGAGTTGGAGTGGTGTGGAGTGGTGTGGAGTGGAGTGGAGTGGAGTGGAGTGGAATGGAATGGAGTGGAGTGGAGTGGAGTGGAGTGGAGTGGTGTGGAGTGGTGTGGGATGGAGTGGAGTGGAGTGGAGTGGAGTGGAGTGGAGTGGAGTGGAATGGAGTGGAATGGAGTGGAGTGGAGTGGAGTGGAGTGGAGTGGGGGTGGAGTGGAGCGGAGTGGACTGGAGTGGGAGCGCAGCGCAGCTCAGCAGAGCGCAGCAGCGTCTCGTATTGTTTCATGTAGTGTAGCATAGTGTAGGACAGTGTATTGGGAGTAGAGTGGAGTGCAGTGCAGTGCAATGCATTGTGTCGTGTAGCGTAGTGTAGACTAGTGTAATGCAGTGTAGTGTAGTGAGTGTAATGTTGCTTCCCTAGTCAGGCGGATGGTTTTAGTTCATTAAATAGGTGGATGGTTTCCCTTCCCTAATCAGTGGATGGTTTTGGTTCATTAATTAGGTGGATGGTTTCTCTTCCCTAATCAGCGGATGGTTTTGGTTCATTAATTTAGGTGGATGGTTTTCCCTTCCCAAATCAGGTGGATGTTTTCTGTTTCAGTAATCAATAGACTGCAAGCAATGTGTTGCGTTTGGTTGCATTTCAGTTCATTCTGTTGTGTTGAAATCCACTGAATAGTGTTACAATGTAAATGAAACGATTGAGTATATGTCATGTAGCGTTAGAATGCATTGTACTACTTTGCATTGTGCCACTCACGTATTTGGTAGTGTTGTGTTGTACTGTATTGTATTGCATTTTAGTGCGATGGAGTCGGGTGAAATGGAGTGTTGTGTCATGTAGCGTAACATAGTGTAGCACAGTGTAGTACAGTGGAGTAGAGTGGAGTGTAGTGTCGCATTGTGTTGTACAGCATAGTGTAGCACAGTGTAGTGGAGTAGAGTGGAGTGGAGTGTAGTGCAGTGCAGTGTAGTGTAATGTAGTGTCGTGTAGTGTAGTTTAGAATAACGTAGTCCAGTGTAGTGTAGTGAGTGTAGTGCAGTGTGGTGTCGTGTAGAGTAGTATAGAGTAGTGTAGTCCAGTGTAGTGTAGTGTAGTGTAGTGTAGTGTAGTGTAGTGTTGTGTAGGTCACCTCCTCCCCATCTTCAGTGACCTGTGCGAGACTTGTGGCAAAACATAACGTGCTCCCATCA
>CM031622.1:52956636-52969136 GCA_018398815.1 Conus ventricosus
TTTTGCTTTACATTTTCTTGTAAGAAGAAGTATTCTGTACATTGTTTGGTCTCAACGAGTCTCGCTATTTTGATTCAGAACATTATATCAAACTGCCATTAATCCAGCATAGACTTACATATGAAATGCGTGCAGATTTCAAACTGTGGATTTATTTCTGCTAGAGATAGGTAAGGTGGTGATATAAAGACCTACATTCGTTACACAGTTGCCAAGGGTAAGAAATACTCCCTATTCCTACTGAATCATAGCTTTTCGTTTGTAAATATTCAACATGGCGACGGGCGGAGTTCCAGGAAGTAAAGATGGGGACTTTCGGTACACCTGCACTCTATGCATGGAATCCTACCAGGGTCGGAGTCCCAAAATCTTGCCCTGCTTCCATACCTTCTGTCTGCCATGTCTGTCTGCCCTGGAAGCGTCAGTAACCACAGCAGCGGCTGAGGCCAGCAGGTCTGAAGATGAAACAAAGGACTCCAAAGAGGAATGGTGGAGAAGACGCTGATGGTGAGGGGAAGGGGGCGGGAGAGGAAAAGGAATCCAAGGCGGAAAATGTTTCAGTGGAAGGCAGTGCCAGACAAGGTCAGGGAGAGTCAGGGAAAATATTCTGTGTCCAACATGCAGGGCCCCTGTCAAAATTTCCTGAAGGGGGTGTAATCAATCTGCAGGTGAGTTTCTGAATGAAACAGTACTCTCTCTCTCTCTCTCTTCTCTCTCTCTCTCTCTCTCTCTCTCTCTCTCTCTCTCTCTCTTCTCTCTCTCTCTCTCTCTCTTCTCTCTCCCCTCTCTCTCTCTCTCTCTCTCTCTCTCTCCATGTTTTAAGGCAGACATTGTGTCATAGAGTTCTAGCTTTGTAGAATAGGAACACGAAGTAGGAAAAAATGGCCATTTAAGCCAATACTTAACAAAGTTAACCTTTGTAAAATAGAATAAAATTGTGATAGGCACTCTCTCTCTCTCTTTCTCTCTCTCTCTCTCTCTCTCTCTCTCTCTCTCTCTCTCTCTCTCTCTCTTCTCTCTCTCTCTCTCTTAAGCAACTAGAAAAGAATGTAACTGAAATAAAGTTAGAGTGTGATAATGCTATTGCCATTAAAGTTGACAAGAATGTATTGGAACAGATAAAGATGTGTTTTAATTGCCTGCTATGTGGTTCCGGAAGGAGGGCCCTTTGTACAGTGATAAAATGGTTAAAGATGGTATTATATTTCTAGAAGAAACATTGTTACAACATTTTGAAAAAGATGAAGTTTTTTTATGATTATGGGGGATCTTAATGCCAGAACAGGCCAGAAACAAGCTGATTACGAAAGTATGGTTAACTATGAGTGGGAGGGGAGTGTGTAGAAATGGATGAAGAAAATCCTACACGTTTTTCCAAAGATGACATTGTTAATAATTTTGGTAAATCATTATTAGATTTCTGTTTCTTGTTTGATCTGATTATTCTGAATGGTTTCTGTGATGGTGATAAAGAAAGGGGAGTATACTTTTGTGTCCCCCAATGGATGCAGCGTGATCGATTATTTTTTGATCCATGGTGATTTATTGTCAAGTGTTGATTTGCATGTTGGTGATTGTGTAGATTCGTGGCACCTACCACTGGAAGTGTCATGGAGAAATGTGTGTAATGTAGTAAAGATCGGGGATGAGAGTCAACAGGGAGAAGAAAAAATAATTTGGTCAGAGGAAAATGTTAATGTATATAAGAATGAGCTTGACAGTGACGCATTTTCAAGACAGTGTCCAGAAAGCCTCACAGACACTATCTACAAATGTTGATGATGGGTTAAACCAGTTCACTAATGCTTTGTGTGGAGCTGCGGCGTGCATGGTGCGAACGTGGGACGGAGCAGAAAGAAACATAATGACTGTTTGATGCGGATTGTGAACAAAAAAAGCAGGAGGTCAAAAGGTTACTCAAGAGATTTCAAAGATGTAAAACGGCTAAAGATAAGAAAGAAAAAAGAGAAGCCTATGTGACATCACGAAGAGAATATGTCAAGTTAAGAAAATCAAAAGAAACAGAGTTTGAGAAACAGGTTGCAGAGGTTGAGAGACTCAGTAAATGATTCGAGGGCATTTTGGTCAATTATACGATCGGTTAATAAAAAACGTCTTATATATAACAAAATCTCTATTCAATGGCATAAACATTTCTTTAATGTTTTCATGAATCGGTCAATGATATAATTCATGAAGAAAACTTAGGGGAAGAGGAAGAGGAAGTTGAACCATTGTTTAATAATCCTATAAGTAAAGAAGAGGTTATTGCTGGTATTAAACATCTAAATCGGGAAAAAGCGCAGGACCGGACAAAATTGTTGGAGAAATGTTGAAACATGCTATGAGTCAGTAATTGATTTTCTTATTCAACTATTTAATCAACTTTTTCAATATGGACATTTCCGTTGGAATGGGCGAAATCTATAATCATTCCAATACACAAAGAAGGAGATATTAACAACCCTGATAACTATCGTGGAGTTTTCACTTACTAGTATTCTAAGTAAAGTCTATACTTTTATTCTGAACAGACGATTGACAAAATGGGCTGAAAATAAAGGAAAGATAACGGAAGACAAGCAGGTTTTAGAGCTAATTATAGTACGACGGATCATATATCACGTTATATTCACTTGTAGAAAAATACTTACTTGGCAATAAGAAACTGTATGTAGCATTTGTAGATTTTAGGAAGGCCTTCGATTCGGTTAATCGAAATGTGTTGTGGAATGTATTGCGTAAAAGTAGTGTGACTGGTAAACTGTACACGGCTGTGTAGAGGTGTTTATAACTCGGTGCTTGCGTGTGTCCGTGTGAAAGGCGTGTATTCAGATTATTTTCAATGCCCAAATGGTGTAAGCAAGGATGTCTCCTAAGTCCCCTGTTGTTTTCCTTCTTCATAAACGAATTAGCAGTTAGAATTATCAAGAAATGGTAACATGGTATTCAGTTGATTCCTGGAGCTATCGAATTGTTTTTATCACTCTTTGCTGATGATGTTATTCTTCTTTTGGGACTGTTATAGGATTACAAAACAGTTAAGAAATTTGAAACACGAAGCAGATCGCTTAGGTTTGACGGTGAATTTAAATAAAAACAAATATCATGGTATTCAGAATGGGTGGTCATTTATCTGTGAATGAAAATGGTTTTATGGAAATGCAGAAGTTAATATAGTCAACTCATATAAATATTTGGGAATGTTTTTTTCAACAAAACTAAGTCTGAATTAACTATGGGAAGAATCTTGCAGAAAATGCAAAAAGGCGTCATGGGAATTTTGAAATCTTAAGAAAACTTAACAGTATTGATTGTAGCTTATTTTGGAAACTATTTGACGCACAATAGACCCTTACTAACATATGCAGCTGAAGTGTGGGGATTAAGCGGAAAAATGCCAATCGAAAAAGTACATACCTATGCCATTTAAAACGTTTTCTACACGTGCCAATCCATTCGTCAAATACATTGTTGTATGGGGAAACGGGCAGATACCGTATATATAAGAACATTTGTTAAATGTATAAAGTATTGGTTGAAATTATTAAGACTTCCACGTCACGATTATGTAGGCAAGCGTATGACATGCTGCTTATGCAGCTAGAGTTAGATAAAGAAAATTGGGCTTACAGAGTAAAGAAAGTTCTGTCGGAACATGGTTTTGGCATTGTATGGGTATTTCAAGAGGTAGGAAATGAACAGCAATTTGTTGCGGAATTTAAAGACAGACTTATTTGTTCCTTTAAACAGAACTGGCATTCAGATATGGAAAATAAAGAAAAATATAGTTGTTTTTTTCATTTAAGAACGTATTTCAACCCGAAAAATATTTAAAAAGTTATTACACATAAATGGCATAGAGTAAATTATGCAAGATTTAGGCTACGTACACTTGGATTTAATGCGAATAAGAGATGGTATCAGTCCGGAACGTCCTCAGAACCACCATGCCTTTCTGTAGATTCTGTATTGATGACGAAAAACACTTTTTATTCCAATGTTCAGCATACGACGAGTTGCGGCAAAAATGTATATTTGCAAAATTTAATTTAGAAGTGACTAAGAGAAAGACGTCGCTTCACTGTTAATGTCCGACGATGAGACTGTAATTAAATCAGTTGCTAAGTTTATTGCTGAAGCACAAAAAATACGACAGACACAGCTAAAGACAAAACCAGGTAATGAAAAGGTTTAATGATGACTTCGAACTATGTGAGTTTTTGGAATTACGTCAGTGCGGCATCTTAGTTTTTGTGGATGGTCGAGACCTTGTACCATACGCATTTTCTTTATCTCTTTTTCCTACAATGTGAGCATTTTTTTTTTTTTTTTTTTTTTTTCCTCCATTTTTGGTTAGGTTTTCGTTATGTTGTATGATGCTGTGCAAGAGAATTGCGGATTGATATTGTTGCTAATCAAATTTTTGGAATCTTTAACTGTTTATTTAAAGATCAATTACTCTGTCGATAAACGAGACATTGTTACTAGAAACTACCCCCTTGTCAATAGACCTTTCAGGTAATGACAATAAAATGTCAAAGTGTCAAGTGCCCCTCTCTCTCTCTCTCTTCTCTCCTCTCTCTCTCTCTCTCTCTCTCTCTCTCTCTCTCTCTCTCTCTCTCTCTCCTCTCTATGGCAACGGACTGAGTGTGTGGTGGTGTGTGTGTGTTGGGTGTGTTGGTGTATGTGTGTGTGTGTGTGTGTGTGTGTGGTGTGTGTGGGGTGTGTGTGTGTGTGTGTGTGTGTGTGTGTGCGTGCGTGCGTGCGTGCGTGCGTGTGTGTGTTGTGTGTGTGTGTGTGTGTTGTGTGTGTGTGTGTGTGTGTGTGTTGTGTGTGTGTGTTGTGTGTAGATGCGCGCATTAAACTTTCTATCATTATGATGTGTTCCTTTCAATCATTGATATGAGAACTGCCTCCATGAAATAACAATCCTTTCTTTTATGGCGACCAGTCACAAGCAATAAATGTTGCATGTTGCCATGTGGCAAAGTGTTCCTATAGTAATGGATATCATAAAAATGCTACATAATGTGGCGTGATCTGGCTTTTGTTGTTGGCTTAGTCTATGAACATGGACTGGTCTTGTACTCTAACTGTTGTACAGTGAATGTTGTAACAATGAGATAGTTGCTGTAGCATTTGTAATGGTCCGTAACTTAATGCTGATGAAACTGGCTGTACTACGTAGTATCATATCATTCATTAAGTTTCCAATAACGTCTTTGAAATTTGAACATGACTTTGCTGAGAGCATAAATATTTTTGAAACAAGTCCTCATTTTAGAGCATATCTGTGATTTAAGGGGTAACTGATATTTAAAAGTAAGTTTTCTTATATGCATGAGGACAGAAACATATCCTCAACGTTAAAGATTTGTTCTGTTATGACAAAGGGTGATTTGCAAATCAGTGAATACCATCATGCATCAAGATTACAAATGTTCTGGTGGCTCGTCCCCAGGCTCCCTTCTTGATATTGAACTTGAATGCAATTCTGTTAACCCTGTTGGGTTATAGATCACAACAAACAAACCAGAGATGACAACAATATAGCGCTTCTTTGTATGGCAAAACACAGACACGACCACACACACAGCAATGCATTATATTTCCCAGGAAAAAAAAAGGAAAAAAAAACGCTTTCCTGTTTATAGAAAAACAGCAAGTTTATTAGCAATATTGACGAATTGAAAAAAACCCACCTTCCTCTCAGTAAACAGTCTATAATACCTAATGTTGTCGTAGCACATTGCATTTGGGGCACTCTAACATAAACAAATTCATCACCAATAGCATTAACCTTGCAGTGTGTTGCAGTGTATTCATAGCCATTCATGACTTTCAATAGGGACACAGACACACACACACACACACACACACACACACACACACACACACACACACACACACACACACACACACACACACACACACACGCACGCACGCACGCACGCACGCACGCACACACACCCCACCACACCCCACACACACACACACACACACACACACATACACACACATACACACACGTACGTATGTGTGTGTTTATATATGGAAAGTATATGATCTTAAACGTGGACATTTTCAACAGTTTGAATGGTAACGGTCCTATGTTTTTATATATATGGGTTTTTAGGGGTCATAAACTGTATTGCTGTGCACGCATTTGTCTAAAAATATTCTTTCATTGAAATTCTCATTATCGTATAAAGGGACATTTCATACAAACAAAATACTTCTCATGGTGTCGCTGTGAATTAAATGCTTGAGTTACCTCTTCCTTTGTACTTTCCCTCCTCCCTCTCTTCCTCTTTCTCCTCCCCTCTCCCCTCTCTCTCCTCTCTCTCCCCTCTCTCTCTCTCTCTCTTCCTCTTCTCCTCTCTCTCACTCTCTCTCTCTCCTCTCTCTCTCTCTCTCTCTGCTGGCCTCTCTCACTTCAGTTATCTTTCCGACTCTCTGTACACTAAACCCCGACCTCTCCCCCCTCTACCCTGTCTTTCTCTCTCTGTTCTCTGTCCGTCTGTCTGTCTGTCTCTCTCTCTGTCTGTCTGTCTCTTCTTTCTTTCTCTCTTCTCTCTCTCTCTCTCTCTCCTCTCTCTCTCTCTCTCTCCTCTCTCTCTCTCTCTCTCCTCTCTCTCTCTCTCTCTCTGTCTCTCTCTCTTAAATACACCTTTTTCTTTAAGTCCTCCTTTTATCCCCCCCCCCCCCCCCCCCCCCCGTGTCTATGGTATCTTGATGCAGCTCTCAAACTCTACCCCACCCTCTTTTTCCTGTAAGTAGCAGCCCCTTCAATATCTCTCTCACTTCCTAGTAACATTCCCTCTATGACCGCTCTTCCCTACCGTTCTGTCTATCCCCACCCATCTCCTGTTGCTCTCCCAACGTCTCGCTATCTTCCCCCACTCTCTCCTACGTTCCTTTTCTCTCTCATTTCCTCTGTCTTTCCTACTCTTCCTTTCTTGTGTTTCCCGTAGCTTACCGCTCTTCCACCCCTGTCCTTTTTCAAGCCATCTGAACTGTGGTGAACTGTTTTTAAACAAAGTATGAACGGAATCTGCCATGTGGAATTCCATCATTAAAGTCCCCTGAGGAACTCCAAAGAGTCGAAGTACTGATCTCCCTTGCATCTTTGAATGGATCCTCAAGCATTGTAGGCTTGAAGATTGTCTCCTACACTTTACACTGTTTGCATAATGTTTTTCGTTTTACAGCAACTTTTTTTCCTCTCCAACTTTCGTATTGTTTCATTTGAATACTCTTCGCTGGTTGCTTTGGAGTGCAGATGGATTCTTTTTTGAACCCTTGGTGGTGAGAAGACCGCAGAGGAATGGACTGTGGTGTGTCTCTATTTGACGCCAAGAGTACAGACACAATCAGCCGTGTCTCCCTGATGAGTCCGATCCAGCGGACGAAAGGCCTAGGAGCAGGCAATACCAATAGATCTGCCTTCAGGAGGGATTTTCGGTGTTCCCTCATGCAGCTAGTAAAGGGTGTTCATATTTGTGATAAATTTTCTTGATTTCATCTTCCCATTTTCTTCATCTTCAATTTCTTTTTCATTTTTTGTTAAACCTCAAGTCTTTGCCAAGTCATTTCTATGACGGAAGAATTGTTAGCCTGCCCTTGTTTTCCCCCACTACTTGGTTTTTTCGGCGTTAACACACACACACACACACACCACACACACACACACACACACACACACACACACACACACACACACACACACACACACACACACACAAAACACACACACACACACACACAGTGTGAGGGAGGGAGAGAGATATCAGCAAGAGTATTCATATATGATTCGATTTGAATGAAATCTTTATGCAGTGTGTCGAGAGAGAGAGAGAGAGAGAGAAGAAGAGAGAGAGAGAGAAAAGAGATAGAGAGAGAGAGAGAGAGAGAGAGAGAGAGAGAGAGAGAGAGGGGGGGGTGTTGAAAGTAGCTTTAAGCAGTGTTCAACAATGACTTTACCACTATGTTGTAAACCTTCTTGTTTGAATTTTACGTAACTATCTTATAATGAAACCTAACACAGAGTAACTTTTATTCACGACTGGCACAACCTTTTAAACTTGAATAAAGTCAAATACAAAGACGAGCAATCTAATAGTGGGGGAAAACCACACAGGCCAACAACTCAACTGTCTTCATAGTAATGACTTGGCAAAGATTTGGACTTAAGGGGGAGGGGTTGTTGGGGAGGTTGAAGATGGAAACACTGGGAACATGAAATTAGGAAAAAATATTAGAGATATGAAAGCTCTTCACTAGCTGCATGAGGGAACCATCGTAATCCCTTTCGAAGGCAGATCTATTGTATTGCCTGCTCTGAGGCCTTTCGTCCGCTGGATGAGAACTCATCAGGGAGATACGGCTGGTTGTTTCTGTACTCCTGGCGTCAAATAGAGACACACCACAGTCCATAATACCGTGGTGTTCTCGTCACCAAGGTTCAAAAAAGAATCCAACAGCACCCCCTCGGACAGAAACAAATGCAAATAACCTCGATTTAATCGAAACGAAAATTTAAAGAAGTGAGGCAGGAACAGTAAACAATAAACAGTAAACAAGTAGGGTAACGTTTGCTCCCATAAGAAAATCCAACACAGAGTAACTTTTATTCAAGACTGGCACGCCTTTTAATCTTCAATAAAATCAGACATATACAAAGACGAACAATCTAATAGTGGGGGAAAAACAAGTGAAGGCCAACAACTCAACTGTCTTCTAGTAATAACTTGGCAAAGATTTGGACTTTAGGGGGAGGGTTGGAAGGGGCAGGTTGAAGATGGAGAAACTGGGAGAATTAAGAAAATATATGATAGATATGAACACTCTTCACTAGCTGCATGAGGGAGCCATCGTAATCCCTTTCGAAGGCAGATCTATTTGTATTGCCTGCTCCGAGACCTTTCGTCCACTGGATCGGAAAATTACCAGGGAGACACGGGTGGTTGTGTCTGCACTCCTGGCGTTCAAATAGAGACACACCACAGTCCATAATACCGTGGTGTTCTCAAAACCAAGGTTGCCCCCACTTGTTACTGTTTATTGTTTACTGTTTCTCTGCCTCTGTTCTTTCTTAATTTCGTTTCAATTAAATCAAGGTTATTTGTATTTGTTCTGTCCATCTTTCTGTTTGTCCGTTTGAACCCCTTGCATCCTGGGGTGGATCCTCAAGCGTAGGCTCAAAGATTGTCCCCTACATTTTATACTGTTTGCATAATTCTTTAGTTTTTCAGCAACGTTTTTCCTACCACACCTTTCGTTTGGTTTCATTTAACTACCCTTCACTGGGTGCTTTGGGGGTGCTGTTGGATTCTGTTTTGCACCCTTGGTGGGTTTCCCGTCTTGAATACAAGTTACTCTGTGTTAGGTTGTCTTATGGAGGAAAAGTTACTCTACTTGTTCACTGTTTATTGTTTACTGTTCCCGGCCTCACTTCTTTCTCAATAATCTTATAATGGTTCGTCAGTGTTCCTACAGAGTGTTTCCATATGAACAAAACACTGTTGAGTCCTGTAGCCATCAACTGGCACCTAGCTGGTTACTCTGAACACACCCAAACCAAGGTTCCAACTGTTGATGTGCCAGTGCCTGCAGTCCATCAGGGAAAATAAACAACATTTTGGAATCAAGGTCAGCCTCGTAACCATTGCCATTTCACAATTTTCTATATTCTGTCAACTATGTACTGCCATCAAAGTCGCTCTGTTGGTCTCACAGTCCCATCCAGTGCTTGACAGATGTCTGTTTTGGTTTCATTGGTGTGTGCGTCAATTCACTGGTGTGCGACCAATTTTTACCTGGACCATGAACTGAACGAAGGAGAAGCTTCCCGCCCTGTGCTGTGTGGTATGTGTGACGAGGGCGATCAACAGCCTGCAACCCACACGTGCCGAGACTGTCAATCACACATGGTCGCACGTGCCGTCGCTATCATGACAAGTTCATGGCCAACCATCACGTGACCTCTGTCATCCGTGGCCAGCCCGTGACGGAAAAGAAGGAGGAGGAGAAAGCGTTGTGCATGGTTCACCGAGACCAGTCCTGTGCTTCCATTGTCAACAGTGCCACGTCAGCATCTGTCTGCACTGCAAGTTCTCCTCCCACGAGGGCCACGACACTGTGGAACTGTCCGGGGCCATTCTGCAAGCCAAGGGGAGAATGACGTCACTGATGAGTTCGGCACAACAGCAGGTGCGTGACCGTGGCGTGATGGGTGAGGTGTCTGTGACTGGCCAGGCGCCCTCTAGAACTGAACTAAACTGAGCTGATCTGTTGCGTTGCAATGTTTCGGGCAGCATGATTGATCTGGTAAGTGCTGAGTTTCAGGGAACTAAAGTAGGGGGGGGGGGCGGAGAGAGAGAGAGAGAGAGAGAGAGAGAGAGAGAGAGAGAGAGAGAGAGAGAGAGAGAGAGAGAGAGAGAGAAGATGATTTGTAGTCAGTTGATGTTCTCTCTGTGTATGTGACAGATCCACATCATGCAGTCCTCCCTAAAACGCGTGGATCGCAAGGAACGACAGCTAGCACGCTACGCACAGGAAACGACCCAAAAAGTACACGCGCGCTTTGACCAGCTGCTCACCTGGGGTCAACAGTCACGGGACCGTCTTCTGGACGCTGTGTCCCGCAAAGAGGACGAGGACAAGGGTCACCTTGAGGCAGAAAATCGGCCATGACCTCTGCCATCGACAGGTTGAGCTGTCTGGTGTCACATGCTTCGGCACAGTTGTTAAGAAATGACCCGGATGTCGTTGTTCTCCGGAACGAGCTGAAGGCAGCCCTGTTGTCTGAGGACAAACTGGATCATCACCAACAGCAGGCAGAGAATGAGGACACCGCCTGGTCCTGGAGATACGTCCATACCACAACCTCTGGGCTGCAAGTGGACGATGTTCAAGCTTTCATGGGAAGCCTGGTGGACGGAAGAGCTGATGACAATGACGTCACACTACCTGTCACCCTTCAAGACCTGGCTGATAAACTTGACCATTTCATGTCTGATACCACCAGCATGTTGTCAGCAATGACGGAGAAGGATGCTGACCTTGAGAGAAAAATCAAGTCATTGAGTGGCGAAACCAAAAAGGGTGAACTAGCACTGCAGAAAGCACAGATCCAAGAGGATGCACTGACTGACCTAAAGAAATCCAGAGATGATCTACAGAAGACTGTGACGTCGCTTCAGAAGAGCGAAACTGACACAAAGCAAGCTGTGGAATCCCTCAAAGAGAAAACTGGTAAGTTGACTTCAGGATAGATCTTCCATTGCAAAAGTGTCATGATGATACCTTGAAATCGACAGTAACTGTCAGATACAATACGACTCAAAGCAGCCTGTAAGTACAAAAGGTACAGGCATATCCTATGCATCTAATCGTCATTTCTTTTGCAAGTAAGTCTGTGATTTATTGCGCCGAAATACTCTGTTCTTTTCATTGTGTTCATTCATACTTGATTAGTCGGCATGGAAATCCACGTGTGACTTCACAGGCTCCTTGTAAGCACTGCGTAATGTTAACTCATGATAAACAAACCATAACGTAGAACACATCATATATTAGAACAACGTGCATTGGAAACTCCACCAAACTCAACTTGCACCATGAAATTCAGGAACATCACCTCTGAACACACGACTAACCCCCCCCCCCCCCCCCCCCCCCACACCACACACACACACACACACACACACACACACACACACACACACACACACCACACACACACAACACACACACACACACCACACACATATTTTTTTCGTGCCAGAATGACGATTTCAGTTAAAAGTCGTGATCCATCTTAGGCGCCCCAGTTCAAGGAAATCAAGAAGCGATAAATTCTTGATATCACAGCCAGCAATGGCCTTCAAAGCAGAGAGGGTTTCCAAATGAAAGAGGAAACCGATATTTTTGTTAGTGGGGGGTTGTGGATGGTCCCTCTCAAGATCGTCTTACTGTTCTTTACGGAAAGCTATTTTTTGGTTTGACCAAAATCATCAGGGTCAGCCATCAAAATTATGATGATAATAATGAAATTAAGATGAAAAATGAAAATAATAATAATAATAATAATAATAATAATAATAATATAATAATAATAATATTAAAAATTGATTATTATTACTATTATCATCATCATCTCATTATTATTACTGTTATTTTTATTTATATTATTATTATTATTATTATTATTATTTTTTTTATTATTATTATTATTATTATTATTATTGTTTATTATTATTATTATTATATTATTATTATTCGGAAATAAAATTAAGGTAGGGAACATTAAACGATAAACGTAAACAAGTGGGGTATTTTTTGCTCCCATAAGAAAACCTAACACAGATTTAAACTTTTTTTCAAGACTGGCACAGCCTTTTAAACTTGAATAAAGTCAGACCCAAAACATAGACGAACAATCTAATAGTGTAGGGGAAAACAAGCGCAGGCCAACAACTGAACTGTCTTCATAG
>CM031622.1:52971636-52991636 GCA_018398815.1 Conus ventricosus
CATATTTGCGGGAGCTATACATAGGTGAGATGGGTTTGTTTGAAACGTTCATAGACAATTGAAACAGCGACATGTTATGAAAAACTGTTATTTCCGTCGCTCCCTTCCCCCCCCCCCCCCCGTCCCTCTCTCTCTCTCCTCTCTCTCTCTCCTCTCTCTCTCTCCTCTCTCTCTCTCTCTCTCTCTCTCTCTCTCTCTCTCTTCTCTCTCTCTCTCTTTCTATCTGCAGTGTTGAGTGCATGCGTGCGTGTGTGTGCGTGAGTGTGTGTGTATGTGTGTGTGTGTGTGTGTGTGTGTGTGTGTGTGTGGTGTGTGTGTGTGTGTGTGTGTGTGAGAGTGAGTGAGTGAATGAGTGAGTGCGTTAGCGTGTGTGTGTGTGTGTGTGTGTGTGTGTGTGTGTGTGTGTGTGTGTGTGTGTGTGTGTGTGTGTGTGTGTGTGATAGTGAGTTTACGTACAGACTTTTGGCAGACGTTAATCACAGTAGAAAAATCGAAACAAAACACTAACTGTGAAGAATTTGAAGCCATTCTCCAAAGTCATGAAGTCAAGTGCAAGCTTCCTCATGCAGTTCGCAAGAAAAAGGAAAAAAACCCTGCAAGTTCTCTTGAAAGAAGATGGCAAAAACAACGCTCAGCAAAGGAGTATCCCGTCCAAACGTAGCACACGTCGCTTCAGGCTCTTGAGCGCGCACACACGCACACACACACATGCGCGCGCACACACACACACACATGCATACACGCATGCGCGCGCGCGTACACACACGCACACACACATACGGAGCTTTCATTCATCAAATTACTACCTGTGACACGTCTGTCGAGTTAGGTATCATTCTTGTACGTAATTTGTTTTTATATTACGTCATAGTGAAATATTTACGTGTCTTCCCTCACTACCTTACCTGCCGGCACTCGGGGAGGATGTCATTTGCTGAAGAAGGCAAAAATTTCAACTTGTTCTTGCGCTTTGTTTTCTCTTGGATATAATATATATATATATATATATTATATATATATATATATATAATATATATTTATATATATATATATATATATATATATATATATATTGAATTATAAACAAAGCTTGCTCTTATGTCTTAGATTGAAGAAATAAGGGGAGATACGCATTCATATCTGCAGTGGTAGATGATGATTCTGCCTAACTAACAGTATGTGCTTGAGTGGGTGAATGGGGAAAAATAAAATAAATGCTTCTCAAAATGAGCCTTCAGCAAGCTTACATTCTCCAAGAGGGAGACATCCTCCAATAGGGAGGGAAACTCACTAACATATAACTCCTGGTCATATACCAATATTCGAAACTTGGTTGTTTTCTCCTCAGTGACCGCGGAGAGAACAGTAAAACACGGGGTCAAGCTCACCCGCCCTCACCCATGGTTCGGGCGGCCGACCTTGACCCCGTGTTTTACTGTTCTCTCCTAGTAAACCCTACAAACAAACATACTGTGTAGGATTATCCGTTTTCAATACTAATTTACTAAACTTTTCAGATTTTAGTTTTTGCTTAATTCTGTGTTTTTCCTGATCATTTTAAATAACATCATTTTCGCGCAAACATTCATCAAATGAGTCTCTGTCTTTCATGTGAAATAAAACTACAGTCTTTAATTGTTCTCTAAAGTCTTTTAAAACTGAGTTATATTTTTGACATAAAATCCACACACTTATCCAGCATGTCTTCCACTGAAAGCCAGTTTTGACAAAGTGTTTCTCTTTTTAATATGTGTCTTTCTGCCGAACAGTCATCTATAATAAATAGTGTCTGCGTTCCTTCAAACAGTTTATAAAAGTGTTCTAAACACTCACTCAGTTTATTGCTAGGATCAACTAAATATATTTCATCATCTGTCCATATAAACCTTCTATCATGATGTGCTTTGTTCCATTTAAGTGTTGGGCAGAAAATCACAATATAATCAAAATTATAGCGATAAACTGTTTGTAATAGGTCGAGGACAAATATTGTTTTTCCACAACCAGTCTGTCCACAAATCAGTGAACAATGAGGGGTTTTTATCATAAAGTTTAACTGCTCCATAGTTTTATAACAGAATTTAATCTAATCCAGTTATTGTTTTTATCATACTCTCTGTCAAAACTTGTTCAGTATAATAAAATCCTATAAGATCTAAATGTGTAAGATTAATCCAATTTAGTTCTGTAAGATTGTTTCTATTTAAGCCAATATTGATTTTGCTGCTTGTTGTTATGAGCTTAATATCCTCACCGTTGTTAAGAACGACGACAGTTACTTTAAGTTTTTCAACGTCTAAGTTTTGCCAGCTAATTAGAATTCCTTTTAAAAGGACGTCACTAACGCCCACAGCCCCATTCCTCACCTCATCTTTTAAGACAGAAATTTCAAATATCATTGTGAACGTGTCTCCTAATTTCATTTGCGGAATGAACTGTAATTTTGTAGAAGCATCTTTCAAAACTGATTCTCTTCTGTGGAGGATGTACTGTTTATTCCCATACGGCTTTATTTCAATCTCTTTCTGACTATTGTCCTTTGGCATAAGACTTACATGTAAAGGGCCAGAGTTGAATGCTTTTCTGAAACTTTTTTGACGGCTAAAAAATGTAAATGGGCTTATGAATTTAAATTTTATGTCCCATTCTAAATATGGTTCTAAGTGCCATTTGCTGTCAGGTTTTCGAACTATTTATATTCATACTGGCCAGCATTATTTGCTTCTACATTGCGCAGTTGCTCTAGTTTAGGAAACTTTTTGTTGTCGCCAACCTCTTTGCGTTTATAATCACCATCTTTAGTGTACTCAAAACCATACAAAGCGCCTATCTCACCATTCTGTTCAAGTCCGCAACGTCTGCAAGGTCTTTTAATTCTAAAGTTATACACCTCACAGGCGCTAATGTAACTCCTGATTCTTCTGGCCCACGCGACATTATTTTTTAGAACAACTAATTATTTTATTTCTAAAACAATGTGCACGTTATCACATTTCACGACGTTTTCCTGCTTTGTCTGCGATTTTTATATTAAATGATCCGACCCTCCCACAAACTAATCTTTTAAACTGTAAATTAGGGAATTGTATAATTTCATAATCGCAATATGCAGCTTTCCCAGATGGAAGAGCTCTTAAAACAGTTGAGGGCCTTCCATCATATAAGTTTTCATCAGTGCTCAGCTCATCCAAATGAACATAAAGTAATGAATGTAATGCAAGATCGAGCGGATTTTCCCCCTCATAAGTAGTTTTGTTTGGTGTAACTCTAAATCTATGATTGTCAGCTGCAAAGCCTAACATTTTAGCTAGCTCTTTATCAAAATAGTAACCTGCTTCTTCTTCAGGCTTGAATGTTAACATTGTTTTTAGATTTGCATTGTTAAGTTTGAGGGTAATGTCGAAGTTACTCATTGCTTCTTTTAGTGAGCAAACCCGTAATAACCATCAGGTATTGTTAACTGGCTAAGTTTGGCCCCTGTTTTGTCAACTTTTAGAATCTTATTATTATTCTTGGATTTAGTAATATTAAACCATACAACCTTGTAAAAGATTTCATGAAGTGCAACCATTTTGGCTCCGCAATTGTTATCAATAGCATGTTCTAAAAACGAAGGACGGTCTTGAGTTGTTATTGTTACAACATTTTTTTAAACGAAATAAAAATGAGCGCATTTAAATATACTAATGCACAATATTCTGTTGGGCCGCACTGCAATCTTACAAATATAACAACTGATACTCTTGACATTTCTGTGACCCAGTCTGACGCCTTTCAAGTAAAGGTTAGTACTCCATTGAAGAGCTATCTTAACCCTCCTATTAAAAACGACCGCATCCCAAAAGTGTGGTTTAGTCATCCGATGCAGTTTTACCAGAACCAGTTAAACTTTGTTGTGTTTTGTGCATCAACTGGTGTGGAGTGTCGTATGCTGATCACTTAAATCATCCTGATCCTTTGGTGAGGTCAGTGTACAGATTTCATTTTTATTACACCTTCAGACGTATTTTTGACTGAACTGCAAGCGCCATTACCAAATGATAAAACGTTTATCCATTCAGCAACAGACTAGACATGAAGGCTTTTGAAAGGATCTGTAACGAATTCAATATTAAGGCTAAGACAGACTTTAGACAAAAGTTGGATCTTAATCATGGTCTAGGCACCCCTTATTTTTGGGGCGTGCACAGAAAGTATAACTATGACTGGAATCCTCCTTACACATCTTTCTTCAGGCACAGCTGTTCACTCGGGTCCATAGAGCAAGAGCATAAAACAGCATGGACAACATTTATCTTAGACACTTCTAAGGGCCTAACTAAAGCAGAATAGAACGAATAAACAGACTCTGTTCGTACTATGTTTGGTGTTTGCTAGGTTCGCAAGCACAAACGAGATCGAGCATAACTGATCCTTCTACTGGTTTTTGATGCACAAAAACAATACTTAGCAAATTTAGGGACGCCATTAATTCTGCAGTTGATTTGCCTTCAAGTATTAAAAGGTACACAAAATGTTTTACAATACGCAAGATCGAAAGTAGACTTTGCTGTTGGTACTGGTTTATACATGCTGCCTTCTGACCTCAGCTCCAGATAGGAACAATAATAAACTACAATAATGAAATCCTCGTGGCAGGCAATGAACAGAAGGTCGGGAAAAACGAAATAAATTCTGAGCCAGTAATATATTGCAAGCAGTAAACAAACAAGATGACCCCCAAGAATAAGTCATCCAATCCCCGTGGCCGAAAGCCCGAAGGCCGTTGAAAACCACGAAGTCAAAAAAAATAATGACCATGAATATGAAAAGACTGCGCTTGTTTTTGGATTAACTGGCCTAGGATTACTCCTTCTTTATTTTACTAAAAATTAACCCGACTATTAAGAGAACTAATGCCCATAAGTGCTCGGCCATAAAGCCAACTACTTTGCTTGCAGTAGACAAAAGCCAGCTAACAACACCCCCTAATATACCCGATAAAGAGTCTATAGCTTTACTGGCTAATTTTTTAATAAACCCGCAAGATGATCAAGCTGTTTTTTTACCCATGATTTATCAGGTGGTGATGGAGGCGATGGCGATGGAGGCACTGGGATTTGACCGCCGCCGCCTGTAATAGCCATCACCAGTGTGCTTATTGCAAATCCTAAGGCTGTTATAACGCTTGCTAATGTGACTCCTTGCTCTCTAAACAGTGTTCGTATTCGTGGTGGTGGTGGTTTAATTTTACGTCTTTTCATCCAGCAGATGATATTAGAGGGGGAAAAAAAAAAAAAAAAAAGGGGGGGGGGGACAAAAAAAACAACAACCACTTAAGTCATTTCAACACATACATCTGCATACACTTATGAAAAAGAAAACAGCATATCAGTTAAGGACCTTCATAATAGTCTAGCTACATCAGAACTGGCTTAAGTGGCGGCAAACTCAAGTATGCATGAGTCAGACAGAACTTGACTCTCATTTTCATATTTGTCAAGATTGATACCTTTCGCCTTATACATTTTAGTTAAAATTGGACAATCTAATAGAAGGTGGTGCACAGAGATGAATTTTCCACAGACACACACAACTTCAGGAGAAAATTTGGTCTTCCATGTGTTCAGCCTTAATTTTGTGATAATCTTAGCAAGATGGCGTGAGCAGCTAGGAAGCGTGTAGCATTTTTCACAGAAAAAGGTTTTGTAAACGTAGTGTTCCAGGTTGAATAGTATTCACACTTGGAAGGATGTAATGGCAAATTTAGCACACATTCTGAACAGTTTTGTGCACCAAGTTTAGCTAGATTATCTGCTATTTCATTCCCTCTGAGACCACAATGTGAAGGAATCCAACAGAAGTCTACGATTATACCCTGAGACATAATACAGTGTATCAGGTACCTTATTTCATATAACAAATCTTTTCTGGCCTTACAATCCCAAGTTTGCAGTGCTTGCAAAACAGACTTGGAATCAACACAAAACAGCACACTAAAAAAGGATATTGGAGTACTATATACACAAAATAAAGCCATCAGTATAGCATACAGTTCTGCAGTAAATATTGAAAATCCCTTTCCGAGATGAAAATGTTTTCCTATATTCAGACTTGGAATAACGAAACCAGAACCGCTGTCAGCTGTGTCCATAACTGAACCATCAGTATAGATTTTAAGGTGATTAGGATATGAATTTTCTAGGTGTTCTTTCACATCGTTCACTAGAATGTTAATATTTTCTTTTTTCTTTGAGACCGTATACTCATAATCAAAATTTCCACTCAAGTGTTCCCAAGGAGGCATCATTGGAACCGTGGGGAACTCTGGAATCGATGTTAAATCTACATTACACTTAGACATAAGTTCAGCGGTATAATTCATTATTGGCTGAATATATGAAATTTCCTTGGCTCTACTTGGAAAATCTTTATTCGAATTTACAAAAATATCATCAGCAACTGAATTTTTACTGACAAGCTTCGAATCACATATTTGGCTACTTCTAGACATCTTTGCTCCGATAAAGGTAAGATATTCGCTGCTTTGTAGCTCTTATATGTATTTGTTTGTACAGGAACTCCTAAACCTAATTTAATAGCTTTGTAGCTCTTATATGTATTTGTTTGTACAGGAACTCCTAAACCTAATTTAATAGCTTTACTGTCAATACTTTGTAACTTTTTTAAAAGATACTTTGGCGCTGAAAAGTAAACTTCTTGTCCATACTTTAACTTGGAGCGGACAAGAGCCAAAGACAGATGCAAAAGGGTTTTAGTATTTTGACCCCAAGGTTGGCAATTAACAATTTTAAGAAAATTTAGTCTAGTTCTAGCTTTAGATAACAATTTTTCTATGTGCATTTTCCAGCTTAGTTTTGGTGTTAAAAGTACTCCCAAAAAATTGACTGATTTCTGATATTGCAACAAAGTGCCATCTATATTCAAGGATGGGAGTACAGGCGGATTTTCTCCATTGTTAAACAACATTAAACAGGTTTTTTCACCAGATAATTCTAGCCCATTTTCTTTTATATATGCCGATAAATTGTCCCAATTCGTATTCGTTCTGCTAGCGTTGTGTTTTCATATAAAATTCTTTGGATAGTTTCTCTTATTCTGCTCACTTGAGTTCGTAATTGTTCTCGGTTAGTAGACAACACTTCTAGTCTTGCTGATCTTTCTTGTTCAAGATCTTTTAGTCTTTGGGTTATTCTGTCTTTAATATCATACCCTAAGTTGGCGTCATCAGCCTCAACGAGTTTTTCTTTTTCTCTTTTTATATGCTCATCTAGTTCACCCAGTTTTGCTAAATTGTTTGTTAATTCGCCCCTAATGGTTCTCAAAGCATGATCAAGGGCCGTTATTTCTCGCATGGGTAGCGGTGGGTCGTGTATAGTTTTTAATGCTGTTTCTTCTGAAAAACATGGTTTCTGCTTCTATTACATTTATTAATTCACCTGCTGATTGATTTAATTCTTTAAGTTCCATGTTTTGTATTTGGTTAGCTGTTGGGAGTTCCTGTAGTGTGTTTTGAAGTTTAGCAACTGCATCCCTATTTAATTTTGGTTTAGAAATGCCAAGACGATTTGTTCGCTCACACTGAGTCTTTGTCTAATTGTACTCTCGGCTAAAAACTTTGATGGGTCTTTTTTAGTTGTAAGCTGAACAAGTTGTCCTTGATCGTTTTTCACAAACAAATGGTCATCTTTTACTTCAAAATCATCAGGGGGTATAAATTCGGGAGGTTCTTGACCTAAACTTTGGTACAATGATCTAACCTT
Organism: Conus ventricosus; assembly: GCA_018398815.1. Classification (NCBI taxonomy): domain Eukaryota; kingdom Metazoa; phylum Mollusca; class Gastropoda; order Neogastropoda; family Conidae; genus Conus; species Conus ventricosus. Next base: position 52,979,400 of record CM031622.1, read on the forward strand.
ACTTTCTGTTAATTCACGCCGCAATGAGAGCGATGAGCGATGCTGTGTCAAGGGATCATTTCACTCATGTCGTCTCCAGGATCAAAAACATCATAATCTTCTTCGCCTTCAATTCCTGCCATGTTTCTTAAATAATTAACTTTTATTTTGTTTTATAAAAAATGTCACAAGCATATGTTCAATTCTTGACCCGCATAGAAGACTGAAAGAGCCCTTTGGCGTGAAGGGAAATAAACGGAATATTACTGTTCCAAATAATCCATCTACTATTGATGCAGATCAAATTCTTACTGTCAAATTTCCAGACCTAGGAGCAGGTGAAGTGATTGTGCCAGGCTCTGCGCAACTTACTTTCAAAATAGAACTCGAATCAGCAACAGACCCAAACAGGACAGTTGTCCAGAATCTGGGACGGGCAATCGTTAAGAAAATTTCTATAAAACTTGAGGGGCAAGAAATATTTTCTTTACACAATGCAGACATATTTTTAATCTATTCTGATCTATGGCTAACCGCGAATGAAAGGGCTGATCTTGCGTTTCAAGGAATCGAAAATGAAGAAGCACTAAAACATAGAATAGGCGCTGGAAATGCAGTCCCTGCAGATGCTAAAGGCGGCAAAAAGTATATAGCCGTAAATTTTGCGTATGGAAATCGCTTTTCCATTCCCTTAGATTTTGAGTTGTTAAAAGCGCATGCGACATACTTTCAAGGAGCATTAAAAGACAGATTGTCTATGAACTAACTTTTAATGAATACAAACGTGTTATCAAATCATCAGACACCGGAGCAAAGTACAGCATTTCTGACATCTCGTTAGAGTTTGACGTTGTTAGCAACCCTAATTTAGCAAGGCTGATTGAGCAACAATATCAGTCAAAATTGGCAATATATTACGAAAGAGTGATTCATCATACAACATATCCCAGAAGCAGGGCAGACACTATATGGAATTTTAGTTTTAGTGCCGCAGCAAGATCGCTTAAAAGGTATTTTATTGCTGTGTGAAGATGAAGAACCATTTAAAAGCCAAAGCGAAAAGTTTATTATCCTAAAATAACGAAAGTACAATGTTCAATTGAGGGTAGTCCTAACCAAATCTATGCTAGCGGGCTTAGACCTTATCAGCATTTTGACGAAATAAGAAAATTGTTTGGGGGTGGGAGGTGTAGAAGTCCAACAGTAGACCTTGTGTCTAAAGATCTACACCTTCACAGTGTTAGACTTGATGATTATTTAACAACAAAAATACGGTTTATGGATTGACCTAAGATCGACAGAGGATAATCAGTTGCATGGAAGTGGGAGAACTGTTAAAGACGGAATAAACATTCAAATTGATAAAGAAAAAGATGGCGATAAACCAGTTAATGTACATTTGTTTTTAATATATGATGCGCAGCTGAATATTCAAGATAACAGATTAAAAGATATACAATACTAAATTATTATTATTTTTTTTTAAAAGCATGTCTGTTCAGGTTTATCCAAATGTGCCTACATCACCAGAGTCGCCAAAAGAAGGGATAGTAGAAACCCCTGACATAAAAACCTTCAGATTAACAAACATTACACAAATGCAACAAAAACTAGAGCAAGACCTTTCAAAATACAGCAAAACCAAACGAAGGTATTCTGCTGCCTTTAATGCTGTTACATATGTTAATACTGGAGCATCGACTATTAGTGCTGCATCAGCGGGAACAAGTGTAGGTCTTCTTAGCAACAGGCGTAGGTGCGCCCGCAGCTTTACCTCTAGGGGGTTTGTCTTTAGCTCTTGGCCTGTGTTCATTAGCTGTAAGTGTGCTAGCAAAAAATTAAAAACAAAACTCCAAAGCACACAGCTATGGTTCACTAATAACGCTAAACTTAGTTCGTTCAAACTGACAATAAATAAAGCGTAGTTGACTCAAACATCAGGGATGAAGAATTTAGTCGTTTACAGGCCGATTTTGATGACTTAAAAGACAAAAGTTTGATCTTCAAAAAAAGGCAAGGGCAAGTTTTTCTCAAACAGCCAGACACCGAGCAGATAAAAAGGAATGTTTAAAAAAAGTAAACGAACATTAAACTCTGTTCTAAACAGCTCACATTAAAACATCAAAGGGTGTTTATATTTTAGTTTATGAGTCCAAGCAAAAAAAGACCGTTGATATTGATTCTGTTTAAAGACGACTTTGGAGACGCCCCTGGAGTCGATGTCGTTGTATTTTTTTAATTTAAATAAATAAAGTTAGAAAAGAAAACGCATCATGGCTAAGATATATGAAGGACCAGACAAAATTGTTTGAAGGAATGCTTAAGGGAGGCGTTTTTTCAAGAGTACTGAATGATATTGATTTAGAGTTATTAATCCAAAAAACGTGCGGGCAAGCATGTACATGCAATTTCTCAAGTTCCAGGTAAAACTAAAAATGGGGACCCGCCAGTTAAAGTAATGTTAGCTGTTTTAATCGACTATATAACAATAAATGAAGAAAATCTAGAAGTCTGGGTCTAAAACTAAACAGCAGACTATTCTTTCCTCTAATGACTTAACACCTGGTTGGGCAGACCAACTGCTTACACAGTTTGATGTGGCCGCTGAAGAAGCCAAAATGAGAGGCTCTGGTTGGTCAGGGGGGCGAAGTCCTAGAGATCAGATTAAAACAGGCTAAGATGAGCCGATGTTGGCAAGGCTTACATTCCGCTACCACCAGCATTAGTTGCAAAAAGAGCAGTTCTAAACATAAAAAATTTCAGACAACAAATGTTTCATGTGGTGTGTTCTTGCAAGGCTGCATTACCCCCGTAAAAACGCAGAGAGAGTATCTAACTATGAGCCTTACATCAATGATCTTAACTTTAGTGGAATACCCTTTCCGTTAGCGTGGACAAAATTGATCAGTTTTGAAGAACAAAACAAAACCAATAACTTTAATATCTACACATGGGATGAGGAAACAAAAACTACTGCCTATTAGAGTGTCTAAAAACAGCCCAACAATAGGGGGATCCAGACAAAAATCATGTTGACTTACTACTGATGTTTTCACCAGCGGGGTACCCATTACACATTGATACGAACAATGAGTAGATTATTGGGCATACTTCAAAGCAAAAAAATAAACAAGAATTCTGTAGAAAATGTTTTTAAAAGAATTCCATCGTTCAAGCCGTGAGTGAACATATAAAACATTGTATCAGCCCCGTTGACTGTAATACAGAACTAATTACGCCGAAAGAAGGCAGCAAAGTTAGTTTTAATAACTGGAAAAACTACAAAATGCTCCATTTCGTTGTTTACGCAGACTTCGAGTCGTTATTGTTCCTTATGTGGGACCAGCACCACAAAAACTTCGAAAAAACAGTCTTAATGAGTAATCATCAGATTTGTTCCTATGCTTTTATTTATTGTTAGGTCGGATGGCGCCCATTCAGAACCAGAATTATATAGGGACCTAAAGCTGCAGAATACTTCTTAGAACGCATGCAGCAAGTGCGTAACGCCTGTTCTAATAATCTAAACTTATCTGAAATTTATAATGTCCTGAAGACCAACAAAAGTATGACTCAGCCACACATTGTTGGATTTGCGGTTTAGAGCTAACGCCCAAGAGTGTAAATCCAACAGTAAGAAAACCATGATCACATTAGCGGAAGTTTAGAGGAGCAAGCGCACAGTAAAAGCAATCTTCAACTAAAATTTGAACCAAAAAACATGGAAGTGCCCATAGTTTTTCATAACTTGCGAGGTTACGACTCTCACCTTATATGCAAGCAGTAAACCCACGCCTTCAGGGTGTCATGTATTGCACAATCATCAGAAAAGTAATGTGTTTCACTTTAAATAACAAATCTTTTTATGACTCTATTTCAACACCTGATGGGATCATTAGAGTCACTTGGCTATGTCCTTAAAGTCCTGCCAATAACAGAAGAATATTTTGACCCAACTTCGTTAAAAGGGCGTTTTACCCTTATGAGTACATGAACAGTTGGAAAGGTTTGATGAAGATACACTTCCCCCTAAAGAAAGCGTTCTTTTCTGTTCTTAGAGGAAAGGGCATTAGTGATTTGATACCAGCATGCTCAAGAAGCATGGCAGAAGTTAGAGTGTAAAAACATGGGAGGAAATATCATGATTCATACTTGATGGCTGACGTTTGTTTGTTGGCGGGGCATTTTTGAAAATTACAGAAAGACCTGCATGAACATTATAGCCTGGATCCCGCGCATTACATTTCTGCAACCGGGATGAGTTGGGATGCTTTCTTAAAGTTTACTGGAGTACAGAATGATTTATTGTCTGATTTACCAATGATTCAGATGATAGAAAACGGATTGCGTGGGGGGAATTAGTATGGCGTCGCATCATTACTGTAAAGCAAACAACAAATACTTAGATGATTATGATCCAAGTAAAAGGTCTAACTATCTCATGTATTTAGATGCAAACAATCGTATGGTTGGGCTATGGCGCAATCACTTCCATTACGTAACTTTAAAATGTACACAGACGGCGGTACGAATAATATTAAAAAGGCATTAAAGTGGTTGAGCAGTTGACGCCAGATCAACAGTGTGGATACATTCTAGAAGTTGACTTAGAATATCCTCATGAACTCCATGACCTACATAATGACTACCCATTAGCAGCAGAAAGTCTAAAGATGGCAAAAACAGAGCTGCCAAAACTTGTGCCTAATCTTTGAGACAAAAAAATTATGTCTGTCATTACAGACTTCTACAATTTTATTTAAGACATGGTTTAAAGTTGAGAGCAGTTCATCGTATAATTGCTTTTGATCAAGAACAGTTCATGAAACCATACATAATGAAGACACTGATCTCAGAACTAAATCCACAGATGCTTCAGAAAAAGACTTTTTCAAGCTGATGAACAACAGCTGTTTCGGAAAGACTATGGAAAATCCACACAAGCGTAAAGATGTCAGATTGGTCACCAAAGAGAACGAAGCAATTAAGCTGACTTCAAAACCTAATTATCAGGATTTTAGAAGATTTCATGATCAGCTTTTGGCATAATGATGAAGAAAAAGAAAGTCAAATTGGACAAACCTGTATTTATTGGGTTTACCGTTTTAGAATTATCAAAGCTTTTGATGTTAGAATTTCTTTATGACTACTTTAAACCCTCGTATCCAGAGTCCAGAGTACTTTACACAGATACAGACAGTTTTGCTATAGATATCCCTACTGAAGACATCTATAAAGACATGGAAGTAGAAGTAGCTAAAGGGCATGCGGGATGGTATGTACATCTGATTACCCTAAAGATTCGCCTTTGCATTCATCAGTTAATAAGAAGGTTTTAGGAAAGATGAAGGATGAATTATCTGGAGGGGTGATCAAGGAGTTTGTTGGTTTAAGGTCGAAAATGTACAGTATTTCGAGCCAGGAGAAAAACCATTATGAAAGCAAAGGAATACCTCACAGTGTTGTGCAGTCAAACATATCACATGACAACTACAAAGAAGCATTGTTCAATAAACATGCTTTTCATCATGACAACGTAAAACTGTGATCTAATCTACATGAGATCAACACAACTGTTGTAACAAAGAAGTCATTAGATAGAACAAACACAAAACGAGTATTTGTTAATCCAGAGTTTCATATGCAATTGGGCATGGAGAGAACGGCATAATTACATATCTTCCTCAAGTTTTGTTATAAACCCATTTATGGCATATTTTTCCTCAATTTTGTTAAAAGCTCAATCATATCATTATCCAATTCAGCCAAATTATTTTTCATGTTTGCTTAATGCGCTCGATTTTTTTTTATTATTTCAAGATATTCTTTTCCCCATATTTGATAATCAAAATTTGGGATTTTGGGCTGTTGGTGATCTGGATGTTTTAGCATGTGCCGATGAATCCACGTAAATGTTTCCTTAATAATAGAACTCATAGCATATCATTCCCGTATCAATTCCACGGTCTCTTCCTTTATCATTCTTGTTTCGTTTCTGCGCTTCCTTCTGAGCTTCCATTTTAGACTCAAATATATTTATGTAAATTAAAAATTAATTAAACAACTGGAACTGTATCTGGGGGGATTAACTGCAGTTCTTCCTTCACAAAGATCTTTGTGGGGCTGGTCGTTTTGTTGTGTCAGTTTCTCGTAAATAATACACGGGCGGATTCATTTTTACAATTCTTTTTATTTCATATGGATCAACACTCCAAACTGGATCTGTTGCCCTGATGCGAGTGTCCCCTTCTGCTTCTCCCGGTAAATAAAGGTACCTTACTTTTAAACCAAACGGTAATAGTTTGCTGGTTGTACTGGAGTCTTCAGCAAAAATTTATTGTTTGTTTTTTTATTGCTTGTAACTGGTTTTAGCCCTATTAATTTAAATTCTTCATTATTCATTGCGCGCAAAACTTGCGCCTATTGATTCTGAACAAGACTTTATGTATGATTTAACGCAGGATCCAGTTTTAACAAAGTCATTAGAGTCTCTAGGATGTGATTTGTATTACAGATTTGGAACATTATTGTCGCGCTAATCGTGGGTTTAGTTACTTTAATCTATAGATTTTGTTCCCTTAAAATGACCGAGCAGAAAATTCAGCAGAATCAGAAAACATTGAATCAGGTGGAGAAAGTGACCAGTAAAAAGCCTGGCACGTTGCAGCAGGAAAAAAATTAGCAGAGTGGAACAAACAAAGAAAATTACAGTTACAATCACAGATTATAGCCCATAATGAAAAGTCTAGAGCCGCAGCCAGTTGTTTTCAACGCCAGCTATAAAACACCAGAACAAGATGATTCAAGACCTACACCGCCAAAGTCTTCATGGAATATTGTACTTAAAGCAATGTCATTTTTGGCGGCATTGCTGCTGGGGGTGGTTATACGGTTATAAAATATTATAAACAATGACAGCAAAACCGAAGCAGTCCAAACAATCTCTGCCACTAAATACAGAAGCCGAACAAAAAAGCATGCCAAAACCTGCCAACAACAAAGTTCATTTTGATCCATTTCAGATGCATATATACTTTAAGAACTTAATAAATAATTATAAGTTGACTTGAATAAGAAACTTGGTTGTACTTAGGGATGACTTAATTACAAACTTGAGGTGACTTAAGTTAAGAACTTGAGGTGACTTGATCAAGAACTTATTAAGAACTGAGGTGACTTAAATAGAAACTAAGTAGAAACTTAGAGTAACTTAATTAAGAACTTGGGGTGACTTGATTAAAAACTTAATTAAGAACTTGGGTGACTTGATTAAGAACTTAATAAGGACTTGGGGTGACTTAATTAAGAACTTGGGGTGACTTATGGCATGATCTGGATCACACACACGCACATACGCACAGAAATCATTCACACATAGACGGGAAGGTGTGTGGGGGAAAGTGAGGGGCTTTTGTGGCTCAACTGAACGGCGTAAATTCGAGACAGCCGCTAAAATCACTTATCAGAGTCCTGAATCAATAATCCCAAGATCTCTTCAAAGTTCTCTCAGTGGCCGTCTGAGACAGCCTTTAGAGGTGAAGGGAGTGTTGGCGCCTCTCCAGTAGCGGGTAGAGGTGGGCTTTGTAGGTCAATCGGGAGCTTCTGCTGATTGGCCCAGTTTTGTTGGGCGCTTTCTGGCAGCCAGGCTAGTAAAACTACCGCTGTGGAAGTGACTCAATTACTCCTGCCACGCAGGTTCAAGCACGTCATGTGTATCATGCCAGAATGCTTTAAAGTTTGGGGTTGGATTGCATGTATTTCAGAATGAGTTTTCGTTTGCTGTATAACTCATTGAAAGAAATCGCGAGTTTGTGAAATTTGGATAAGAATAGAAACAAAATGACACTTCAATTAGTCTTCTTACGCGAGTTGCTCAACCAGCAAATCTTCTTTCAGATAAGACTCCCAGTTTTTTGTTTTTGACCATTTCAAAATTGTCTTTGCTTTTCTGAAGCTAGTGCCCTAAAAAAAGAGCTTGGGAAAGAGATTTCCTTTCATCATCTTTCACTGAGTATCAAGCACTGTGCAAGAATGGAGTCATTTCTTGAATACTTTCAAAGGTTTTGGTTTTATCAAATGGCTTTGAAGGCAGCTCACAAAGCTGTGTTTTCAAATATTTGTCAAGATCTTCAGCTGATAGTTCCCGTTTTTTGCTGAGGGAACAAAAACAAAATGCTTCCATTTGGCTTTGAGGGAGGAGAACAAGGCTCGCCGCTCAATTTCTTTCTCAAAAAGTTTGTCATGGCCTCATGATAAACAAGGTGTTTTTTCACAAGATTGGTCTGTTGATCAGAAAGTTTTTCTTGCGAAGATAACAACAGAGTAATATTAGTGTCACTTCCAGCACTAAGAGAACACATTGAAGCATCACTACCCTGACTCGCCATGTTTTTAACCAACACAAGTTCTCTCTCTGATTCTATGAAGAAATGCTAGCATGCCAGCATACATCCACACAGCACAACTCTCAAATGTAAAATGGCGGCAGCTCTGGCTTGTTGCTATCAACAAAAAAGTCATGTGATTTAAGCCCGGCAGTTGATTGGTTGAACGCGCGCACGCAACACTCACTCGGCCATAGCATTGACAACTAATTGACTGTGTTCTGCGTAAATGAACACCTCTTGCTGGGCCAAGGCGTAAGACCCTAGCATAGAAGAGCATAAATTAAGTGATTGGGTGACAGCCTAATGATGGGTCTCTATAGCTTCGTTGTTGGCTCGTGTCTGTTTGTCTGTTATGCAAAGTTTGTAGATACTAGCTGGATAAGTGTGTGGATTTTATGTCAAAAATATAACTCAGTTTTAAAAGACTTTAGAGAACAATTAAAGACTGTAGTTTTATTTCACATGAAAGACAGAGACTCATTTGATGAATGTTTGCGCGAAAATGATGTTATTGAAAATGATCAGGAAAAACACAGAATTAAGCAAAAACTAAAATCTGAAAAGTTTAGTAAATTAGTATTGAAAACGGATAATCTTACACAGTATGTTTGTTTTGTAGGGTTTACTAGGAGAGAACAGTAAAACACGGGGTCAAGGTCGGCCGCCCGAACCTTGGGTGAGGGCGGGTGAGCTTGACCCCGTGTTTTACTGTTCTCTCCACGGAAAGTGGTAATTTGACTCCTCTGCCTTTTCAGTTTTAAGAAAAATGCAATCCCAGAAAAGGCTGGTGTGCAATACCGTAGTATGTTTGTTGAGTTTTCAAAAAACCAACCAAAGGTGCCATCTAAGAAGCTAAAGAAAATCATGAAAGAGCAAAACAAGCTACATTTTCTTGTGAAAAGTAAAAAATATATAAAAAGATATCCTCCAAGACACAAGTGCTGAGGGCCAGTTCTTGGAATGAATCCGCAAGGGACTAAAATACAACAAACTAATAAATTCCAATGATAAGTACCGAGCACCGTTCCAGCAACTTACAGAGCATTGGAGGGTGTCTCCCCTTGGAGAATGTAAGCTTGCTGAAGGCTCATTTTGAGAAGCATTTATTTATGTTTCCCCATTCACCCACTCAAGCACATACTGTTAGTTAGGCAGAATCATCTACCACTGCAGATATGAATGCGTATCTCCCCTATTTCTTCAATCTAAGACATAAGAGCAAGCTTTGTTTATAATTCAATATTTCTTGCAGTCATTGCAACACCAAGCTGCTCTGTAAGTTGCTGGAATGGTGCTTGGTACTTATCCTTGGAATTTATTAGTTTGTTGTATATAATATATATATATATATATATATATATATATATATATATATATCACGGCTGTTCAGAGCAGGTTACTTAGTTTTGAGTCGCAGGGGAGTTTACAGCTGCAGAGACCAAGCTGCGAATGCAGGTTAGGGAAAGGAATGTTTTCTGCAGGCCGCTCCCCACCAGCCAGCTAACCGCACTGTATTCGGCCAACTGAATGTCATCTGTGCATAGCTGGTCTGGCAGCAATGCGTTCGGCAAGGTTGAGCGGCCATTACAAATGGGGCTGTAGGTTTGATAATTAGTTATTGTCATGAAAAATGTAATATATCTGCACTATTAAGATGACTGAATTGGCGAATTCCCAACAATTCTTTTAATACCAAACTCGACTGCGTTTATTTTCTTGTAGATAACATAGATGCCGCATGAAAGCTTGCACGCAAGTGGTCAGGCAATATTAGAACAATGACAACAAACACAATATTGTGCAAAAATGACGTCATCACTTTCTGGGAAGTTAATTTTCCATAGTTAAGTAGTAAACAAGTTTGATACATGCCTCTGCTCAGACTACATCAACAAAAATATTGGATTACAAATGTGTAAAGCCTTGTTTGTTTGCCCTTTCACTAAGTGTCTCAATAAGGACGGAAATGTAAAGCTGTGATATATATATATATATATATATATTATATATATATATATATATATATATATATTATATATTATAATATATATATATATAATTATATATATATATATATATATATATATATATACAGTGTCGAACTTTAATTAAGGACCACCCCGAAAATAGGCCCTTTCTTTTTAAATTGGCCAAAAATACAAGCAATGCATTTTTTTCGAAGAATTTGACTGGGAAAGGTTTAAGGGTTAACAGAGTATTCCGCAAAGCTTGCGAAAGCTGTCTTATTGTCACGTGCGGCATGCAGAGGGGGGGGGGGTTGAAAGTTGCAGATTGTTGTCAAAATTGCTTGTTTATTAAGCAAGAGTGAACACTGCTTCAAACGGTTTTGCACTGAAATTCCAAATGCACGTGCAAAAACCAATGCATTGCAGAGCATTTTACTGACTGGAATGCCCTAAAAGCAGCCCAACGTGCATAATTCTTCATTACACAATAATGACTCCAAGACGCAAACTGTCTGATTTTGACCAGACCCGGGCGATTGCATGGCTGCAGGATCGAGTTGGCGTTCGAGAAGTGGCCAGAAGACTACAAGTGTCCCACTCCGTCATCATTCGGCTGAGAGAACGTTTTCAAGCCACTGGAACTGTCAAAGAGAGACCCCGTCCAGGCCAGCCAAAGAAGACCACTACAAGAGATGACAGGTTCATCCGCAGACATGCTCTTCGGACCAGGACCACCACCTCCAACACCATCAGGCGTCGGCTCCAAGCTGCCACTAACACAGCAGTGTGTGAGACGACCATAGGGCGGCACCTCAATGCTGCCAACCTTCGAGCAAGGTGCCCAGTCCGGAAACCAAAACTGACTGCGGCCCACCGGGCACGTCACCTGGCCTGGTGCACAGCTCATCGAACATGGACTCGGGCTCAGTGGCGGATGGTACTTTTCACCGATGAGTCCAAGTTCCAGTTGAAGCCACGAGATGGACGCATTCGGGTGTGGCGGCGTCCCAGGGAGCAGCTGGCAGATGACGTCATCCAGGAGGTCGTCGCTTTTGGTGGTGGCTCCGTCATAGTATGGGGGGCATCAGCAGTCACCACAAGACTCCCCTGTACCATGTGCATGGCAACCTGAACGGCCAACGCTACCTGCAGGAGATTTTACGGCCTTTGGTTGTTCCAGCACTCCAGCAGATTGGGGCTCAGGCTGTGTTCATGGACGATAATGCCACCCCACATCGTTGTCGAGCCGTGAACACTTTTGTGGTGCAAGCTGGCATCACCAGGATGCCATGGCCGGCAAATAGCCCGGACATGAACCCTATTGAGAACATCTGGGGCGAGCTTAGGAGGAGAGTTGAAGAAAATCACCCTGTTCCGGCAAATCGACAGGAGCTGCTGCACTACCTGCAGCAGGAATGGGCAAACCTCCCCAGGCACTCATTACAAGAACAGTCAACACCATGAGGCAGCGCTGTGTGGATTGTGTGGCAGCACGAGGGGCACACTCGGTTTTGATCAGACTGTAAAGAAACACTCTTTTTGTGAATGTCATTTTGGGGGGTAGTCTCATTCAGGCTCCCCTGTCTAATCAGAAAGAATGATTTTTTTCGATGAAAGTGACAAAATGTTGTTCACTGATAACGAAATTAAACATTTATAAAGTTTCTGTCGTTTGTCGGTTTTTCTTTCTATGTTTTGTGAGACTGTGTATAAGTGGTCCTTAATTAAAGTTCGACCCTGTATATATATATATATATATATATATATATATATATTATATATATATATATATATATATATATATATATATATATATATATATATATATATATATATATGTGTGTGTGTGTGTGTGTGTGTGTGTGTGTGTGTGTGCGTTCGTGTGCGTGTGTGCGTGCTTGTGT
>CM031622.1:52996636-53006636 GCA_018398815.1 Conus ventricosus
GTGGTGCAGTACGGATTGGTGCGGTGCGGTGCAGTATGGAGCGGTGTGGTGCGGTGCGGTGCAGTACGGAGCGATGCGGTGCGGTGTGGGGGGAGCGGTGCGGTGCAGTATGGAGCGGTGCGCTGCGGTGCTGCTCAATGCAGTACGGAGGGGAGCGGTGCGGTGGGGTGCAGGGACGAGCGGTGCAGTGCGGGGGATCGGTGCGGTGCAGTACGGAGTGGTGCGATGCGGTGCGGTGCGGTGCAGGGGAGACCGGTGCAATGCGGGGGATCGGTGCAGTGCAGTACGGAGTGGTGCGATGCGGTGCGGTAGCCGGGGAGCAGTGCGGTGCAGTGCGGTGTGGTGCAGTATGGAAGGGAGCGGCACTGAGCAGTGCGGTGCGTTGCTGTGTGGTGCGGTGCAGTATGGAGGGGAGCGGTGCGCTGCAGTGCGGGGGACGCGGTGCGGTGCGATTCGCTGGGGGAACGGTGCTGTGCGGTGAGGTGCGGAGCAGTGCGGTGCGGGGGAGCGGTGCAATGTGGTGCAGGGGGAGCAGTGCAGTACGGAGCGGTGCGGTGTGGTGTGGTGCGGAGCGGTGGGGGGGGAGTGGTGCGGTGCAGTATGGAGGGGAGCAGTGCAGTGCGGTGCGGGGGACGCGGTGCAGTGCGGTTCGGGGGCAGCGGTGCGGTGCGGGGGGAGCGGTTCAATGTGGTGCGGGGGGAGCAGTCCATTGGGGTGCAGGGGGAGCAGTGCAGTACGGAGCGGTGCGGTGTGGTGTGGTGCGGAGCGGTGCGGGGGGAGCGGTGCAGAGTGGTGCAGTGCGGTGCAGTTAAGTACGGAGGGGAGTGGTACTGAGCGGTGCGTTGCGTTGCTCTGTGGAGCGGTGCGGTGCGGTGCGGGGGGAGCAGTCCAGTGCGATGCATGGGGAGCGGTGTGTTGCGGGGGGGAGTGGTGCGTGTGGTGCAGGGGGAGCGGTGTGGTGTGGGGGGAGCAGTGCGGTGCGGTGCAGTATGAAGGGGAGCGGTGCGGTGCGGTGCAGTATGGAGCGTTGCGGTGCGGTGAGGTGCGGAGCAGTGCGGTGCGGGGGGAGCGGTGCAATGTGGTGTGGGGGGAGCAGTCCAGTGGGGTACAGGGGAGCAGTGCAGTACGGAGCGGTGCGATGTGGTGTGGTTCGGAGCGGTGCGGGGGGGAGCGGTGCGGTGCAGTATCGAGGGGAGCAGTGTGGTGCGGTGGGGGGGGGGCGAGCGGTGCGGTGCGGGTCAGAGCGGTGCGGTGCGGTGCGGTGCGGTTAAGTACGGAGGTGGGTGGTACTCAGCGGTGCGTTGCGTTGCTGTGCGGAGCGGTGCGGTGCGGTGCGGTGCGGGGGGGGGGGGGGGCAGTCCAATGCGATGCGGGGGGCAGTGTGGTGCGGGTGGAGCGGTGCGGTGCGGGGGGAGCGGTGCGGTGCGGTGTGGGGGGAGCGGTGCCGTGCGGTGCGGTGTGGGGGGAGCGGTGTGGTGCGGTGCGGGTGGGAGCGATGCGGTGCGGTGTGGGAGTGGAGGGAGTGGTGCGGTGCGGTGCGGGGGTGAGCGGTGCGGTGCGGGGGGATCAATGCGGTGTGGTGCGGAGGGGAGCGATGCGGTGCGATGTTGGGGAGTGGTGCGGTGCGGTGTTGGGGAGCGGTGCGGTGCGGTGCGGTGCGGTGCGGTGCGGTGCGGTATGGAGCGGAGCGGTGCGGTGCAGTACAAAGCGGAGTGGTGCGGTGCAGTGCGGTGCGGTGCAGTACGGAAGGGTGCTGTGTGGTGCGGTGCAGTACGGAGTGGTGCGGTGCGATGCATTACAGAGATGTGCGGTGCAGTGTGGTGCAGTACGGAGCGGTACAGTGCGATGCAGTACGGAGGGGAGCGGTGCGGTGCAGTGCGGTGCAGTACGGAGCGGTGCAGTGCGGTGCAGTGTGGAGGGGAGCGGTACGGTGCGATGCAGTACGAAGGGGAGCGGTGCGGTGCGGTGCAGTACGGAGCGGTGCAGTGCAGTGCAGTGCAGTACGGAGCGGTGCGGTTCAATGCAGTGCCATGCAGTACGGAGGGGAGTGGTGAGGTGCGGTGCTGTGCAGTATGGAGGGGAGCGTTGCGATGCGGTGCGGTGCAGTACGGAGGGAGCGATGCGATGCGATGCAGTGCGGTGCGATACGGAGCGGTGTGGTGCAGTGCAGTGCAGTACGGAGCGGTGCGGTGTGTTGCGTTGCGGGGGGAGCGGTGCGGTGCGGTGCGGGGGGAGCGGTGCGGTGCGGTGCTGAGGGGAGTGGTGCGGTGCGGTGCGGTGGAGTACGAAGGGAGCGGTTTTGAGCATTGCGTTGCGTTGCTAGGCGGAGTGGTGCGGTGCGGTGCCTGGGTAGTGCAGTACAGAGGGGAGTGGTGCGGTGCGGTGCAGTACGGACGGGAGAGGTGCAGTGCAGTACGGAGGGGAGCGGTGCGGAGCAGTGCAGTACGGAGGGGAGCGGTTCTGAGCGGTGCGTTGCGTTGTTGTGCGGAGCGGTGCGGTGTGGTGCGGTGCCATGCAGTACGGAGCGGTGCGGTGCAGTACAGAGGGGAGCGGTGCAGAGCAGTGCAGTATGGAGGTGAGCGGTTCTGAGCAGTGCGTTGTATTGCTGTGCGGAGCGGTGCTGTGCAGTGCGGAGGGGAGCGGTGCGGTGCGGTGCGGTGCAGTACGGAGGGGAGCAGTGCGGTGCGGTGCAGTACGGAGGGGTGCGGTGCGGTGCAGTACAGAGTGGTGTGGTGTGGTGCGGTGCAGCACGGAGTGATGCGGTGTGGTGTGGGGAGCGGTGGGGTGCAGTATGGAGAGGTGCGGTGCTGTCCTCCTCGATGCAGTACAGAGGGGAGCGGTGCGGTGCGGTGCGGCGGGCAGTGGTGCGGTGCGGTGCGGTGGGCAGCGGTGCTGTGCGGTGCAAAGGGGAGCGGTGCAGTGCGGTACGCGGGGAGCAGTGCAGTACGGTGCGGTACGGTGCAGTATGGAAGGGAGCGGCACTGAGCGGTGCGGTGCGGTGCAGTACGGAGGGGAGCGGTGCGGTGTGGTGCCGTACGGATCGGTGCGGTGCGGTGCAGTACGGAGCGGTTGGGTGCGGTGCGGTGCAGTACGGAGCGATGCGGTTCAATGCAGTGCCATGCAGTACGGAGGGGAGCGGTGAGGTGCGGTGCTGTGCAGTATGGAGGGGAGTGGTGCGATGCGGTGCGGTGCAGTACGGAGGGGAGCGATGCGATGCGATGCAGTGCGGTGCGGTACGGAGCGCTGTGGTGCAGTGCAGTGCAGTACGGAGCGGTGCGGTGCGGTGCAGTGTCGTGCAGTACGGACGGGAGCGGTGAGGTGCAGTGCGGTGCAGGACGGAGGGGAGCAGTGCGATGCAGTGCGGTGCAGTACGGAGGGGAGCAGTGCGATGCAGTGCGGTGCAGTACGGAGCAGAGCGGTGCGGTGCGGTGCAGTATGGAGGGGAGTGGTGCGGTGCGGTGCGGTGCAGTACGGAGCAGAGCGGTGCGGTGCAGTGCTGTGCAGTACGGAGGGGAGCTGTGCGATGCAGTGCGGCGCAGTATGGAGGGGAGCGGTGCGGTGCAGTGCGGTGCAGTACGGAGCAGAGCGGTGCGGTGCAGTGCGGTGCAGTACGGAGGGGAGCGGTGCGATGCAGTGAGGTGCAGTACGGAGGGGAGCGGTGCGATGCAGTGCGGTGCAGTACGGAGGGGAGCGGTGCGATGCAGTGCGGTGCAGTACGGAGGGGAGCGGTGCAATGCAGTGCGGTGCAGTACGGAGGGGAGCGGTGCGATGCAGTGCGGTGCGGTGCGGAGTGGAGTGGAGTGTAGTGTAGTATAGTGTAGTGTACTGTAGTGTAGGGTAGTGTAGTGTAGTATCGTTTTCTGTCGTTTGGAGTAGCGTAGATTAGCGCTGTGCAGTGTAGTATAGTGTAGCGCAGTGTAGTGTAGTGGAGTGGAATGTAGCGTAGTGCAGTGTGGTGTAGTGTAGTCTAGAGTAGTGTAGTGTATTGTGGTGTAGTGCAATGTAGTGTAGTGCAGTGTGGTGTAGCGTAGTATAGTGTGGAACAGTGTAGTGTAGTGTAGTGTAGTGTAGTGTAGTGTAGTGTAGTGTAGTGTAGTGTAGTGTTGTGTTTTCCATTACTTTGTCTTTTCTTTCTCATTTTTTCTCGTGGGAATCCTTCTCATAGGTCAAGGTGACTGAACGGTACATCCTATCCATTCCATTCATGTTCTTTTTGTGCTTATTCTTTTTTCATGTTGAAATAAATCAGATGCAGCTGCCCTGCTGCTATGGATCCTGTAATGTATGCTGAGTGGGTGCTGTGCATGGATCCTGTAATGTATGCTGAGTGGGTGCTGTGCATGGATCCTGTAATGTATGCTGAGTGGGTGCTGTGCATGGATCCTGTAATGTATGCTGAGTGGGTGCTGTGCATGGATCCTGTAATGTATGCTGAGTGGGTGCTGTGCATGGATCCTGTAATGTATGATGAGTGGGTGCTGTGTATGGATCCTGTAATGTATGATGAGTGGGTGCTGTGCATGGATCCTGTAATGTATGCTGAGTGGGTGCTGTGCATGGATCCTGTGATGTATGCTGAGTGGGGCTGTGCATGGATCCTGTAATGTATGCTGAGTGGGTGCTGTGCATGGATCCTGTAATGTATACTGAGTGGTGCTGTGCATGGATCGTGATTGACTCTCCTATCTCTGTCTGTCTGTCTGTCGTCTGTCTGTCTGCCCTCTCTCTCTCTCTCTCTTTTCCTCTCTCTCTCTCCTCTCCTCTCCTCTCATCTCCTTCTCTTCCATCATCTCCTCATCCTCCCCTCTCTTCTCTCTCACTCTCTCTCTCCCCTCTCTCTCTGTTCGTGTGTGTGAATGTGAGTACATACACGCTCGTTTCACAGACCCTGTGGGGTGTGTGTGTGGTTTGTGTGTGTTTTGGGTGTGTGTGTGTTTTGGGGTGTGTGTGGTGTGTGTGTGTGTGTGTGTGTGAGTTTGTACGTGCAAGCGTGCGTACATCGTGCGTGATGCGTCCCGTCCCGTGCATGCGTGCGTGCGTGCGTGTGTGCGTGCGTGCGTTCGTGCGTGCGTGTGTGGGGTGTGTGTGTGTGTGGTGTGTGTGTGTGTGTGTGTGTGTGTGTGTGTTGTGTGTGTGTGTGTGTGTGTGCTCTGCCTCGCAAGCAATAGTTGTCAGCGATGTCCCCTTTTTACCTGGTCTTAGCTAAGACTCTCTCCTCTCTCTCCCCTCTCTCTTTTCTCTCCTCTCCTCTCTCTCTCTCCCCTCTCTCCCCTCTCTCTCTTGCTCTGCTTTTGGGTCAAGTTCGAAATCAAATGTTATCCGTATCTTTTTGCTGTCTGCGCTCAGTCCTGTGGGGCGGGTAGTGTCCGCTTCTCCACAACATTGGAAGTATCTCTGTGCGTGTGTGTTTGTTTGTTTGTTTTGTGTGTGTGTGTGTGTGCGTGTGGTTTTTGTGGTGTTGTGTGTGGGGTGTGTGTGTGTGTGTGTGTGTGTGTGTGTGTGTGTGGTGTGTTGGTGTGTGTGTGTTGCGCGCGCTCGCTCGCGCGCGTGTGTATTGTGCGTGTGCGTGTATGTGTGTCTGTGTACGCGCGCGCCGCGCCGCGTGTGTTGTATGTTATTGTGTGTTGTTTTGTGTGTGTGTTGTGTGTGTGTGGGGTGGTTGTTTTGTGTGTTTTGTGTGTGTGGGGTTGTGTGTGTGTGTGTGTGGGTGTGTGTGTGCTGTTTTGGTTAGGTGATCTTTACACTGAAAACAAATGACAAAGGGCGCGCAATGAACACGTCCAGGTCTAGGTGTCTGACATTCGTTTGTTTGTTTCTTTTTTTTATTATTTCTTTTAAAACGAACGTTTTTCTTCCCTGACAAGTCGTATCATTTATTCTCCTTAATTCTTTATTTTGTCTGTTCTTTTCCTTCCTTTTTAAAACTAAACTCTATTGATTCTACGTAAATACTCCCCCCCCCCCCCACCCACACACACTCTCCTACCACCACCCGTCCTCCCTTTTGCGTGTGGAACGGGGCCAGAAGAGGACAAGCAATGCAGACAGACGACCGTCAGGTCACAAGGTCCCCAAATTTGGCCTGCGGGGGAAAAGTTTATGAAAGGGGGGGGGGGGTGGGGGTTGGGGGGGGGGGGGGGGGGGGGGGGGGGGGGGGGGGGGGGGGGGGGGGGGGGGGGGGGGAGGGGGGTGGGACATTGAAAGAACCATTTGGTAGAAAGGGAAGAAAATTTTTGCCCTTTGCTGCGATCAGTTCAAATCATGCATTCAAGCAGGCACGAGCAACTCCCCCCCACCCGCTCCCCACTTCACTTAACATTTTCCCCTCTTCCAAACTCCTTCCCTCTTCTGCACAGACAGACAGGCAACACGAAATGCACATACACACAAACACATAGCATGCATGCGTGCATAACCCACACGCACGCATGCACACACACGCACGGACGCGCGCGTGGGGCACACACACACACACACACACACCACCACACACACACCCACACACACACACACACCCGCGCGCGCGCGGCGCGCGCATGCACGCTCCCGAAATATCCTTTCCCTCACATATATCTGTGCGTGCATACAACGAACAAGAACATAAAGGAACATAAACGACAATAACCAAGAAATCGGATCATTATGCTGTGAGGTGTGAATTAGATATCGCCCAGGCCCGCCGTTCCAAAGACTTACAATGAAGTTAGGAAAATTTCTGCTATCAGTATAGAGGCTTTCAATGATCTGACCACGGCCATACCGAGCGAGCCATCGGCCTGTCAGCTGACCTCGCCCTCCGTCCCACGCTTGATAAGCAATGCTCCAGTGAGCAGGCGCTTGATCACCGATCGCTCACTGTGTCAAGGGCACAACACAGTGGGTCCCGAGTGTGGGAGGCCAAGCAGGAGAGGAGGGGGCTGAGAGGCGAGGGCGCGCCACGGGACTGACTGTGCGCAGGAAATAATCAAACGCGAGAAATCATGTTACTGACATTTTTCATCAAGCAAAAACTTTGTTCTACTCCTTCAAAGATAGGGCCCCTGTAATATGGCCAAGCAACTATTTAGTGTCACAAATAGTCTCCTAGCAAAGTCAGCTACTTCCCCCCTTCCCCCCAAATCTTCCAAATTCAAGAGCTCCCACAGAAATTCTTAGAGTTTTTAAATGGAAAAATTTGACACTATCCGTGAAAGCTAGATTCTACGCACCTGACATTCTCTAAATGACAAAGTTTACTGTGGACCTCCTTTGGCTTGTTTTAGCCCTGTTAGTCACACTTTGTCAAAAAACTTTGTTTGCGATGCAGCCCTAAATCATGTGAACTTGATGCCATTCCCACTAACTGCTCTTTCATGCATTGATGACGTCCTACCCCATCTTGCTCATGTTATAAATACCCTTTGTCCTCGGTCACGTTCCTGAAATCTTCCGGTCCACAGGGGTACATCCATGATCAAGAAACCTTCTTTAGATAACAATGTTTAAAGAATTATTGACCTGCATCAAATTTGTCTTTTCTATCAAATTATTGAGAAGACGTTTTGGAACAAATTCTAGAACTCTCAAAAAGAATCATCTTTTGAATCCTCATCAGTCTGCTTATAGAAAGGCCATAGTTGGAACAGCACTCCTCCATATAGTCAATGACCTCCTCTGCGGGCTTGACGAGGGGAATGTTTCCTTATTAGCGATGTTAGACCTCTCCACAGCATTTGACACGATCGATCATAATATTTTGTTTTCCCCGCTCCAAGCTTCCTTTGGATTCAAAGACACAGCTCTCGACTGGATTATCTCTTACTTTGACTGGACGGACTCAGACAGGGGTTTTGTACAGGGTAGATACTCAGACAGTTTCTCCCTTTAGTACAGTGTGCCTCAAGTTCTTTTACTGGGTCCAGTCCTTTTGTGCTGTATGCTATCCTGTGCCCTGACGCCCATCAGTGGTCACGCCATGTCCCCCATGAGAGCTTTGCTGATGATACTCAGCTTCATCAGTCGGCTCCCATTGCTAAAATTTGACTCACTGATTTCTCGGACGCAGGCTGCATTGCAGACCTGAAGGACTGATGACAACCAACAAACACAACTAACGACGACAAGACGGAAATCATGTTCGTGACAAAACAGCCTAACCATCCCTCTCTGCCTTCAACTGTCACTAAACAATGACTGTACTGTCTCTGTCTCCACCTCTGTCCGCAGTCTAGGGGTCATTCTTTACCAATCCCTCACCTTTGGAAAAAAGGTTTCAAATATTTGCAAGATTGCCTATTTAGAACTAAGAAAATCACTTCGTACGTCCCCCTTCTCTCTACAGATGCTACAAAAACTCTCATTTGTGCATTTGTCTTATCTAGAAATAATTACTGCAACTCACTTTTGGCGAGCCTTTCCCAAAATACCTGATAGAAATTACAGCGAAACCAAAATCATGCAACCCAGTCGTCTTAGACAGGAAAATGTTGAAACACATACCCTCTACTTCCTCCTTCAACTACTATAATTCAAACCGAAACTCGATAAAATCTCAACTCTCACTTTCTCTGCTCTCTTTGAAAATTTACCTTCTATCTCACAATCTCCTTAAAAACTCACCCCCTCGACAACTATTTCCTGTCTGAGACCGCCTTCTACAAAAGACTCCCCTCGACTACTACAGGTAAAGATCTTTCTCTTTTCAAGCCCAGCGCGTGGAACAACGCCAACTCCTCAACATCAATTCTATCCCTTTTTTCAAGTCAACTTAAAACCCACTATTTTCTCATAATAATCAATGCTAGGAGTGGGGCAACCTAAACTCATAGCCGTCTGGCCTTTCAAATGTTAGTTATGTGTATGTTCCCATACAACATTTGTTGTGTGACGAAACGTTTATAATTAAGTTTTGCAGGATACTTTAAAAAAAATGAATGCAAACTCGAGGAATTGGAATTGTTTGTTATTGTAGTAATAGTATTTTGAACTAGTGTAGGTGTTTCTATTGTATAGAGAAGGGTAATGTAGTAAGACTTAAAGCGCTTAGGAATTTGTTTGATTTAAGTGCTATATAAGACACCATTATATTATTAAACCCTTATTAAACGACCAACAAAAGAAACAAATTAAAGAATTTATTTCTATGTGAGCCAGGTGGTATGCCGGGTATTTTCAGACATGATGCATCATCACACTTAAAAGTTTCCCTTTTTCCATTTACGCACAGATACTTCCTGTTGGTTTGGATTCTTGCCGTTTTGTACACTTCTGTTTTTTGTCGTCGTCGTCGTCGTCGTCGTCTTTGTCGTTGTTGTGTTGCAGTTGTAATATCAAAATGAAGTAATACATTTAAAGGTGTTTGTAAATCAAATGAGTAACACATTAAGGTGTTTGTAATAAACAGAATGGAAAACACATTTAAGGTAGGGTATTTTTCCTGAAATCAAAAAAGCAAACAAACCAAGGAACCAGTGATTAAAATTTTAAAACAAAATCTTGGATTCGTATAAAAGTATGAAATCTGTATTATCTCACAGTCAGCAGGGAAAGGCGGTTCTCTTCACGACAACTTTAAGCCCAAGCAGAGGTGGACTTTTATACATCATGGACATGGGTGAATTGGCAACTCTGTCCTGGGCAACGTAAGCCCCAGGGAGAGGTGGACTAATACATCAGACATGGGTGGAAATTGGCGTCTCCTTCACTGCAACTGTAAGCCCAAGAGAGGTGGACTATATACTCATGGACATTGGGATTGCGCAAGTCCAAAATAGCGTCCATTAACTTCCGCTTCCGTTTGCTTCGCGGTAATACAAATACCACCGCAACAAAACGCACACACACACACAACACACACACACACACACACACACACACACACTATACAGAGAAGAGAGAGAGAGAGAAAAGAGAAGAGAGAGAGAGAGAGAGAGAAGAGAGAGCATAGAGGGGAGAAAAGAGAAAAGAGAGAGAACAGGGGCGAGGCGGCAGGGGAAGGTAGAGGGGGGTGAGAGAGGTGGAA
>CM031622.1:53009136-53019136 GCA_018398815.1 Conus ventricosus
ATTTAAGTTAAAGATTTTTTTCCCGCGCTTGAAGACTTAAGCACGAAAACAACATTGTGTGTTATTTTGAAGCTGGTTGTTCTACAAAAACAATTTTAAACTTTTAAAAAAACTTTTTGTAGGGGTTTAGCGGGTACCCTTTTAAAAATTCCCAAGATATTTGTGGTTGCATTTTTTGACTTAAAAAAGTTTTTAGTTGATTTAAATCCCTGCAATTTACGAAAAAGAATTTCCCCTGGAAGGGGTTAAAACTTTCGAAATTGTTTAACTTTAAAAATGGTCAACATAGCCTTATAGGGGTATAGGTCGTAAGTTTTAATGGGGGGAAAAAAGAAACTGGGTATCAAATGTGCGTGTTTGTTTTTTTAGCAAAAGTTTGTTTACTAAAATTCAAAAGGGGTTTCTAAAAAAAAAAATTAAAAGAATTTTCTCACAATTATTACTTAAATACAAAACTAATCCCCCTTTTCCTTTTTTTTATTTTATAAACCTTTTTTGTAAACCCAACGAAAGCAAAAAACAAAAAGACAAAAATAGTGAAAACGGGTTTTAGACTGGTATACTTTTTAAATTTCTTTTAAATATAAATTTTGGGGCGTTGATGGACCTTAAACAAATGTCCAAAAAATTTGGGGGAACCCCTTCTTTGCAAGGGCCGGGGTAAAAACCGGGGCCAACGGGCTTGTTATCTAAACTTTCGTTCAAGGAGTAAAACCGAAAAAAACAAAAAATTTTCTCGAAAAGGGCTTTTGTAAGAAATTATTTTTTTTTTTTGATTATTTGGGCAAACCCCCGGGCCCCATGAACTTTTTTTTTTGAATTAAAAATTATTATAATCTGCTTTCACCTTTTTATGAGGGGCAAATAAAAAAAAAAAACACTAAAAACTTATTAAAATTATTTTCAAAAATTTTAATCAAAAACACACCCGCCTCCCCCAAATTAATTTTAAAACACACACACACAACACAACACCACAACCACACCCCCCCCCAACCCCCCCCCCCCCCCCCCCCCATTATAAAAAACAAAAATTTTATTGGGGGGGAAAAGAAAGGAAGGGGGGGGGGGGGAATAAAAATGGTGTGGGGGGGGGGGGAGGAAAGGATTTTTTTTTTTGTTTTTTTTTGTTTTTTTCTTTTTTCTTTAAAATGCATCCGTTTTGATTTTAAAAATTGATTATTTATTTGTTGGTTTTTTAAGTATTTTTTTTTCATGTTAATTTTCTCTTATGACTTTTAAAGATATTCCCCCTTCCCAATCCATAACTCTCTTCACACACACACACACACACCCCCCAAACACAACACACACACACACACACAACAACACACACACAACACACACACACCAACACACACACACCACACACACACAAAACACACACAAACATTTCGCGTCACGCTTTTACCCATACATATACACTACACCCCTTTTGTCACGTTTTCGAAATTTACTTCCGACAATTCACTTTTTTTTTTTTTTTTTTTTTTTGTCAATATCACAAAATAGTGGATAACTTTTTAAATGAAAACACACACACAACACACACACACACACACAACACACACACCACACCCACACACACACACCCAACACACCACACACACACCCCACACACACACACACACAACACACACACATAACATATGCACAATGTAAGCATGCAAACGCAGACACTAACCCAAATTTTGGTGCGCGCACAGAGAAGAAAAGGAGAGAGAGAGAAGGAAGAGAGAGGAGAGAGAGGAGAGAGAGAGAGAGGAGGAGGAGAAAGAAGAGAGAGAGAGGGGGAGAGAGAGACGTGCTGCGAACAAACCCTCTCTTCTTCTTCTTCTTTTCTTCTTTTTCTTTTCTTCTTCTTTTTTCTTCTTCTTCTCTTTTTTTCTTTTTCTTCTTCTTCTTCTTCTTCTTCCTCACACGCACACCGCACCGCACGCGCACACACACACACAAACCCACCACCACAACACCAAACACAACCACACACACACACACCAACACACACACCCACAACACACCACACAAAAAACCCCAACACACACCACACACCACGCCGCACGCACGCACGCATACACAACACACACACACACACACACCACACACACACACAATCAGACACAACACCACACACCACACAAAAACACACCCCAAAAACACACAACAAACACACACACACACCACACACACACACACACCCCAAAACCACACACAATGCACGAATCTACCATAAAAACCACACACTCAAAACATACAAAAAATTGTGCGCGCACAAAGAGAGAGAGGAGAGGGGAGAGAGAGAGAGAGAGAGAGAGGAGGAGAGAAGAAAGAGAGAGGAGAGAGAGAGGAAGAGAGAGAGAAGAGAAGAGGAGAGACAAGAAAAGACAAGACAAAATTTTTTTTTTTTACGAGGAAATAATAACCCCACAACGTGCTTTTTTAAATACCCTTCCCCCTGATTGGGACTACAACATGCAGTGAAATCAATTAAGGAAATCAAAGAAGCAAGCAAAGGGGTCTGAATCATAGAGGAAATAAAATAAAATAGAAGAAAAATGAAACAAAACAAAAAAAAGAAAAATAAAAAATAAACAAAAAACAAAAAAATAATAACAAAAATTTTTTTTTTTAAATATAAATAAAAAATTAATAATGAAGGGGAAGGGGAGAGAGCGGGGTAGGGAGTGAGGTGGGCGGGGGGAAACAAAGAAAGTGTACAAAACTACAAAATTGGCATGTAGAAAAAAGCGTGAAGGAATATGACAAAGTGGTACTATTTTTGAACACACAAAACCGCACGTTTGCAGCAAGAAGAGAAAAGAGAGAAGGGGAGGAGAGAGGGGAGAGAGAGAGAGAGAGAAAAAGAGAGAGAGAGAGAGAAGAGAGAAAAGAGAGAAAAGAAGAGAGAGAGAAGAGAGAAGAGAAAAGAGAGCAAGGCACCCTGCATCATTTTTTCGCAAGGCATGAAAGGAGAAAAAAAAAAGAGAAGGAGAGAGAGGGGAAAGGGAAAGGGGAGAGGGGGAAAGCATGAGATTAATGTTTGAAATGGAACGTACTAAAACGTACAATAATTAGCCGTAAAACGACAGTTAAATGAAATGACAAAATATTACGGAATTCGGAATACACACCACACGCACGACAAGACAGAAGAGAGAAAAGAGAGAGAGAGGAGGGAAGAGAGAGAGGAAGAGAGAGAGAGAGAGAGAGAGAGAGAGAGAGAGAGGGGGGGGAGAGGAGAGTGAAAAATGGGACAAAAAATTAATCATTTTTCATAAGATTTATCCATACACACTTTAAATATCCCACCACACACATATGCAAAACACACACACACACACAACACACACACCACACACACACACCACACACACCACACACACACACACCACACACATAAATAAATATATATATATTATTATTTTTTAATATTTTTAAATATTTATTTATATATAAAATATTAAATTATATATTAATATATTATTATGTATTTTATCTATCACATATATACACATAAAAAACATATATTATAATAAATATATATTTTAAAATAATATAAAATATATATATTATATATTATATATATAATATATATATATATTTTATAAAAAACCAATACAAACATCTACCCCCAACATTTCATTAAACAACTACATACATACAACACGCACACACATACACATACTGCGCACACGTAATTATTATAACACATCTACATACAACAAACAATACATACTACACACCACTGGGGATATTAAAATTATATATAATATAATATTATTTATATATTATAAAATTATATAATTAATATATATAATATATATATATATAATATATATATCAAAACTTGATACATAAAAAAAAAGGAAAAAATTTTTTTAAAAAAGACAAATTTGGTTTAAGTACATAAAAATGGGTGTTTTTGTTTTTGAGATTCCTTGGGTATTACTTAGGGTTTTTTTTATTTTTTTTTATTTAAGGGATGTGTTTTTGAAAGTTGTGGACAATGATTTTTTGATGATTCTGGGAAGGGGTTTCCCCAAAGAGGTTCCCGAACTTAGACTTATTTTAAATAGGTCAATTTTGGGGGTTTGGGATAGGGTTTGTGGGAGTTTTCTCGACAGACTTTTTTAAATCGCTCATTAAATTTTTGGGGTTCCCCGCAGAACTTGTGCATCATAACCCTTTGTTGATTGAGTCTCTGGCTGAATGGAAAAATGTGAAGATGTTATAACGGGGCTTTTGAGGCTATTTTTTTTTCAGAAGGTTAGTTTGAGCGCTCGTTTATGTAGGCGAACAATGGTTTTTTTTGTTTTGCACTTTCAGAATCCCCCATATCGATGCATAATCAAATGAATTTAATATGACATGGAAAAAAAAGTTTTTGTGAATGAAGGTCAAAAAGTGTTTTATTTTGGTGACTGATAGAC
Organism: Conus ventricosus; assembly: GCA_018398815.1. NCBI lineage: Eukaryota > Metazoa > Mollusca > Gastropoda > Neogastropoda > Conidae > Conus > Conus ventricosus. The sequence goes on from CM031622.1 coordinate 53,013,567, forward strand.
TTTTTGGGGGTTTTTTGCCTATAACGTTATGTGGGGATTCCACTGAGACTATTGTCAATTATTAGTCCTAAACTTTTTTATAGTGACTTGTTCCCCAAGTACATTTTTAGGGTTAGAGGGAAAAACATTGGAGCTTTTGTCTTTTTTTTCCTAGTTGAATTACATGAGTTTTTTTTTTTTGAGGGGAAAAAGAAGAGAAAGAGAGAGAGAGAGAGAAGAGAGAAAGAGGAGAGAAGAGAGAGAGAGAGAGAGAGGGAGAGAGAGAAGAGAGAGAGGGGGAGAGGAGGGAAAAGAGAAGAAAAGGAGAGAGGAATTTGGGTAGGAAGTTGGGTCGGGCTTTTTGGCTGGCGCCAAAAAGGAATTTCCTGACGACGTTGGGTTTCCAATGTCAAGGGGGTGACCCCTGTGGGCCCGGCCCAGGCGAGAAAGAAAACAAAATTTTTATTTTATTTTTTAATTTTTAGAATACATGTTGGCAGTTAACACACATACTGATCGTGTATTTGAACTATTATAGTCACACGTACGTTATAATACACATTGTCATCAATCAGTTTGCTATACAACTTCCCAAGGGAATGATTGAATCTTCCTTTATGATCATCTGCTAATATTAACTCTCTCTTTGGGGAGTGTGTGTGGTGGTGTGTGTGTGTGTGTGTGTGTGTGTGGGTGTGTGTTGTGGTGTGTGTGTGTGTTGGGGTGGGTGTGGTCTGTGTCTGGTTGTGTGTGTGTGTGTTGTGTGTGCGCGTGTGTGTGTGGGGGTTATATATTGTGGGTTTTGGGGTGTTGGGGTGTGTGTGTGTGTGTGTGTGTGTGTGGGGTAAATGTGGTGTTTGTGGGTGTGTGTGTTTTTGTGTGTGTGTGGGGTGGTGTGGAGTGGTGTGTGTGTGTGTGTGGTGTGGTGTGTGTGTGTGTCGCGCGGTTGTGTGTGTGTGTGTTGTGTGGTGTGTGTGTGTGTGTGGTGTGTGGTGGTGTTGGTGTTGCGTGTGTGTGTGTGTATGTGTGTGTGTGTGTGTTTGGTGTGTGTGTGGTGTGGTGTGTGGTGGTGTGTGTGTTTTTGGTGTGCGTGGGGGTATGTGTGTGTGTGTGTGTGTGTGTGTGTGTGGTGTGTGTGTGTGTGTGTTGTGTGTGTGTGTGTGTGTGTTTGTGTGTGTGTGGGTGTGTGGGTGTGTGTGTGTGTGTGGGGTTTTGCACCTTTGCGCATATACTAAAAAAAACCAGATGCTAGACACGTCCGGCCGAAATATTTGGGTCACACAATTCAGGATTGGCCCCGGTTTCTAATGCAATACAAATGCACACACACACACCAAAACACACCCACACCCACACAACACACCCCACACACACACACCCCAAAACAACACACACCACACCACACCAAACCCCACAACACACACAACACAAACCCCTCACCACACAACACACACCCCACACACACACACCACACACACACACACACACACACACCATCACACACCACCCCACACAACACCCAAAACTCACCCACACACACAACAACACACACACACACACACACAAAACACACACACACACCCCAAACACACCCACCACACCCCGATGCACCCAAAAAAGCACGCACCACGCGCACCAACACACACACACACAAAAAAAACACACACACCACCACACCAAAAACACACACACACACACACACACACACAATTACCCACACACAACCCCACAAACCACACCCCACACACACACAAAAACACAAAAAACACACCAACACACACCACACAACACACCCCACCAAACACACATTTTGTGCCCCCCTGTATGCACAACACACATATAACACCACGTGATACTCAGCCAAACACCTGCAATGTAGAATTTGGGACAACAAAGTTTGGGTTTGGGACCCCGCTCTGACCAGCACAGGGCTAATGGGGAAGATCAGTACTACAAGCTAACCATGGTCCTCTCCCCCCTCATTAATTTATTTTTCCGTAGTTTTTTTAATTTTTGTTTGTTTTGGTCTCAAAAACTAAGTGTGGTGTTTCGTTATAGTGACATTTCCCCGTTGAACCCGAAATTTAAACCGCCATGTCGTTTGTGTGGCGTGCTTTTGCATGGGGTCAGGAAACTATTTTAACCCTATTTTCACTCAGACCACCCCAAAAAGCGCCACCTTGTTTATCTGCTGCGTAACAACCACATCCCCCTCGTGTTTAAGAAAGGGAGAGGTCTTCCCTTTGTGTTAAAGGTTGATGCTAGTTACCTTTGAAATAAAAGACCAGCTTGAAAAGGGTCTTTGCAGATTTGTGTTGAATTTCAAAAACGACCCGCGTTTAAAAAATACTTTGGGGAGATTTGTGTTGAATTCCAAAACAACCATCGTTGTAAGGTGTTTGGTGATTTGTTGAATGAAAAACGACCAGCGTTGTAAAAGGGTGCTTTTGGAAGAGTTGTGTTGAATTGCAATAACGACCAGCGTTGTAAGGATAATTTGTCAATTTTTTTTGTTAAATTACACTAAGACCAGCGTTTAAGGATACTTGGAATGTTTTGAAGACAAAAAACGACCACGTCGTAAAAATAATTTGGGAGTGTTGTGTTAATTGGCAACAAAAAAACCAGCGTTTAAGAAACTTGGCAGATGTTTTTTTGAACTGACAAATTCTACCGCACCTACCCCGCAGGTTATCAAGGGGCCCCCTTTTGCTTCATTTATGCGCTTGCCGACAGTTAGAGTCAAGCAGACGAACGTAACCGGTTTTTACTGTGTTGTGGCGGCGTAATAGTGAAAAAAAAATGGCAAGACTTTCTGATGTGGCTTTGACATGCTGTTGTGTTTACGTAGTTGAAAGAAATTCCATGTGAATATATGTCATTTTTACATTTTTTTGTTTTACATTTTTTCTCAGAAAAAGATTTTGCACATTTTTTGGTCTCAAGATCTCGATATTTTGATCCAGACTTTTTCAAAAAGCCCAAAAATCTAGCTAGACTTACTATCAAATGCTGCAGATTTTAAAATGTGGGTTTTTTTTCTGCAGAGATAGGTAAGGGGTGAATAAAGAACTGCATTCGTTTTGCCATTGCCAAGGGTAAAAAAAAACCTGCCTATTTTACTGGATATAGCTTTTGTTTGAAAAATTTTAACATGGCGGGGTGGGTTAGGAAGTAAAGGGGGACTTTCGGGACAACCCGCACTCTCGCATGGAATCCTCCCGGGGGCGGGGTCCCCCAAAAACTTGCCCTGCTTTTATACCCTTTTGTTTCCCTGCTGTCGCCCTGAAGCGTCAAAACCCCAGTAGCGGGGTGAGGCCAGCAGGTCAAGATGAAAAAAAGGGGAGGGGAAACGGAGGTGAGGGGAAGGGGCAGGAGAGGAAAAAAATCCAAGGCGAAAATGTTTCCGTGAAGGGCAGTGCCAACAAAGGGCGGGAAGGGCAGGGAAAAAAATTCCTGTTCCAACAGCCGGGCCCCGCACAATTCCTGAAGGGGTGTAAACAATTGCGGGGAGTTTTGAAAGAAAAGTACTCTCTTCTCTCCCTCTTTCCTCTCTCTCTCTTCCCCTCTTCCCCCCCTTCTTCTCTCCTCCTCTCCCCTCTCCTCTCTCTCTCTCCTCCCTTGTCCATATTGTGAGGCATATTGTGTTCATTGATACAGTTTTAAATAACATAAGTATGAAAAAAACCCTTTAAACATATTTCCCCTTTTAAAAAAAAGAAACTTGCATTGGTCTCACCTCCCCCCCCCCTCTCTCTCTCTCTCTCCTCTTCCCCTCTCTCTCTCTCTCTCTCTCTCTCTCTCTCTCTCTCCCCTTTTCTCTCCCTTTTCTCCTCTCCTTTTCCTCTCCCCCTCTCCTCTCCTTCTCTCTCATGGTGCACAATTTTGCATGTTCTTGTGGTTTATTCTTCTCTTGGGAGACGATGTTGGGTTCTGTGTCTGAAATATTATTGGCTTAAAACCCAAATACATAGCTTTAAAGATCTGCATCTTTACTTCAGTTAACAATTAACTTGTAAAAAGCAATATAATTGTGTTTAGAAAGGGTGGGTTTTTAGGAATTAGAGAAAGGTGGACTTATAATGGAGTGCTTACCTTGGTCAACGTATATGAATATTTAGAAATATATTTTTCAACGAAATTAAGCTTTACTTTTGCATGCAAGGATCTTGCCCAGTAGAGCTAAGCGTGCATTACTATGTATCAGGCAACACTTATCAAAATTAGAAAACCAGTCTTTGAAATTGTTTGTAAAATTGTTCGCTTCCCAGGTACAGCCTATCGCCCAGTATGGAGCTGAAATCTGGGGTCTTTATGATTCTGCAGTTTGCTGTTTATTGTGAAAATGTCCATTTATTTGCATTGAAAAAGTTTCTAGGAGTGAGCATGCGAACACCTAATGATTTAGTCTATGGCGAAGTAAACAGATATCCAATATATTTGAATTCTACGACAGCTTGCATACGTTATTGGTTGAAAATAACTGAAATGGAAATTTCAAGGTTGCCCAGGAAAGCATATAATATGTTATATGATTTGGATAGTAAAGGGAAAAGAAACTGGGTCTCTAACGTGAGGACTAAATTACATAAACTTGGATTTGGCTGTTTGGCTACAACAGAACGTTGGGGACATAAATGGATTTCTTCGTGCATTTCGGAATAGATTGATAGATTGCAGATGGCAAGAATGGTCATGTCACGTTCATAAATGTGACCGATTTGCTTTTTATAGACAGGTCAGATCTATACATTTTGTGCCGACATATTTATCTATTGAAATGGATAATCATTAAAAATATATCACGAGAAAATTCAGATTAGGTATTTCTGATCTTTCTGTCCATCATCATCGTTATAAGAAGCATAATAAACTTGAACTGATATATCCGCTTTGTAAATGTGCCAAGGAAAATGAAGTTCATATTGTTTTGTGCTGCCCCACTCCAAGTGACCTGAGGAATCAGCTCATTCCTCAAAAATATTGTGGACATCCTTCTTCATTTCGACTTTCATTACCAATGGCATCTACAAATGAAACTACTGTAAAACGTTTTGCTGTTTTCTTGTACAAAGCATTTACAATTCGAAGTATAGTATGTAGTTAGGCATTGATCGTTGTATGTTGTTTAATATCGAGTATGCTTTTACTTGTGCATGCCTAGATGAATTTGCTTATTTCTGTTTGTAACGATATTGATCTCAACACCCCCTTCATTAGGGGTCTGGCCTGTATGAATAAAACATCCGTATCCGTATCTCTCTCTTCTCTCTCTCTCTCTCTCTCGTCTCTCTCTCTCTCTTTCTTTCGTATGGCGACGGGCCGTGTGTGTGTGTGTGTGTGGTGTGTGTGTGTGTGTGTGTGTGGATGCGTCCATTAAACTTTCTATCATTATGGATTTGTTCCTTTCATATCATTGATATGAGAACTGCTTCCATGAAATAACACTCCAGTCTTTATGATGACTCAGTCACAGACAAAAAATGTTTGCATGTAGCCATGTGACAAAGTGTCCTTATAGGAATGGAAATCATAAAAATGCTACATATGTGGCGTGATCTGGCTTTTGTTGTTGGCTAGTCTATGAACAT
>CM031622.1:53024136-53036636 GCA_018398815.1 Conus ventricosus
AGAGAGGAGAGAGAGAGGGAGAGAGAGAGAGAGAGAGAGAGAGAGATGATTTGTAGTCAGTTGATGTTCTCTCTGTACATGTGACAGATCCACATCATGCAGTCTTCCCTAAGAAGCGTGGATCGCAAGGAACGACAGCTGGCACGCTACGCACAGGAAACGACCAAAAAAGTACACGCGCGCTTTGACCAGCTGCTCACCTGGGGTCAACAGTCACGGGACCGTCTTCTGGACGCTGTGTCCCGCAAAGAGGACGAGGACAAGGGTCACCTTCAGGCAGAGAAATCGGCCTTGACCTTTGCCATCGACAGGCTGAGCTGCCTGGTGTCACGTGCATCGGCACAGTCGTCCAGAAATGACCCGGATGTCGTTGTGCTCCGGAACGAGCTGAAGGCAGCCCTGATGTCTGAGGACAAACTGGATCATCACCAACAGCAGGCAGAGAATGAAGACACCGCCTGGTCCTGGAGATTCGTCCATACCAATACCTCTGGGCTGCAGGTGGACGATGTTCAAGCTTTCATGGGATGCCTGGTGGATGAAAGAGCTGATGACGATGACGTCACACGACCTGTCTCCTTCAAGACCTGGCTGATAAACTTGACCGTTTCATGTCTGATACCACCAGCATGTTGTCAACAGTGACGGAGAAGGATGCTGACCTTGAGAGGAAAATCAAGTCATTGAGTGACGAAACCAAGAAAGCAGTGGCTGACCTGAAGAAATCCAGAGATGATTTACAGAAAACTGTGACGTCGCTTCAGAAGAGCGAAACTGACACCAAGCAAGCTGTGGAATCCCTCAAAGAGAAAACGGGTAAGCTGATTTCAGGATAGATCTTTCATTGCAAAATTATAGTAATGATACCATGAAATTGATAGTAACTGTTAGATACAATATGACTCAAAGCAGCCTGTAAGAACACAAGGTATAGGCATATCCTACACACCTAAGCGTCATTTATTTTGCAAATAATGTCTGTGATTTATCGTGCCGAAATACTCTGTTCTTTTCAGTTTAGTTCATTCATACTTGATTAGTCAGCATGAAAATTCATGTGTGACTTCACAGGCTCTTGTAAGCACTACGTAATGTAAACTCATGATAGATAAACCATAACGTAGAACATATCGTATATCAACACACGTGCAATGAAAACTCCACCAAACTCAACGTGCACACATACAAATCACAAACGTCACTCAAAGCACATGACTCTAACACACACACACACACACACACACACACACACACACACACACACACACACACACACACACACACACACACACACACACGCACGCACGCACGCACGCACGCACGCACGCATGCACGCATTTATGATGATGATGATGATGATGATGATGATGATGATGATGATGAAATAAAAACTGTATAATAATGATGATGCTGCTACTACTACTACTACTACTACTACTACTCTACTACTACTACTACTACTACTACCAGTAATCATCATCATCGTCGTCATCGTCATCATCATTGTGACGGGTCTCCGACGCCCCCCCCCCCCCCCTCGTTATTAAAATATGATTTTCATATTCAGGGATGCAGGGGGTTATAGACAGAATGTTACGCTTTCACAACCAAATGCGCTCTCGCATAGGCACACGCACTCTGTCACTCACATCGGGCCCGCACAAAGCTGACGGGAAACCAATAACATTTCATAGAAAATAATCAACTTTATTCAACTTGACTCCGAGCCCCCACCCGTCACTACACAACACAACTATCTGTATCATACAACAATGTAAACAGCATACAGACAATTTCATAAATCGCATCCCCTTTCCTTCAATTACTCTTCATTAACCAGGAAAGACAATATTCCAACAATTCTGTTTGCACACTGATAAACTTAAGAACAAATAAAACGTCCGTAACTTGCCAGCACTCCTCGGTTGACCGTCAGTTTCTCTCATCCCACTGTGTGACTACAGCTGAAGCTGCCACACCGTTGTGTCCTCACGATTGGCCAAATCCCAGTTGGGGGAAATGGCAACATAGCTTGAGTCGCACCCTCAACATCGAGTCTCCCGGACTCCACCGTACTTCGCCCTCTCCACGGAAAGGGCTCCTGTCGGCCTCTCCCACAGGTCTTCTCTGGCTGCAAACACCCCACCGTTGTCTGGCAGCTCCCTGTCTAGGCTCCAACAGGCTGACACGTCTTACTGTCGACCGTCCCCACACGGGAGACAATTCTTCTCGTCGTCGGCTCCGAGGCTACAGCAACCTCCACTGTCATACGTCCCCACCCAGGAGACAACGAGGAGACAGCTAACCTCTGCTTCACGCTGTATTTTCTTGAGCCCTCAGCAAGACGGGCGAGTTCACTTTCCCTTAAGTGAGTCACACACTTCCTGGTTTCCAAGCACCTATATTTGTTCTCAAAGAAAGAGAGAACCCGAGTTTAACTGGCTCAACCAATGGAATCACTGGCACACACACATCACACGATTTGTACCAATAAATCCCCAAGTTATTTTTATTCCACCAATGGAATCACAAGTCACCTACACACACACACACACCACAGCTGCTAGCGCCAACAAAGACTTGGGCACCCAGTGGTTAATGCATAACCTCCTATTCAAACTCATGTTCGATTCCCCGAAGCTACCCATTGTCCTAACAGCCTGGACTTCTCTACCAGCCAGGACTGAGGCTTCAAGTAGTTACTACCTCTATAGACAACAAGGCGCAAACCACTCAATAGGCCGAAGCCTTCCATTCATTCCCCAGAACAAGGATGACTGAATGGTCGCTGTACTCTGCCTGCAGGCTGACGGTCACCTACCCGTGATGGTCACCTGACACGACCGCCTTCCCTTCAGGCCCACGGGAGAGCCCAGTGAATAGCCAGTGCTCAAAGTGGACACTCTTCTCTACCCAGGACCGGCAGTCGTCAGCATGTTCTTGTTTCTATCCCTCGGACATGCGAAACACTTCCCAGTAACTCTCCCTCCTTCCGTATACGACTCGGGGTATTTCCCTCTGGTGATGCCTGAGTTTGCACACTTGAAGAACCCAAGGAACTTGCTCTCAACAACAGGAAAACTACCCTTAATTTGCCTAAATGCTCGAGAACATTCGGCCGACTCATGACACCCCCGTACCTAAGAATGTTGTTCCAATCAACATTTTCTCCAGGACGAATGTTCTCCAATTGGATAAAACAAGCTCAGTTGCATGGGTCGATATAACAGTACTACCCCTATGCTTCAAGACATCATTCCATCAACATCTCTAACATAGATAATGTACCCAATTAAAACCAATAGATCAATCAGATAATCCAAAGATCACTCTTTGGTCAGTCATACGACTGTGCACAACATTTAACTCTATACTGGCTCACATATCGTCAAGAACTGTCTCTATAGCCTTAGCTATCCGCATGTCCATGCATGTCAATTAATCATTCCATTCACTTCTAATATAACACCACCATGATTAACCCAAGATTCAAATTCAGGTGTGTGGCCCAGCCTACTTAACATCAAAATCAAATTCAGGCGTGTGGCCACAAACTGCTCACACGGTCTCACACACAATATGCAAATCAAGCATTTATCCTGATTTCACAACATAAGGACTTTACCGAGCTGTGACAAAACAACATGAGCAAACAGATATCAATCATAACACGTGAGCACGTACTGATCCCCGCTCCATAATGGGCAATCAACAAAGCAACACATACAGGTAAACATATATAAAAAAATGAAAAATAACACATGAACATAGGCTTAACCCCGCCCTATACTGGGCAATCAAAATCAATAACATAACTGGCCAGCTACATTATTTACACAGTGCTGTCTGCAACAGATGACTGCTCACACCACCACCACAACAACAGCAGCCCGTAGGCATTGCTCCTACCATTGTTCTACTTCTGTTGTTCACACTACAACAGCAACACCCTGGAGGCATTACTCCAACCCTTGACCTACTCCTGCCGCTCTCAATCTTGACCGCCGTTTGTGGCTCGCCAATAGTACCTGGGGTAGATAATTTGCGCGTTCCAGGCTTTACAAGAGAGTCAGCACACCCTTCACACATTTTAGTCCTTAAAGGAGCGCGTGAAAATCTGCGCGATCCTCTTCTAGCTTGTTCGGCAAAATCTCCTTGACATTCAGTACCCTTTGCTTTCATTGCCTCAGGGTCTGTTGTTCGAAGATCACGTGAACTGGGCTGTCGCACCCATTCACTGCGACGACGATCATCTCCCCTTTTCAAAATGTTAAGAGATGATCTCTCACTCATCTTATCCGAACCGATTTTCCTTCTCTCTGAGGGAATTCCTTGGTTAGAATCCCGCTCATGGCCTATGCCCATTATTTGATGAGCCTTATTTTACTTTACCCCTTCCTGACACTGGATTATCTGCTCCTTTGAGCTGACTGTCTTTGGCATTTCCTAACGATAGCTGGTCACCTCGACCTTCTTGCCATGCGTTATTACCGCCTCCCTGGTCCCAGCCCAGCTGCTGGTTCCAGTTACTCTGTGGTCCATCTTGGCCCCGACCCTGAGGTCCGTCACCGTGGCTCCTACATTTCTGACTGCCACGGCAACGCCAACAACTTTTTGAACCACCATTACGGCCACCATGGCCCACGGCACCGCCACGAGGGCCACCTCCATTACGACCTATTTCATGGTCCATCTGCACCACCACCCCGCACACTTTCATGGCCTACGCTAGCTCTACTGCTAGTGGCGCCTGTGCACTCCACCTGCTTTCTGTTTACTTTCCTACCCTGCACTGCCCTTGCTTTCCCCACTTGACTGGCAGCCTGGTTAGGCTTCGGAGGATGTACCTACCCCCTAACAAAGCTGGATAGGGAAGATTGTTTTGCACTGCTGCAGTGAGAGTACTCCTGACAAATCTGACTCTACTTTGACACGGCCCAAAGGTAGCCGATTAATTCTTCCATCTGCATATTGCACGCAGGTGGTTTCCCTGGTATAGTCTGTCTCTCTCACAAAACCGGGCTCTACCATTGCCGCTAGAGTCAGTCCTGTGTCTAATAAGCAGGTCACCGGCTTCCCGTTTACTACTGCCCTAGTAGGTGGTGGTGGCACCCTGCCTTCCTGTTGAATTGTATCAACAGCAACAACTGAGTGTATTCACATTCCGCTACATTCCTTGGCAATATGACCCTCTCTCCCACACTTAAAACATGTGCGTTTCACTCTAACATTCTCTTGAGTCCCACTGTTGCCTTGGACTTAGAACGCGTTTCTAACTGCGGTCTCGCCTCCTGTTTGTAGGGAGTCGGCAAATCACTCCCTGACTGTGTGGTCTGGGCATTACGGGTCGACTGGTTCGATCCCTTCATCCCATTACGCTGATCATGGGCAGATTCATACCTGTCTGAAACTTTCACTAACTCCTCTAAACTTCCTAATTCTCTTTCTGCCAAGAATACTGCGAGATCCTTCCGACAAGTGGAGAGAATTGCTCCTTAACGATCTCCTCCCTCAAAGATTCAAATGTTTGTTCAATGTTTCCTAACCTTATCCATTTGTCAAAGAGAGCCCTAAGCCGATAAAGAAACTGTACTGCGTCTCACCTGATTTACGAACGGTTTCTCTGAACAATTTCCTATATCTACCGGCGGTTACTTGATACCTCTGAAACAAAGCATCGCGCACCGACTCATAATCTGTCTGTTTTTCCGGTGGTAAGCAGAAAAAGCATCCCTAGCTTTGGGTGTCAGCAGCGCCGACAAATTTGTGGCCCACCGTTCTTCGGGTAAGCCCTGATCTTTGGCAATCCTTTCAAATTGCGAAATGAAATCCTCTAAATGGTCCGGATTATCATCGAACCTTGGCATATTGATCAGGGACTGACATGTGGTGCAAAGTTCACTTGAGGTTTTGCGTCCACGTCCCGTTCTTTCTCCCAATTTTAATTTTTCTAACTCAAACTGCCTTATCTTCTCTCTTTCCTCTCTTTCCCTTCTCTTTCTCTCTCTTCTCTTTCCCATTTTCTTTCTCTCTCCTCTCTTTCCCGTTCTCTCTCCTCCTTTTCCCGTTCTCTCTCCTCCTTTACTCTTCTCTCTCTCTCTCTTTCCGTCTCTTCTCTCTCCTCTTTTTCCCGTTCTCTTTCTCTCTCCTCCTTTTCCCATTCTTTTTCTCTCTCCTCTTTTTCCCGTTCTCTTTTTCTCTCCTCTTTTTTTCCCGTTCTCTTTCTCTTTCTCTCTCCTCTTTTTCCCGTTCTCTTTCTCTCTCCTCTTTTTCCCGTTCTCTTTCTCTCTCTTGCCTTTCCCTTTGTATTTTCTGGGCCTCGATTACACGGGGCCAGTTCTCATCTACATATGCCTTCAGTTCTGGACCCTTTAGTCCTAAAGCTTTTCCTTCTTCTATGAGGTCCATCTTTTTCAGCGGACCCATTGTCTCAGCACCCTCTTCAGTCGACATTCTGAAGCTATCTAACCCTCGATCAGCTAGTTAATACAACCACAGTAACAAGCGAGATATCCACACGATCACTTGTAAATAAGCGATCAAATAGTTGTGCTACACACAATCAACCTCAACAGAAACCAAATCAAGCAAGTTCAAATACAAGGCCCAGTCATGAAAAAAAAAATCAAAACAATCAACACATGAGTAACGTCTTTCCACGTAAGAAAAAAAATCTAGGTTTCCACAATTACGACAAATTTCAAATCCCTTGCAATTTGAACAAAACCCAGATACGAAAATCACTTATGACTCATTTATGTTCATCCCGGAGAGCCCCCAATTTGTGACGGGACTCCGACGCCCCCCCCCCCCCCCCCCCCTTGTTATTAAAATATGATTTTCATATTCAGGGATGCAGGGGGTTATAGACAGAAGTGTTACGCTTTCACAACCAAAATGCGCTCTCGCATAGGCACACGCACTCTGTCATCACATCGGGCCCGCACAAAGGTGATGGGAAACCAATAACATTTCATAGAAAATAATCAACTTTATTCAACTTGACTCCGAGCCCCCACCCGTCACTACACAACACAACTATCTGTATCATACAACAATGTAAACAGCATACAGACAATTTCATAAATCGCATCCCCTTTCCTTCAATTACTCTTCATTAACCAGGAAAGACAATATCCACAATTCTGTTTGCACACTGATAAACTTAAGAACAAATAAAACGTCCGTAACTTGCCAGCATTCATCGGTTGACCGTCAGTTTCTCTCATCCCACTGTGTGACTACGAGCTGAAGCTGCCACACCGTTGTGTCCTCCCGATTGGCCAAATCCCAGTTGGGGGACACTGGCAACGTAGCTTGAGTCGCACCCTCACATCGAGTCTCCCGGACTCCACCGTACTTCGCCCTCTCCACGGAAAGGGCTCCTGTCGGCCTCTCCCACAGGTCTTCTCTGGCTGCAAACACCCCACCGTTGTCTGGCAGCTCCCTGTCTAGGCTCCAACAGACTGACACGTCTTGCTGTCGACCGTCCCCACACGGGAGACAATTCTTCTCGTCGTCGCTCCGAGGCTACAGCAACCTCCACTGTCATACGTCCCCACCCAGGAGACAACGAGGCGACAGCTAACCTCTGCTTCACGCTGTATTTTCTTGAGCCCTCAGCAAGACGGGCGAGTTCACTTTCCCTTAAGTGAGTCACACACTTCCTGGGTTTCCAAGCACCTTATATTCGTTCTCAAAGAAAGAGAGAACCCGAGTTTAACTGGCTCAACCAATGGAATCACTGGCACACACACATCACACGATTTGTACCAATAAATCCCCAAGTTATTTTTATTCCACCAATGGAATCACAAGTCACCTACACATACACACACACCACAGCTGCTAGCGCCAACAAAGACTTGGGCACCCAGTGGTTAATGCATAACCTCCTATTCAAACTCATGTTCGATTCCCCGAAGCTACCCATTGTCCTAACAGCCTGGACTTCTCTACCAGCCAGGACTGAGGCTTCAAGTAGTTACTACCTCTATAGACAACAAGGCGCAAACCACTCAATAGGCCGAAGCCTTCCATTCATTCCCCAGAACAAGGATGACTGAATGGTCGCTGTACTCTGCCTGCAGGCTGACGGTCACCTACCCGTGACGGTCACCTGACACGACCCCTTCCCTTCAGGCCCACGGGAGAGCCCAGTGAATAGCCAGTGCTCAAAGTGGACACTCTTCTCTACACAGGACCGGCGTCAGCATGTTCTTGTTTCTATCCCTCGGACATGCGAAACACTTCCCAGTAACTCTCCCTCCTTCCGTATACGACTCGGGGTATTTCCCTCTGGTGATGCCTGAGTTCGCACATTGAAGAACCCAAGGAACTTGCTCTCAACAACAGGAAAACTACCCTTAATTTGCCTAAATGCTCGAGAACATTCGGCCGACTCATGACAATCATCATCATAACAATAATGATGAGGATGATGAAATGATAATGATGAAGATGATTAGGATGATGATGATGCTGATGATGATGACGATGGTGATGATTATTGTTATTATTGTTTTTGGTATTCTTCTTCTTATTATTATTATTATCATTACTATTACTGTTATTATTACAATTTCTATTATTTCAGAGAAGTAGTGACTGACCTAAAGAAATCCAGAGATGATCGACAGAAGACTGTGACGTTGCTTCAGAAGAGCGAAACTGACACCAAGCAAGCTGTGGAATCCCTCAAAGAGAAAACTGGTAAGTTGACTTCAGGACAGATCTGTTTTATTTTCTTTAAGTTTTTTTTTTTTTTTTGCTGTCCCAACCTCTGTGCCACCTCAGAGGCAGTGCACTCTCGCCCTCATTTCAACACCCCGTCCGCAGCCACAGCCCGGTCGGCCCCGCCGCCACTCCGGCACCGTCAATCCACAGGGAGCAGTCAATGTCAAGTCAAGAGGCAACCCACCGAAGGAGACACTGCACTGCTGCCGAGTCACTTCGGTGGTGTTCAGTGGCGTCTGTTCTGATCTAACATACGCAGGACAGCACATACGAAGCCCCCCTACTGGCAACAATAATGCTTAGTCGCGGAGCCGGCGTGAATGAGCTCTAACTCTGGAGGGCACCACCACGTCCGTCCAACGACAGCCTCCATGGACTCGCCGATCCTGGTGACCCCGACGGAACCAAACCAAGGCCACAGACATGGAGAGGACATCAAAATTGAGGTCACCATGAGAGCAGGGTATGAATGGCCACAGAATTTGAGACAGTTTTTTTTATGCTGATCGATGAGAATGAGGATGATTAACATGATGCTACGGATTTCCATTTCGGTCTGAGACTACATGACAGGGCTGTACTCTACTCCTTCCTTTCATAATATATCCCGGCGTCAACCAGGCCCGAGAGATACATGCACCTGCAGTGTTGGTCAGGAAATTTGAGCAACACTCTCAGAAACGCATCCATTAAGTGGATGAAACTCGACTGTGTGGTCCCAGTCTTCCCAACTAAGTCCGCAGCAAACTCAAATCTGGGGTAGAGCCGGTCGGGGCAGAAACACCCACATGACTCTGATGGGATTCGAACCCACGATCTCCCAGCCGGGAGTCCGCGCCCGCTAGCCACTTCGCCAGGGCCCGGCTGGTTCAGGATAGATCTTTAATTGCAAAATCACCGTGATGATACCATGAAATCGACAGTAACTGTTAAATACAATATGACTCAAAGCAACCTGTAAGAACAAAGGTATAGGCATATCCTACGCACCTAAGCATCATTTATTTTGCGAATGTGTTCTCTGATTTATTGTGCAGAAATAATCTGTTCTTTTCAGTTGAGTTCATTCATACTTGATTAGTCAGCATGAAAATTCACGTGTGACTTCATAGGCTCCTTGTAAGAACTACGTAATGTAAATTCATGATAAACAAATCATAACGTGGAACACTCATATATTAAAACAACGTGCAATAAAACTCCACCAAAATCAACGTGCGCACATACAAATCACAAACGTCACTCTTAGCGCACGACTCTAACACACACACACACACACACACACACCACCACACACACACACACACACACACACACACACACACACACACACACACAACACACACACACAAAACACACAAAACACAACACCATGCGCGCGCACGCTGGCATGCATGCGCTGGCATGCACGCGAGCACACATATTATGATGATGATGATGATGATGATAATGAATCAATAATGATAATAATAATGATGATACTACTGCTACTGCTACTACTACTACTACTATACTACTACTACTACTACTACTACTACTACTACTACTACTACCGGTAATCATCATCATCATCGCCATCATCATCATCATATCATCATCATCATCATCATCATCATCCTCTCACATCACACATCATCATCATCACATCATCATCATCATCATCATCATCATCATCATCATCATCATCTCATCATCATCATATCAGTAATGATATTGATGATGATAATGACGATGATGATGATTAGTGTTGTTATTGCTTTTGTTATTTTATTATTATTATCATTGCTATTATTGCTATATTGTTATTGTTACAATTATTATTATTTCTATTATTATTTTAGAGGATGCAGTGACTGACCTAAAGAAATCGAGAGATGATCTACAGAAGACTGTGACGTCACTTCAGAAGAGCGAAACTGACACCAAGCAAGCTGTGGAATCCCTCAAAAAGAAAACTGGTACGTTGACTGCAGGATAGATCTTTAATTGCAAAATCATCGTGATGAAACCATGAAATTGACAGTAACGTTATATACAATATGACTCAAAGCAACCTGTAAGAACAAAAGTTATAGGCATACCCTACGCACCTAAGGATCATTTATTTGCAAATATGTCTGTATTCTATTGTGCCGAAATACTCTGTTCTTTTCAGTTGAGTTTCATTCATACTTGATTAGTCAGCATGGAAATCCACGTGTGACATCACAGGCTACATGGAAGCACTACGTAATGTTAATTCATGATAAACAAACAATAACGTAGAACACATATTATATTAGAACAGCGTGCAATGAAAGCTCCACCAAACTCAACGTGCACCAATGCAAATCAGAAACATCACCTCTGAACAAACGACTAAACCCCGCTACCACACACACACACACACACACACACACACACACACACACACACACACACACACACACACACACACACACACAACACACACAACACACACACACACAACACACACACCACACACACACACACACACACACACACATACACACACACACACATGTACACACACACACACACACACACACACACACACACACACACACACACACACACACACACACACACACACACACACACACACACACAGAGAAGCACACACGCGCGCGCACTCGCGCACTCAAGCACGCACACACGCATATATATGATAATGATGATGATGATGTTCGTCATCATCATTATTATTGTTATGCTGCTGCTGTTGATGATGACGGCGATGATGATTCTGATCATTATTGTTGTTATTCTTTTTATCATTATTATTATTATTATTGTTTTGTTGATGATGATTAATATTTTTAACAATAATAATGATAGTATTATTATTTTTATTATAATTGTTATCATTATTATCGTCATTATTATTATTTCATTACTATTATGATTATTATTATTGTTATTGTTATTATTATTATAAATTATTATTATTATTATTATTATTAATTATTATTATTATATTATTATTATTATTATTATTATTATTATTATTATTATCATGGTTGTTATTCTAGAGGCTGCAGTGACTGACCTAAAGAAATCCAGAGATGATCTACAGAAGACTGTGACGTCACTTCAGAAGAGCGAAACAGACACCAAGCAGGCTGTGGAATCCCTCAAAAAGAAAACTGGTAAGTTGACTTCAGGATACATCTTTAATTGCAAAATACTCGTGATGATACCATGAAATCGACAGTAACTGTCAGATACAATATGACTCAAAGCAACCTGTCAGAACAAAAGGTATAGGCATATCCTACGCACCTAAGCGTATTTTTTTTGCAAATAATGTCTGTGATTTATTGCGCCGAAATACTCTGTTCTTTTCAGAGTTCATTCATACGTGATTAGTCAGCATGGGAATTCACGTGTGACTTCACAGGCTCCTTGTAAGCACTACGTAATGTAAACTCATGATAAACAAATCATAACGTAGAACACATCATATATTAAAACAACGTGCAATGAAAACTCCACCAAACTCAACGTGCACCATGAACATCAGGAACATCACCTATGAACACACGACTAACCCCCCCCCAACACACACACACACACACACACACCACACACACACACACACACACACACACACACACACACACACACACACACACACACACACACACACACACACACACGCACATATTTTGTCGTGCCAGAAAGACGATTTTCAGTTCAAGTCGTGATCCATCTTAGGCGCACAGTTCAAGGAAATCACGAAGCTGATGATTCTTGATATCACA
>CM031622.1:53044136-53049161 GCA_018398815.1 Conus ventricosus
CACCAAGAAAACGTTACTACACAGCAAAAATGAAACCTGGATCAGGAAAACCAACAGAAACTCAACATTCGACGTAACCATGGGATCATATGATGGTGCAGAAACATGTGAACTGGTCGGACTATTCATGCTTGTCCAACATCAAGAAAAAACTCGGAAAACAAGTCGGACTATACAGAGACGATGGCCTTGCTGCACTAACCAACAATCTAAGAACCATCGAAAACAAGAAGAAAGAACAATGCAAAATCTTCCAAAACCACAACTTAAAGATTACCATTGAAGCAAACAAAAAGGTAGTGAACTACTTAGACATAACACTGGATCTAAAACAATCACATATATAAACCATACAAGAAACCCAACGATATATCTCTTTATGTACACATCAAAAGTAACCATCCACCATCTGTATTAAAGACCATACCCCATGGCATAAACAAGAGACTCAAACCTGTCATGCAGTAAGAGAGTGTTCAACAATGCAGCAGTAGAAACCAGGAGGCACTACAAACAAGTGTATACAATTACAAATTACAATACAACCCAGACAAGAACACAAATAAAAGCAAGAAAAATAGGAAAAGAAAAATCATATGGTATAACCCCCCATACGACAGGAAACTCAAAACAAACATAGGGAAAGAATTCTTCAAAATCCTAAAAAACTTCATTTCCAAAAGAACACAAACTGTCCAAAATATTTAACAAAAACACTGTCAAACTATCGTACTCATGTATGCCCAACCTCAAAAACCTAATTGACGCATCCAACAAAATGAAAATCAACACAGCAAAGAAGGGTGAAGAAAGGAAATCTTGCAATTGTACCAGAAAGGAGCAGTGCCCACTAAACAATAAATGTCTTCACAACAACATTGTATACCAGGCTACTGTGATATCAGAAAATGAAAAGGAAACATACATAGGGATCACTGAAAACCACTTCAAAACCAGATATGCAAACACCAAACAGTCATTTAATAAAGAAAAATATAAAAACCAAACAGAACTGAGCAAATATATCTGGACACTTAAAGATGCAAAAACAAGCTACAACATATCCTGGAAAATCATAAAAAGAGCATCACCATACAGCAATGTTTCAAAAAGGTGCAACCTATTTTTTAACTGAAAAATGGTTAATACTAGCAAACCACACTTAGCAACTTTAAACACCAAAACAGAAATAGTAAACAACTGCAGGCATAAATGGAAATCGCTGTTAGTGAATACACCCAAAGCAAAAACCTGAAAGCCCCCAAAAAACAAAAAACACGTGCAGCCAACCCGCACGTGCAAACAACCGCAAACGGGAGCCCACACGCTATATAACATCGGCGGTGGGCAAACCAAAAACCATCCTGATGACAGCGCAACGCGCTCGAAACAAATTTGTAGAGAGTTTTAATATTCCTTTTTAAAACTTGTTTTAACAATATATATATATATATATATATATATATATATATATATATAATATATATATATATAAATATATATATATATATATATATGTACATGTGTGTGTGTGTGTGTGTGTGTGTGTGTGTGTGTGCGTTCGTGCGCGTGTGTGCGTGCATGTGTGCGTGCTTGTGTGTGCATGCATGCGCACGCGTGTGAGTGTGTGTGTGTGTGGTGTGGTGTGTGTGTGTGTGTGTGTGTGTGTGTGAACGTGGCGTGTTTTGTATGGGTATCCTTCAGCTCTTGCATTCCTGCAAACAACACTAAGCAGACGATGCTGCTTATCACACAAGGTTTTCTTTCTTTTTTTTTTTTTTTTTTTGTTTCTTTTTTTTTCAGGCAAAGCGGTGTCGTTCTTTGCCACAGGCTGTGATGAAGACAAAAACTAAGTATTACCAACCCTTTGTATTCAAGAAACTGCATCATAACCAAGGGGGTGGGTTTGACATCACCACAGGGAAATTCACCGCCGCCGTACCAGGAACGTACTCATTCAGTGCCTCTGTTGGTAGCTGTCAGAAAGAGAGCGAGGTAATGTCCTGGCTCTGTGTGAATGACGCATTCTACTGCCGTATTCGCGCTTCTTTTCCTCTCCACAGGCGCTTGCTCTGTGTGCGTAAGGCTGAAGGCAGGGGACGTGGTGTGGATGAAGGCGGTAAGTTCACCTTGTGATTATTGTGGCTCAGAGATGACTTTTACTGGCGCTTTGGTTCAGGTGGAGATGTGATCAAAGAGAACCGAATGACGCATGCGCCATTATTTCCATTTTACATTGTTTGACATGACCACTCGTGTTGAGATGTGAACAGAAAACTCAATGATACGTGTGGCATTATATGAACTTCATATTGGTTGACATGATAACTCGTGTGTGAGGTGTGAACACAGAAAAAAGATCATGGTACATTTCCATTACTTTTTGCAGTTTACATTGATTAACATGACGCCTTGTGTTGAGATGTGAACAGGGAGACCTTAATGGTACATGTGCCATTACTTGCACTTTACATTGATCTAAATGACCCCTCGTGTTGAGATGTGAACAGTGAGAACTCAATGGTACAACTGCCATTATTTGCACTTTACACTGGTTGACATGAAAACTCGTGTTGAGATGTGAACAGAGATTATAAAAGGTACATGTGCCAAATTTTTTGCACTTCACATTGCCAGACATGACAACTGGTGTTGAGACGCGAACAGAGAGTGGTCAATGGTACACGTGGCATTATTTGCACTTTACATTAGTTGACATGAAAACTCGTGTTGAGATGTGAACAGAGAACTTCATGGTACATGTGCCATTATTTGCACTTTAAAATTGCCCGACATGACGCCTGGTGTTGAGACGTGAACAGAGAACTCAAGGTGCATGTGCCATTACTTGCACTGTACAGTGACCGACACGACGCCTTGTGTTTTCTATTGGCGCCCATGCAGAACGGAGTGTTTTGTTATCACAGCTCGATGGGCTGTGGTTTTGGCCTCCGAGAGAAATGCTCTCTCTCTCTCTTCTCTCTCTCCTCTCTCTCTCTCTCTCTCTCTCTCTCTCTCCTCTCTCTCTCTCTCTCTCTCTCTCTCTCTCACACACACACATATTGGCTTCATTTTATATATTTCCTCCTTGTGTTTTGTGTGATTGTGTGTGGTTGTTGCCGTACTTTACATTGAATTGCCTTCAGTTGTTTATTTCACTGTTGATGTCAGTACTTGTTTCCTAGGTGATGGTTGCTGTTGTTTGGTTTGTTGGTTTGTTGGTTGGTTGTTGTTTGTTTTATATGATAGTTATGTTTTGTTGCATAACGTTGTCATGTAGTGCTAGCGTCGTAGAAGAGTAATGGCATATATGAAATACGACTAAATGAGTACTTTTACCATTTTAAAATAAAGAATCATTCTCTCCTCTCTCTCTCTCCCCTCTCTCTCACTCTCTCTCTCTCTCCTCTCTCTCTCTCTCTCTCTCTCTCTCTCTCTCTCTCTCTCTCTCTCTCTCTCCCCTTCTATATCAAGTTTTTGCTACGTAAGAGATTTAAGCTCACGCGTATTACAGAATCCATTTTGACCATTATTACGCCATTACACCATTGCGTACGAAAAAGAATAAGATAAAATACATACAATTTGTTTTAGGATGCAAAGCTCTTTTAATTAGAAGAGATAGGTGGGTTTTTCCCTGGTTGTTGTCATAGACAGCCAGTTACGTCCGTCTCTGCATGTTAATGACTTCATGTCATTGATATATCATTTGCAAAATGTGAATTCGTCTATCGGGGCTTAGCGATCAGAGATACAATGTCTTCTAAGTTTACCTTCGAATAAAGAAAAAGCTGTGTATTGTAAAGTGTTTTTAAAACATGATCCATGTAATCTTGATGCCATCTTATGTACTTGTGTTGTAAAGAATGTTTTCTTAATCACACATTCGGTAATGTGTGGCTTACGTCATTTAATACATCCAAAATAAAACTTTACTTTTCTTTGTTTTCATGTTCCTGTCTCTTTCACATACACACACACACACACACACACACACACACACACACACACACACACACACACACACACACACACACACACACACACACACACACACACACACACACACACACACACACTGTGCTGTGCTGTGCTGTGCTGTGCTGTGCTGTGCTGTGCTGTGCTGTGGAGTGGAGTTGACCAGAGTGTAGTGGATCGAAGGAGTGCTGTGTAGTGTAGTGGAGTGGAGTGGAGTGGAGTGGAATGGAGTGGAGTGGAGTGGAGTGGAGTGCTGTGGAGTGCTGTGGAGTATAATGTAGTGTATTGTGGTGTAAGGTTTTGTAGTGGAGTGGCGTGGAGTGTAGTGGAGTGGAGTGGAGTGGCGTGGAGTGTTGTGGGGTGGAGTGGAGTGGTGTGGAGTGGAGTGTTGTGGGGTGGAGTGGGGTGGGGTGGGGTGGAGTGGGTGGGGTTTGGGTGGAGTGGGGTGGGGTGGAGTGGAGTGGAGTGGAGTGGAGTGGAGTGGAGTGGAGTGGAGTGGAGTGCTGTGTTGTCCATGTAGTATAGTGTAGTATAGTGTAGTGTACTGTGGTGTAAGGTTGTGTAAGGTTGTGTAGTGTAGTGTCGTTTTGTGTCGTATAGAGTAGCGTAGGGTAGCGCAGGGTAGTGTCGTATAGTGTAGCGCAGTGTAGTGTATTGGAGTGGCATGGATTGGAGTGGAGTGTAGCGTAGTGCAGTGTCATGTAGTGTAGTCTAGAGTAGTGTAGTGAATGAAGTGTGTGTAGTGTAGTGTAGTGTAGTGTAGTGTAGTGTAGTGTAGTGTAGTGTGGTGTAGAGTAGGGTAGGGTAGGGTAGTGTAGTGTAGTGTAGTGTAGTGTAGTGTAGTGTAGTTTAGAGACGTGTTGTGTAGTGTTGTGTAGTGTAGTGTAGTGAAGTGTAGTGTAGTATAGTGTGGTATAGTGTAGTGCATTACTTTCTGTCTCATTTTTTTTTTCTCATGGGAATTCTTCCCATAGGGCAAGGTGAATGAACGGTACCTCCTACCCATTCAATCATGTTCATTCTGTGCATTTTCCATCTTTTTTGTGT
>CM031622.1:53050161-53055161 GCA_018398815.1 Conus ventricosus
CCAAAAGTTTTGGGTCAACGTCGTAGGCCTCGTGACAAACTGTGACAATATTATTATTATTATTATTTATCATGGTTGTTATTCAGAGGCTGCAGTGACTGCTGAATCCAGAGATGATCTCAAAGACGTGACGTCACTTCGAATAGCGAAACAGACACCAAGCTGCTGTGAATCCCCAAAAGAACTGGTAAGTTGACTTCAGGATACATCTTTATGCAATACTCTGATGATACCATGAAATCACGTATGTCATACAATATGACCAAAGCAACCTGTCAGAACAAAAGGTATAGGCATATCCTACGCACCTAAGCGTATTTTTTTTGCAAATAATGTCTGTGATTTATTGCGCCGAAATACTCTGTTCTTTTCATTGTGTTCATTCATACTTGATTAGTCGGCATGGGAATTCACGTGTGACTTCACAGGCTCCTTGTAAGCACTACGTAATGTAAACTCATGATAAACAAATCATAACGTAGAACACATCATATATTAAAACAACGTGCAATGAAACTCCACCAAACTCAACGTGCACCATGAAAATCAGGACATCACCAATGAACCCGACTAACCCCCCAACACACACACACACCACACACACACACACACACACACACACACACACCACACACACACACACACACACACCACACACACACACACACACACACACACCACACATACACACCACACACACACGCACATATTTTGTCGTGCAGAAAGACGATTTTCAGTTCAAGTCGTGATCCATCTTAGGCGCACAGTTCAAGGAAATCACGAAGCTGATGATTCTTGATATCACAGCCAGCAATGGCCTTCAAAGCAGAGAGGGTTTCCAAATGAAAGAGGAAACCTGTATGTTTGTTAGTGGGAGGGTTGTGGATGGTGCTTTCAAGATCGTCTAACTGTTCTTTACGGAAAGCGTATTGTTGTTTGACCAAAATCATCAGGGTCCAGCCATCAATTATGATGATAAAATGAATTAATGATGAAATGATAATAATAATAATAATAATAATAGAATTGATTATTATTACTATCATCATCATCATCATCATCATCACATCATCATCATCATCACTCATTATTATTACTGTTGTTTTTATTATATTATTATTATTATTATTATTATTATTATTATTATTTATTATTATTATTTTTATTATTATTATTATTCGGAAATGAAATGAGGTAAGGAACAGTAAACGATAAACAGTAAACAAGTGGGGTATTTTTGCTCCATAAGAAAACCTAACACAGAGTAACTTTTATTCAAGACTGGCACAGCCTTTAACTTGAATAAAGTCAGACAAATACATAGACGAACAATCTAATAGTAGGGGGAAAAAACAACGCAGGCCAACAACTGAACTGTCTTCATAGTATTGACTTGGCAAAGATTTGGACTTAAGGAGGGGAGGAGGGGGGGGGGGGGGGGTGGGGAGTTTGAAGATGGAGAAACATTGGAACATGAATTAAGAAAATACGTTACAGATATGAAAACTCTTCACCAGCTGCATAAGGGAACCATCGCAATCCCTTTGAAGGCAGATATATTTGTATATTATTATTATTATTATATTTTATTATCGTCATTGTCATTATCGTCGTCGTAGACTACAGTAGTCATTATCATTATGAACAATATCAACCGCAGCAGCAACAGCCAGCAAACAGCATCATTATCATCATCGTCATCATCATCATCATTATAGTCTTTGTCATTGTTATTGTCGTCGTCATCGTCGTTGTCGTCCTCCTCCTCCTCCTCCTCATCGTCATCGTCATCGTCGTCATTAATAATCACCATCATCATCATCATCATCATCATCATCATCATCATCATCATCATCATCATCATCATCATCATCATCATCATCATCATTGTCGTCGTTGTAGTCGTCGTCATTATCATCAGTATAATTACCATCATCATCATTTTAAAGCGATAAAAATTATACTATCGGAGGAATGTCAGAAATCTTACGGAAGTGATAGGATAGAGTTACATGCACATGGAGGCCATGAACAATAACACACAGTGTGAACAGCAGGGCAGGAATAGGATAGAGTTACATGCACATGGAGGCCATGAACAATAACACACAGTGTGAACAGCAGGGCAGGAATAGGATAGAGTTACATGCACATGGAGGCCATGAACAATAACACACAGTGTGAACAGCAGGGCAGGAATAGGATAGAGTTACATGCACATGGAGGCCATGACCAATAACACACAGTGTGAACAGCAGGGCAGGAATAGGATAGAGTTACATGCACATGGAGGCCATGAACAATAACACACAGTGTGAACAGCAGGGTAGGAAGGAAAGGTGCGAACATGACATTGACATGCTGAAAACATCGGGCAAACAATGAAACAAACACATTCACACACACAACAAAAGAAAAAAAAACACAGGAGAGGTAAAAATGCGAACATGACACTGAAATACTGCAAATGTTGGGCAAGTAAGGAAACAACCAAATTCACTAAAAATGGTTTCTGTGACATCTCAGTTGTCAATGACCGATTCAAATCAATCGTGTGTGTGTGTGTGTGTGTGTGTGTGTGTGTGTGTGTGTGTGTGTGTGTGTGTGTGTGTGTGTGTGTGTGTGTTTGTGTGTGTGTGTGTGTGTGTGTGTGTGTGTGTGTGTGTGTGAGTGTGTGTTGTGTGTGTGCGTGCGTGCGTGCGTGTGTGTGTGTGTGTGTGTGTGGTGTGTGTGTGTGTGTGTGTGTGTGTGTGTGTGTGTTTCTTTCGTGTGTGTGTTTGTGTGTATGTGTGTGTGTCCGTGTGTGTGTGTGTCTGTGTGTTCGTGCGTGCGTGTGTGTGTGTGCGCGCGCGCGCGAGCGTGTGTGTGCAAGCACGCGCTTGCGCGTGTATGTGTGTGTGTGTGTGTGTGTGTGTGTGTGTGTGTGTGTGTGTGTGTGTGTCTGTGTGTGTGTGTGTGTAAGCGCGCGCTTGCGCGTGTATGTGTGTGTGTGTGTGTGTGTGTGTGTGTGTGTGTGTGTGTGTGTGTGTGTGTGTGTGTATCTATCTCTATATAAGTATATACAAGCATATATATATATATATATATATATATATACAACAAACTAATAAATTCCAAGGATAAGTACCGCGCACCGTTCCAGCAACTTACAGAGCAGCTTGGTGTTGCAATGACTGCAAAAAATATTGAATTATAAACAAAGCTTGCTCTTATGTCTTAGATTGAAGAAATAGGGGAGAGTAAGCATTCATATCTGCAGTGGTAGATGATTCTGCCTAACTAACAGTATGTGCTTGAGTGGGTGAATGGGGAAAAAATCAAATAAATGCTTCTCACAATGAACCTTCAGCAAGCTTATAGTCTCCAAGGGGGAGACACCCTCCAATAGGGAGGGAAACTCACTAACATATAACTCCTGGTCATATACCGATATTTCGAAACTTGGTGGTTTCTCCTCAGTGACCGCGGAAAGTGGTAATTTGACTCCTCTGCCTTTTCAGTTTTAAGAAGAATACAATCCCAGAAAAGGCTGGTATGCAATACCGTAGTATGTTTGTTGTGTCTTAAGAGGATATCTTTTTATATTTTCTACTTTTCACAAGAAAATGTAGCTTGTTTTGCTCTTTCATGATTTTCTCTTGCTTCTTAGGTGCTCCTTTGGTTGGTTTTTTGAAAACTCAACAAACATAATACGGTATTGCATACCAGCCTTTTCTGGGATTGTATTCTTCTTAAAACTGAAAAGGCAGAGGAGTCAAATTACCACTTTCCGCGGTCACTGAGGAGAAACCACCAAGTTTCGAAATATCGGTATATGACCAGGAGTTATATGTTAGTGAGTTTCCCTCCCTATTGAGGGTGTCTCCCCCTTGGAGACTATAAGCTTGCTGAAGTTCATTGTGAGAAGCATTTATTTGATTTTTTCCCCATTCACCCACTCAAGCACATACTGTTAGTTAGGCAGAATCATCTACCACTGCAGATATGAATGCTTATCTCCCCCTATTTCTTCAATCTAAGACATAAGAGCAAGCTTTGTTTATAATTCAATATTTTTTGCAGTCATTGCAACACCAAGCTGCTCTGTAAGTTGCTGGAACGGTGCGCGGTACTTATCCTTGGAATTTATTAGTTTGTTGTATTTTTTAGTCCCTTGCGGGATTCATTCCAAGAACTGACCCTCAGCACTTGTGTCTTAAGAGATATCTTTTTATATTTTCTACTTTTCACAAGAAAATGTAGCTTGTTTTGCTCTTTCATGATTTTTCTCTTGCTTCTTAGGGGGCTCCTTTGGTTGGTTTTTTTGAAAACTCAACAAACATACTACGGTATTGCATACCAGCCTTTTCTGGGATTGTATTCTTCTTAAAACTGAAAAGGCAGAGGATCAAATTACCACTTTCCGCGGTCACTGAGGAGAAACCACCAAGTTTCGAAATATCGGTATATGACCAGGAGTATATGTTAGTGAGTTTCCCTCCCTATTGGAGGGTGTCTCCCCCCCTTGGAGACTATAAGCTTGCTGAAGGTTCATTGTGAGAAGCATTTATTTGATTTTTTCCCCCATTCACCCACTCAAGCACATACTGTTAGTTAGGCAGAATCATCTACCACTGCAGATATGAATGCTTATCTCCCCCTATTTCTTCAATCTAAGACATAAGAGCAAGCTTTGTTTATAATTCAATATTTTTTGCAGTCATTGCAACACCAAGCTGCTCTGTAAGTTGCTGGAACGGTGCGCGGTACTTATCCTTGGAATTATTTAGTTTGTGTATTTTTTAGTCCCTTGCGGGATTCATTCCAAGAACTGACCCTCAGCACTTGTGTCTTAAGAGGATATCTTTTTATATTTTCTACTTTTCACAAGAAAATGTAGCTTGTTTTGCTCTTTCATGATTTTCTCTTGCTTCTTAGGTGGCTCCTTTGGTTGGTTTTTTGAAAACTCAACAAACATACTACGGTATTGCATACCAGCCTTTTCTGGGATTGTATTCTTC
>CM031622.1:53067661-53127661 GCA_018398815.1 Conus ventricosus
TTGTATATTCTTTTTATCAATAATATTATCATTATAGTTTTGTTGATGATGATTAATATTTTTAACAATAATAATGAATACAATTAATTATATTTTATTATAATTGTTTATCATTATTATCGTCATTATTATTATTTCCATTACTATGATGATGATGAAGATGATGAATGATATGATGATGATGATGATGATGATTATTATTATAAATAAATATTATTATTATAATTATATATAATATTATTATCATGGTTGTTATCCTAGAGGCTGTCAGTGACTGACCAAAAGAATCCAGAGATGATCTACAGAAAACTGTGACTCCCTTCAGAAGCGCGACACAGACACCAAGCAGGCCCTTGAATCCCTCAAAAAGAAGCTTGTAAGTTGACCTTCAGGTACATCTTTAATTGCAAAATAATCGTGATACACATGAAATCGACAGTACCTGTTAGATACAATAATATCGCAAAGCACCCAGTCAGAACAAAATGTATAGGCAAATCCTACGCACCTAAGCGTAATTTTTTTTGCAAATAATTCTGTGATTTTAATGCGCCGAAACACTCTGTTCTTTTCAGAGTTCATTCATACTGAATAGTCCAGCATGGGAATTCACGTGGTGACTTCACAGGCTCCTTGTAAGCACTACGTAATGTAAACTCATGAATAAACAAAATCATAACGTAGAACACATCATATATAAAACACGGCAATGAAAACTCCACCAAACTCAACGTGCACCATGAAAAACCAGGAACAACACCCTCTGAACACAGACTAACCCCCACCACACACACCAACACACACACACACACACACACACACACACACACCCACACACACAGCACACACACACCACACACACACACACACACACACCACACACACATTTTGTCGTGCCAGAAAGACGATTTTCAGTTCAAGTCGTGATCCCATCTAGCCACAGTACAGGAAATGAAGAAAGCGATGATGCATTGATACTCACAGCCAGCAATGGCCCAAAGCAAGCAGTTTCCAAAATACAGAGAAACCATTATGTTTTGTTAGTGGAATGGTTGTGGATGGTGATTTCAAGATCGTCCTAACTGTTCATCTTTACGGAAAGCGTATTGTGGTTTGACCAAAAATCATCAGGTCCACCATCAAATTTATAAGAACAAAATGAAATTAATGATGAAAATGATGATGACACTAAAAAATTAACTCTTACAAATATAATAAATAGAAATTGATTATTATTACTATTATTATCATCATCACAATCATCATCACATCATAAAATATTACTGTAAATTTTATTTTATTATTGTTACTATATTATTATTATTATTAATAATTATATATTATTAATATTATTATTATTTTTATTCGGAAATGAATCTGAGGAAAGGAACAGAAAACGATAATACATTAAACAAGTGGGTATTTTTTGTTCCCATAAAAAACCAAACACAAGTAACTTTATTCAAAGACCAGGCACAGCCTTTTAAACTTTAAATAAAGTCAGAACAAATACAGAGACGAACAAATCTAACAGTAGGGGGAAAAACAAACGCAGGCCAACAACTGACCTGTCTTCATAGTAATTACAGGCAAAAGATTTGGACATAAGAAGGAGGAGGACGGGGGGGGGGGGGGGGGGGGGGGGGGGGGGGGGGGGGGGGAGGGGAGGGGAAAAAAGGAAAGGTGGGGGTGGGGGATGGCGGGGGGAGTTTAAGATTGGAGAAACTTGGAACATATGAAAATTAAGAAAATATGTTACAGATAGAAAACTCTTCACCACTGCATAAGGGAACCATCACAATCCCTTTTGAAGGCAGATATAATTGTATATTATAATTATTATTATTATTATTATTATTAATAAAATATTATTAATATTATTTTATTATTATTATTATTATATTATTATTATTAAATCCGTCATTGTCATTATCGTCGTCGTAGACTACAGAAGTCCAATCAATATGAAACACTAACAACCGCAGCAGCAACACAGCCAACAAGCATCATTATAACAACGTCCATCCATCATCATCATTTAAATAGTCTTTGTCATTGTTATTGTTCGTCGTCCACTGTCGTTTCGTCCTCCACCTCCTCCTCCTCCTCGTCATCGTCCAGGTCCGTCATTCATAATCCACCATCATCACATCATCCTCATCATCATCATCTCATCGCATCATCATCATCATCATCACATCATCACATTGTCGTCCTATGTAGTCGTCGTCCTCATCCAACATATCATTACATCATAAATCATTTATAAAAGTCGATAACAATTATACTATTGGAGAATGTTAGAAATCACACCGAAGTGATATGATAGATAACATGCCATGTGGCCAAGACCTTAATACACACAGTGTGAACAGCAGTAGGAATAGGATTATAGTTACATGCACATGGAGCCTGAACAATAAACACAGTGGTGAACAGCAGTGTAGAATAGGATAGAGTTAACATGGCACATGGAGGCCATGAAAAATAACACACATGTGACAAACAGGCAGGAATATGATAAGTTATACATGCACATGGAGCCATGACAAATAAAACACACAGTGTGCAACCCAGGGCAGGAATCGGAAAGAGTTACATGCACAAGAGGCCAAGACCAATAACACACAGTGTTAACAGCAGGGCAGGAATAGATAGATGTACATGCACATGGAGGCCATGAACAATAACAACACAGGGTAGACAGCAGGGCAGGAATAGGATAGAGTTACATGCACCATGGAAGGGCCATGACAATAACACACAGTGTGTAACAGCAGGGCAAGGAATAAGGATAGAGTACATACACATGGAGGCCATGACCAATAACACACAGTGTGAACAGCAGGGCAGGATATAGGATAGTGT
Source organism: Conus ventricosus (assembly GCA_018398815.1). NCBI lineage: Eukaryota > Metazoa > Mollusca > Gastropoda > Neogastropoda > Conidae > Conus > Conus ventricosus. The sequence goes on from CM031622.1 coordinate 53,070,530, forward strand.
TACAAGCACATGAGCCATACAAATAACACACAGTGTGAAACAGTCAGGGTAGAGGAAAAGTGCGAACATGACATTGACATGCTGAAAACAGCAGGGGCAAACAATGAAACAAACATCATTCACAACACACACACAAAAGAAAAAAAAACACAGGAAGGTAAAAATCGAAAATGACACTGAAATACTGCAAATGTTGGCAAGTAAGAAACAACCAAAGTACTAAAAATGGTATTCTGTGACATCTCAGTTGTCAATGACCATTCAAATCATCGTGGTTGTGTGTGTGTGTGTGTGTGGTGTGTGTTGTTTTGAGTGGTGTGTTATTGTGAGGTGTGTGTTTGTGAGATTGTGTGTGTGAGTGTGTGTGTGTGTGTGTGTGGTGAGTGCGTGTGTTGTGTTTGTGTTGTGTGTGTGTTGTGTGTGTGTGTGTGGTGGTGTGTGTGTGTTGTGTTATCTTTCTTGGTGTTTTTTGTGTGTGTGTTGTGTGGTCACTGTGTGTGTGTGCTGTTATTCGTGCGTGCGTGTGTGTTGTGCCGCGCGCGCTGCGCACGCACGTGTGGAGCAAGCGCGCGACTGCGTGTGTAAGTGTGTGGTGATGTGAGTGTGTGTGGGTGTGTGTGTGTGTGGTGTGTGTTGGCGTGTGTGTCTGTGTTTGTGGTGTGTGTGTAAGCTCGCACTACTTGCGCGTGTATGTGGTGATGTGTGTGTGTTTGTGTGTGTGTGTGTGGTGTGGTGTATTATCACTATAATATAAGTCTATACAACATATATATATATATATATATATAAATAATATATATCTACTATATATATATATTTAAATATATATATATATATATATTGTAGCCAGTCACCAATCTTATGTTCTCATTCCCCCCCACCTCCCCCTCTTTTTCAGTTTTTTGAATCTTTCCTGGTTATGAACAAAATTAACGTACTATACACCCCAGAGGGCCTCAACGTGTCACCTACACTCCCTCCCCTCACCATCCCTTCTCCCCGAAATTCCTCTTCCAACGAAACCCCCACCCTTCGCCTCTAACCCCCTCCCACCCCTCTAACTATCAGCTTTCTGCCACCCCCTATCTTTTCTGCCAAAACAACCATACCCTTCATCCAAGCCTTATTTAGACCACCCCTCACCTTCCTCATACCACTCCTCCGGTGATAATCAATTCTTGCTGGTCTCCCACCCTACTTTTCCCCCCCTCTCCTCCCCCCCATCCCCCGCCGTTTTTCTTTTCCAACACTATGTAATATTAACAATCTTTTACTCCCCCCCCCCCCCCTCCCCTTTTCCACACGCGGCTTTTACGTGCACGCACGTGTGCGCCGCTAGGGCCCGCACTCACCAAAATTATATCCCTTCGCCCCTCCTTGATTCATATAATTTCGTCCTGCCCCCATCCTTCCCTACCAACATGCTTATAACCCTCACCCCTTCCCCTCTTCCCCACTCGTGGTCCAACTTTTCATGAAATGGGCATGTGTGTGGTCAGCCGCATAAAAAATCGTGCTCTAGCATTGAAAATATGTTACCTTACTTATGCACATAGTATCCCTATTTTGCGGGACTATACATAGGTGAGATGGGTTTGTTTTGAAACGTTCGCATAACAAATGAATCAGCGACAAGTTATGTAAAACTTTATTTCCGTCGCACCGCCCCCCCCCCCCCCCCCCTCTCTCTCTCTCTCTCTCTCTCTCTCTCACTCTCTCTCTCACTCCTCTCGTCACCTTCTCATCTCTCTCTCCGACTCTCTCTTCTCTCTCTTCTCTCTCTCTCGCCTCTCTCCTCTCACTCTACTCCTCGCTCTCTGCAGTATTGATTGCATGCGTGCGTGTGAGGTTGGGGTGAGTGTGTTATGTTGTGTGTGTGTGTGGTGTTGTGGGTGTGTGTGTGTGTGTGTTGTGGTGTTGTGTGTGTGTGTGTGTTGTGTGAGTGAGTGAGGAATGAGTGGGTGCGTTAGTGTTGTGTGTTGTGGGTGTGTGTGTGTGTGTGTGTTGTGTGTGATTGTGTGTGTGGGATAGTAAGTTTACGTACAGACTTTTTGCACACGTTTAATCACAGTAGAGAAAATCGAAAAATTCATGAAATCCTCTATGATTTATCCCCAACCAACACTATCTGTGAAGAATTGGAAGCCATTCTGCAACGTCATACAGGTTTCAAGTGCAAGCTTCCTCAAGCTCGCAAGAAAAGAAAAAAAACCCTGCAAGTTCCTTGACAGAAAGATGCAAAAACAACGCTCAAGCAAAGGAGTAAATCCCGTCCAAACGAGCACACGTCCTTCCGGCTCTTGTGGCGCGTACATGTGTATATATATAATGCGTGTATAACTTATATAGAAAAGACACACACACACACACACACAAACACCACCAACACCCACACACACCACACACACACACACACACACACACACACACGCAAATGATGAGCGCGCGTACCACACACGCACACACCACATACACCCACGGAGCTTTCATTCATGAAATTACAACTGTGACACGTCTGTCGAGTTAGGTATCATTCTTGTACTTAATTTTTGTTTTATATTACGTCATAGTGAAATATTTTCGTGTCTTCCATTACACCTTCACCTCCGCACTCAGGAGGATGTCATTTGCTGAAGAAGCAAATAAGCCAAAAATTTCAACTTGTCCTTGCGCTTTTTTCCCCTCTTGATATAATATGGAATATAATATAAATATATATATATATATATAAAATATATATATATATATATATATATAAACTATATAATATATTTATATTTATATTTAAAAATATAGTTTAAAACACGCTAAAAAGGAATCTTAAAACAATCTACAAATTTGTTACGAGCGTAATGCGCTGTCATCAGGATGTTTTTTGGTTGCCCAAACCAACCAAAAACCCATCTGATGACAGCGCAACACGCTCGAAACAAATGAGGTAGATAGTTTTAAGATTCCTGTTTTAACTTGTTTTAACTAATGTTGCTCCCCATGTTGAGCCACTCAAAAAATTGTTTAAGCATTTTAAATATACTGATATTATATATATATAAATATCTATAATTTATATATAGACAATGGTAGTAAAAACCACAGAGATTTTAAAAAAATGCTTCAACCGGACTGGATCAACATTTGTTAAAAGATAAGGTCTAAAACTATCTAAATATATATATATCTTCTAAAATAATCTTATAATATATATATAATCTAAATATATAAATAAATGTACATGTGGGTGTGTGTGTGTGTGTCGTGTGTGGTGTGAGTGGTTTGTGGTTGGTGTTTGTGTGTGTGTTTGTGTGTGTGTGGGTGTGGTGTTTGTTTGTGTGGGTGTGTGCGGCGCGTCGAGCGCGTGTGCGCGTGTTTTGTGTGGCGTGTGTGTGTTGTGTTGTGTGTGTGTGTGTGTGTTGTGTGTTGGTGTGTGAGTGTGTTGTGTGATGGTGTGAACGTGGCCGTTTTTGTGTCCAGTATGCTTCAGCTCTTGCAATTCCTGCAAACAACACTAAAGCAGACGAGAGCTACTTATCACACAAGGTTTTCTTTTCCTTGGTTCTTTTATTTTCAGCCAAAGCGTGTCCGTTCCTTGCCACGGGCCTGAAAATCAAAGACCAAACTAAGGCTTACCACCCCTTTGTATCAATGAACTGGCACATATCCAAGGGGGGGGGGGGGTTTTTTGGTTTGACATCACCACAGGGATATACACCGCCGCCGTACCAGGAACGAAACATAATCAGTGCCTCTGTTTGGATGCTAAAGAAAGAGGGCGAGGTAGGGTCCTGGCTCTGTGTGAATGACGTAACCTACTGCTAAGATTTGCGCTTCTTAACGGCTCCACAGGGGCTTGCTCTGTGTGCGTAAGGCTGAAGCAGGGACGTGGTGTGGATGAAGGCGGGAAGTATATCTCGTGATCATAAAAGCGATGAGATGAACTTTTTACTGGGCGCTATGGTTCAGTGGAGAGTGAACAAAAGAGACCGAATGATACATGTTGACGTTATAACTATTTTACATTTGTTTGACATGCCCACTCGAGTTGAGATGAGAACAGAAAACTAATGAGACGTGTGGCATTATATGAACTATCATATTGGTTGGACCATTACCACTCGTGGGTGAATGTGAACAGAAAACTCAATGCTACTGTGGCAATTATATGAACATCATATAGTTGACATGACCACTCTGTTTAGATGTGAACAGAAAACTTCAGTGATACGTGTGGCATTATATGAACTTCATATTGGTTACATGACCACTCTGTTGAGATGAGAACAGAAAACACAATGATACTGTGGCATTATAAGAACTTCATATTGGTTGACATACCACTTCGTGTTGAGGCGTGAACAGATGAAAAAAAAGATCAAGGTACATTTCCATTACTTTTTGCTGTGTACAAATTGATTAACAAATGACGCCTTGTGTTATGAGAATGTGAACAGGGAGACCATATGTACATGTGCCCTTACTAGCCCTTTTAAAAGAATCAAAATGACGCTCGTGATGAGATGTGAACATGAAACCTCAATGGTACAACTGCCTATTTCACATTACACTGGTTGACATGAAAAACTCTGATGAAATGAGAAACAATATTATAATGGAACATGTGCCATTTATTTGCACATTCACTATGCCAGACATGACAACTGGTGTTGAGAAGCTAACAGAGAGTGCACATCTGGGTACAACGTCATTATGTGACTTTACATTGAACGACATGACGCTTCGGTTGAGCTTTGAACAGAGAACTTAACGGTAAATGTGCCATTACTTGCACTACGACACAGACAGACACGGCGTCCTAAGTGTTATCTATTGGCGCCCCTGCAGAATGGATGTTTTTAATCACACAGCTCGATGGCTGTGGTTTGGCCTCCAGAGAGAAATGTTCACTCGCTCTCTCTCTCTCTCACCTCTCTCCTGTCTCTCTCTCTCTCTCCTCTCCCCTCTCTCTCTCTCACTCTCCTCTCTCTCTCTCTCTCTCTCTCACACACAACACACACAATATTGGCTTCATTTTTTAATGTTTAAATTTTCCTCCTTGTGTTTTGTGTGATTGTGTGTGGTGTTGCCCGTACTTTACTTCAATAGCCTTCAGTTGTTTATTTCACTGATGATGAACATACTTGCTTCCTAGGAGATGGTTCTGGTGTTTGGATTCACTTGGTTTGTTGGCTGTTGTTGTTTGTATTATCATGATAGTTATGTTTTGTGATGCATAAGTTGTCATGAAGTGCTAGCGTCGTAGAAGATAATGACATGTAAAAAATACGACTAAGTGAGTGCTTTTAAATCATTTTAAAAGAAAGAAATCATTATATCTCTCTCTCTCCACACTTTCTCTCTTCCTCATCTCTCTCCGTTCTCTCTCTCTCATCTCTCTCTCCTCTCTCTCTCTCTCCTTCTATCCCAAGTTTTTAGCTACGTAAGAATGTAAGCTTCGCGCGTATTAACAGAATCCATTTTGACATTAATACGCCATACACCATCGCTACGAAATGAATAAGATAAAGCATACCAATTTGGGTTTTTTAGGATTGCAAACGCTCTTTTAATAAGAAGAGATAGTTGGTTTTCCCTGGTTGTTTGTCATAGACCCCCCAGCCAGTAACGTCCCCGTCACTGCATGTTAATGACTTCATGTCAATGATAAAACAATTGCAAAAGTGAATTCGACAACCGGGGCTTAGCGGATCAGAGCTACAATGTCTTCTAAGTTTACCTTCGAATAAAGAAAAACTGTATGTATAGTAAAGGTGTTTTTTAAAACAATAACCATGTAATCTTGATGCCATCTTATGTACTTTGTGTTTGAAAGAAATGTTTTTCTCATATCACCTCATACGGTAATGTGAGGGCTTCCGCCATATAATTACATCCATAATTAAACTTTACTTAGCTATTTTACATGTTCCAGTCTCTTTCACAACACACTCACGCCCACACACACACACACACACACACCCACACACAACACTCACACCCCACACACACACACCACACACACACCCACACACACACACAACACACCCAACACCCACACACACCCACACACACACACACACACACACACACACACACACACCACACACACACCCACCACACACACACACCACACTGTGCTGTGCTGTGCTGGCTTGCTGTGGCTTGTGCTGTGCTGTGTGTGCTGTGGCGTGGATGATTTGACTCAGAGTGTAGTTGATCGAAGGAGTGCTGTGAGTCTAGTGTAGTGGAGTGGATGAGTAGGAGTGAGTGGAGTGGAGTGGAGTGACTGGGGGTTTGGAGTGCTGTGGAGAGCCTTTGGAGTGCAGTGAAGTAATAAGGTATGAATTGTAGGTGTAAGGTCCTGTAGTGGAGTGAGTGGGAAGTGGAGTGGTGTGGAGAGGAGGGGTGGAGTGGAGTGGAGTTGGTATGTGGGAGGGGTGGGGTGGGTGTGGTGAGTTTTGTGGGTGGGGGTGGGTGGGGTGGGGTGGGTGGGGTAGGGTGAGTGTAGTGGAGTGAGTGGAGTGGAGTGGAGTGGAGTGGGAGTGGAGTGGAGTGGAGTGGAGTGGAGTGGAGTGAGTGGAGTGGATGGTGTTTTTTGTGGGGTGGGGTGGGTTGGGGTAGGGTGGAGTGGATGAGTGAGTGGAGTGGGATAGAGTGAGTGAAGTGAGTGGAGTGGAGTGGAGTGAGTGTTTGTGGTGGGGTGGGGTGGGTGGGGTAGGGTGGAGTGGAAAAAAAAGTGGAAGTGGAGGGTAGTGGAGTGGAGTGGATAGTGGAGTGGAGTGGAGTGGAGTGGGGGTGGGGTGGTGTGGGGGTGGTGGTGGGGGTGGGGTAGGGTGTAGTGAGAGGATGAGTGAGTGGAGGGAGTGAGTGGAGTGTGTTTGTGGGTGGGGTTGGGTGGGGTGGGGTGTGGAGTGCAGTTTGTGCATTAGTAATAGTTGTAGTGTACTGTGGTGTAAGGTTGTGTAGTGTAGTGTCGTTTTGTGTCGATAGAGTAGCGACGGGTAGCGCAGGGTAGTGTCGTATAGTGTAGCGCAGTTAGTGTCATTGGAGTGGCATGGATAGGAGTGGGATGTTAGCGGTAGTGCATGTCAAGTAGTGGTAGTCCTAGAGTAGTGTAGTGAATGAAGTTATGTAGTGTAGTATAGTGTATTTTAGTGTAGTGTAAGTAGTGTAGTGTAGTGTGGTGAGAGTAGGGAGGGTAGTGGTAGTGTAGTTATATGTAGTGTATTTAGTGTATGTAGTGTAAGACGTGTTGGTAAATTGTGTAGTGTAGTGTATGAAGTGTAGAGAGTATAGATGTGTATAGTGTAGTGCATTACTTCAGTCTCATTTTTTTTTCACATGGGAATCTTCCAAAATGGCAAGGTGAATAACGGACCTCCTACCCATTCAAATCTTCAAGTTCATTCTTTGCATTTTCCATCTTTTTTTGTGTCAAAATAAAAATCAACGCAGCTGCCCTGGTTGCTATGGCTCCTTTGATGACAGCTCGAGTGGTGCTGCGCATGGACCATGATAGACACTCTCTCTCTCTCTCTCTCTCTCTCCCTCTCTCTCTCTCTCTCTCTTTCTCACTCTCTCTCTCTCTCACTCTCTCTCTTCTCCCCCCTCCCCAACCCCCCTCCTCTCTCTCTCCTCTCATTGTCTGTGTGTGCGTGCCGTCCATTTTGTGAATATGCCTTCATACACATACCATCAAACGTGCATGTGCGAGTGTGTGATGTGTGTGTGTGTGTGTGTGTGTGGTGTGTGTGGTGTGTGTGTGTGTGTGTGATGTGTGTGTGATTGTGTGTATGGTGGTGTGTGTTTGTGTCTGATGTGTTGTGAGTGTGTGTGTGTGTGTTTGTGTGTGTGTTTGTGTGTGTGGTGTGTGAGTGAGTGTGTGTGTGTGTGTGTGTGTGTGGTGTGTGTGTGTGTGAGAGTGTGGGTTTGTGATTGTGTGAGTGTGCCTGTGTGCCCAGGTGTGTGAGCGCCCGCGCGGCGTTGAGCTTGTGCGTGTGTGTGTGTTGTGTGTGGTTGGTGTGTGTGTGAGTGTGTTTGAGTGTGTGTGTGTGTGTGTTGTGTGTGGTGTGTGTAGGTGTGAGTTTGTGAACGTGTCAGACCGTAGTGGCTACTTTATCACAGAATGTTATTCACTTTTTTTTCAGCAAAGCGGTGTCCCCGTTCATTGTCACAGGCTGTAATCGAGACAAAGCTAAGGCAGGCCACAGCATTAAATATTCGATAACTGCTGCTGATTGTGTAAGAAAGTGCCATGTTTGAACAATTGTTTCCAAAAGTAACTTGTGTGCGCAAATGCGCTACAAACAGACTACTCACACACGGTCACACGCAATAGCGCGCATATACACACACCCACACACACGCCTGTCCATAATGCACAAAGGTGCCGGACGAGCAAGGACACACACACACACACACACACACACACACACACACACACACACACACACACACACACACACACACATATATTTTCTAATATAAAATAATAAATATATATATATCTATATATATATATATATATAAATAAATATAAATATATAAATAATATATATATATATATATAATTGATATATATCTGTGAGTGTAAATATATAAAATGCATAAAATGTATAAATGTGGCCTCAACAGCAAAAACCAAATCGAACAAAAACCCACTGGTGACCTGCCGATTGTGAGTGAACCAGTATTTTAGAAGAAAAGACGAAAAGATCCTTGTACAAAAGTATGTCACAAATACTCGGTGCGCCCGCACACGCCCCCCCACCCACACACACACACACAATACACCAACACGAACACCACACATACACACACACACACTCCCCCCCCCCCTCACACAGACTATGCACGTACGCTACGCATTGGCGCCCCCCCCCCCCTCCTTCCCCCTCTCATAACCCACAAAATGTGCACAAACGCTACCAAGATCACACCCGCAAACGACACGCACGGACGCGAGCGCGCACGTGGTTGCACACACACCGTGCGCGCGCGCGCACACCACACACGCACACCTAACAATACATGTCTGCTCATGTATGAAATTCTTGAATCTATCCAGATGCCGACAAGCACCTGTTCTGGACTTTGTTCTTAATACATGATCAAGATAAACACACAATCCAGTCACGTGTATACATATAGATCTAGATATACACACATACACATATATAAAGAGCACGTGCATACGTGTGTGTACACCTCACTTTTTCATTGTTTGTTGTTTACGGGTAAGGAGCATGGATCCAAAAACGTGCTCATAAACCATCGGAAACATTTTCAACAACACAAGGAGCCACAAACATTTCAATAATATATACAAAAATGGTTCATTGTTATGCAATCAAAAAGTCCAACATTTACTCTCACAAAAGTTTCACAGTTACACGCACAGCGCACACACCCACACGCACGCCCACACGCACCATCACACGCGCGCGCACCCGCCCCCTCCTCCCCCCTTCCCCCCCTTACAATACGTGTTTGCTCCATGAAATCAAATCTTAAATTATATCCAGATGTCTGAAAGCACTTGATCTGACCTTCTGTCGTAAAGCTAGAACATAGACCAAGCACACGTCCAGTCGCGAGTATACCAATGACCTATACAAACACACACACACAAATATAAATATACATGTTGCATACGTGTGGTGTACACCTCACATTTTTTTTCTTTGAATGTTACGGAAGAGAACAGTGAATCAAAAACTGCTCATAAACCATCGGAACCATTTTTCCATCACATGGCGCACACTACCATTTCATGCCAAACTAAATGGTTCATTGTTATGCAATCAAAAGTCAACAATACAATCTCATCAAAGTTTCATAGTTACACGCCATGCGCCGCCGCGCACACTACACCACACCCACACACACACATACACACCCACACCACACACACACACACATGAAGGCACACAACCACACACACACCCACACACACACACAACACACAAACACACACACAAGCACACACACACACACACATAAAAACAAACACATGCCCGCATGTCAAAACGCGTGCACCGCGAGCCACACACATCGCGCACGCCACACATACATGCACTCGCACCCCAAATGGTCACTTCCCTTCTCCCCAATTGCACTTGCCCCTACATATACTTTATGAATTCCCATAAGAATATTTACTTCCATACCCTCTCGCTCACTCTCTCTCACACCCCCCCCCCCCCCCCCCTCACCCCCCCCCCCCCCCCCTGCTCACCCCCCTCTCAACACAGAGAGAAGAAGAGAGAGAGAGAGAAGAGAGAGAGAGAGAGAGAGAGAGAGAGAGAAGAGAGAGAGAAACACACACCCACTCTCTCTCTCCCTTATGTACACCAACACACACACACACACCACACACACACACACCACACACACACACACCCACACACACACACACACACACACATCACACACACAACACACACACACACACGCACACCCGCACAACACAGTGAAGAGGAGAGAGAGAGAGATAGGGAGGAGATAGGGATGGACACACCACAACACACACACGCACACACTCCCACACACACACACACACACACCACACACTCACACAACACACACACACATCACGAGCACTTGAACAAACTTTGGGAATCACTGCATCGGCCAACTTGTAAGAAATCCTTATGGTTTTTCGCTCATTGAACCTGTTGAATCTGTCCTTTCCACTGTCACTGTATGGGACGAGAGGGAAGAAGGATGAGAGTTGAAAACCTCCCCACCGTCACTCACAAAGACACTGATGGGTTTCCTCACCAGTCTCCAAAGCAGCTCACCGGTACGTAGCGTCGGGAGAATCCTCAGGCAAACGGAGTCGAAATTGACGGGAGAGAACAGGGAAACCTTAATTCTAGGGCCCACCTTCGCCACTCCAAACCAGTTTTCGGGCGAAAGTGGCCCTGAATAAAGTTTTTCCCTGTTCTCTGACAAGTAAGACTTCAAACTATGGATTTTTCTTATCAATTTTCGCGCATACAGTCCCATTTACAATACTATCATTTTTGCGGAGGCAGTCACCAAACTAAAACAAGGCTGAACACTGCAAGAACACCCCAAAATAGAGGGCTTTTGGGTTTTGTGGGCAGCAGTAACCCTGGACGGATCCTATGCCAGTAATTATGCGCGCCATACGGTAGGCTAGGCTCACCATGGCCGTTGGCGAAGATTTCTTGTGTGATATTTTCATTTTAGACACGGAGCCAGAGACATAAACGGTTTTGCGTTTTACAAAAAAACTCCGCACACACACTCCACACATGCACACACACACACACACACACGCACACACACGTGCAAACGCATGAACGCACACGATTCTGTAGATCTGTACACTACACTACACACACACCACACACCACAACACAGCACTATCACGCACACACGCACACACACACACACACACACACACAACACACACATCAATATTAACAAAATAATGAGCTCCCTTTTTACAGTGGGCAAAGCCCCTCACCTACGTGGCGTGCTCCCGTCAGACATTGCAGGAGTGCCTCCGGCCAAAAAAAAGCAATACAGCTCGCAACTTACTCATACTGTCCCACACCCCACATCTTCCCCACCCAGCAGCCGCGTATACAACATATGACATCACCAACACTGCCCGGGTGGCGGCGCTCTTACAGCTGGCATATTTATCATCGAGATTTAACACGTAAGGCTCCTGTGCGCTCACTAAGAACTAGGTAACCCACACATACTTTCGCTGACAGTCAGACGAGCAGGACGGTTACTGTGCCGTGGGTGTGTTTATTTTAATAACCGGTATACCGAAGAACAAAATGTGTATCTTAAAGTTTTGTTTGCTTGTTGAAGACACATATTGTATGGCAAAGAAACAGCTAGATTTAATACGTGTTTGGCTACGTTGAAGATTGTTCGAAAAGTTCGTCCGAAGCAAAACAAACCATCGACGCGAGATTGTTGGGAAGCTGGCTTGAGACAGCTAAAGCCAAGATAAAAAAACATTGCGATTCATTTCATAAGGCGGAGGTAAACACGGCTGAAATCGTATGCTAAAAAACTTATAATAGAAACATTTTTTCTGATTCCTCCCAAGTAAAAATGCGTTCCCAGTTTTGTATCCGACATGATTGAATTGTTAACTACAATATCAGTGTTCATGAGCAAGCAGATCTGTGTATTAAGAAGTGTAATATTTTCTAACTTTTCTAATTTCTAACCAGTTCAACTGCCTCAAGTAGTGGCCCTTATGCAACTGAATTGCGAATTTTCGAATGATCTGGCAAACAAACAAGATAGGTGCTAGGCAGACCTAAGACATCTTACCAGTATGGAGAGTAGTGCGTAGCTGGGTGGGCGGCCTGTGGGAAGTCAGCCTTGCTATAAATACCGTATTATACAAGAACGGCTAATTATAGAGAAGATGAAGAGTGGCTCAGCTCCGCGCTGTGAGGTGTGTAGTGTGTGTGTGAGCGGGTGGTGGTGAGGGTGGAGGCCCAGTGGTGGTGTGTAATTCACTCCTTTCGCCCACACAGCAGCCCCAGCTCATTCAAGTGGCGTCATCGTGATCCACCCCCTAGCTTTCCTTCTTTTTTTTTCCTTTTCTTTCTGTCCGCCACCCCGTTTTCACTCCTCCCAACCAGCTCCGCGGCAGACAGCGCCACTGCTGACGTCACAAAAACCTCCCACTGTCGACTTTTGCTCGCTGCCTACGCCAAGGTGTGGGTGGAGGTGGTGAGTGTGCCCCCGTTGGGACTGGCAAAACAGTGGTTATATGTGAAGTGCAAGCAAAGGACCTGCGTGAAATCCGCCTTGCTATAAATAGCCGTTTTATACATGAACGCAAATTTATTGCAGCAAGAGACTGTGGGGAAAACCGCCGCCTAGCTATAAAACGCCCGTTTAAACATGAAACGGCTATTTTTAGCAGCAAGAGGACTGTGGGGAAGTCAGCCTTGCTATAAAAAACCGTTTATACATGACGCTATATTAAGCACCAAGAGTCTAACAGGAAGTAGATTGTGCTCGTAACTGGGAACAAAGAATGTGCCCCCCCCCCACCCCACGCATTCACACCTCCTCCCCCCACCTCCCACCCCCCGCATGCACACCTCCTCCCCCACCCCCCACCCCACGCATGCACACCTCCTCCTCTCCCACCTCCCACCCCACGCATCAACACCTCCATCCCTCCCACCCCCACCCCACGCATTCACACCACATAAGTCACTTTTAAGTCATAACTTAAGGCACCTCAAGTTCACTTCAAGTCACCCCAATTCTATAATTAAGTTATTAATTCAGTTTTAATTAATACTCAAGTTCTTAATAAGTTCTTGATTAAGATCTTGATTAAGTCGCCTCAGAATCAAAACCAAGGTCTTATTCAAAGTTCTTATAATTATCAAAAAAATACAATCTAAGTTTTTATCTTCAATATTAGAAGCCTAATATAGTAACACACACGCCTCAAAAAACGCGTCATTCGATGAGGATGTCTTGTTCAGCGTTTCTCTGCATAGATCTTAAAGAAGTTGTTTACCTCCGAAAAGCAACCGCATTGATACAATACCTGGTCTATGGAAATGCCTTTTAATAGACCCAGTCTTATTTATTGTCCTTACATTTTTATAATACGCCATGATCTATTTATATAAAAAAATTTAAAATTAAGATCTTAAAATCATTATTCCATATATGAAAATGGGTCAAAATGATGCTTAAGTATAAATGGCGGTTATGGCGTGCTGTTGTCATTACTCTGTATTACAAACGTTCAGGATTTTTATTGGTTGCATTGTATCTGCTGCATAGGATATATAATTTATAACCGTAATACCTGCCCCCTACACAGCAAAAGGCGCCAAAAAGGCAACAGATTTTTAAAGTTCAATAATTCCATGAAGACTAGTGCCCATGTATCCCATGGAGTTTTAATAGCGGTCCATTGATCACCTTGTTCTGGCGCTGGCGTGTTAATGTTTACATGATAGATTCATATTCTGTACATTAATATTTTTGTCTGTTCCACTCTGCTAATTTTTTCCTGCTTCAACACGCCCAGGATTTTTTAATGTCTCATCATCCACCAGATTCAGCGTATCTGCAGATTTTCTGGCATTGGTTTACTTTTCCTCCACCTGGTTTTCAGATGTTTTCTGGTTCTGATGATTTTCCAGCTCGTTCAATTTGAAGGGAAACAAAATCTATAAGATACAAAGTAATGAAACCCAAGATTAATGGCGATAACAATGTTCCAAATTTATTGTATAAATAACATCCTATAGACTCTAATGACAATTGTAAAAACTGGATCTTGGCGTTAATACATACGTAAGAGTCTTTGTTCATAATCAATGGGGCAAATCTACTGACTAGTTTTAGTGTACAAACTAAAACCGTAAGCCCCCCACTTTTTTCACCCATTCAAGACCCCAGCTCGCCTCATACCAGTTATGAACTTTAAAATGTCTTGTGGAACAAACTGTTGAATTCAGTTTGCCTATGCTGGAATTCAGTACCGAGGAACTGGTTTTGTTTTCCCACGCTGCCAAAGAATACAACCTCTCCTTTTGGGGCATTACAGCTTTGGCCATCCAACTTGGTCATTCATGAAGTTCGGAAGGTTTAGACCGCCCTTGAAGCTGTAGTAGATCATCTCGTTCATGTTTTTTATTAAATTATAATTATATTATTTTATAAAAAAGAGCACCGAAAAAACTGTTTACCACCTGTTAATACCATTCTGCTGTAAAGGAGTCTAAGTGTAGGAACTCATGCTTGGTACTAGCTTGTAAGAAAGAAACCACAGAACTTGGCCAAACCTAAGACTATGAGGATTCAGCAAGCTGATTGCTATCATTAGCAGCTTCGGTTGCCATACGAAAAGATTTTCTAGTCCAAGCACAGGAATAATTCCGGACCATCTAAAATAATGTAAGAAAAAAATACAATTTATAAAAAAATGGCTTCACTCCGCATAATGAAAGGGCGGGGGCGGCTGTGGTGACGACTGCGGCTTGCTTTAGCGGAAGTAATTTTCGCAATTTTAGTAAACTGCGGGATTACGCGAGAGAAAAAGACATAACAAAGCTATGGGAGGAACTAGTCAGCTTGCACAAGGACGCCTATGAAAAGCACAGAGACTTGAGCAGTTTAGGATTATTATTAATGACAACCCAGGGAAAAAACCGGGCATGCAGCTTACATATTAAAGATGTTTATCAAGTAAACAATAAACAATATTATCAAGAACCACAAACCGTCCAGACATAGCCCCCACCAAAATTTCAGAGCGATTCTTTATAACCATCAGAAAAACAAAAGATGCAAGAAATCGCGTTTATTGTCCGTTTGTATGACCGAAGTGTATTTAGTTGCACACATAATATGGTGAAGGAAAAAATGAACAAAAATCTAAATAATGCGCCCAAAAGGATTATTGAAGGGCAATCACAGTAACACAATTACAAAGCTAGCCAAGCACCTGGATTAGTGAACAAACAGCAAAAGAATGGTTATCTAAACAATCGATTTGGCAAAATTTATTTACCATCGCCCAGCCGACTACAGAGCCCACACTATGACAATATCAACTCCAAACGACACCCATCAAATGGATGATTATCTTCAATATTTACCCACCTGATAGGATTATACGAAAAAGAATTAAGTACCACACACAGACATTGACATCGCTTCAAGATACAAAATGCAGAACCATTCTAACCACAACAAGAGGGGCTTCAGCTGTTTGCTGTTGCAAACACTGATATACCAACGAGGCCCCCGCTATACTTATATCCTCGCATGATTCAAGTTGATGATGGGGAAATACTTAACGGCCAAAGAGAATAAATTATAGTGTTAAAACACAGAGTTACTATTAAAGAGTCATATTTTCCGGAGTTCACCGATCACAGGCTTAAGTTTAAAACTTTAACAAACAGATAGGCCGAAAGACTTTCCTACTACCCAGTATCACAAGAGAGCTATTGACCACACTCGCAACTCAGAATGGGTTTTTAAAGCCAGACCTCGAGTTTTGCGCGCAATGAATAAGAAAGAATTAAAGGCAAAAACCAGAACCATCAATCAAAAGAAAAAAACAATAATGTTGCTGAAGACTCCCGTAACAATACCCAGCAAACTAAAATACCGTATGGTTTGAAAGTAGGTACCTTATTACCGGAGAAGCAGAAGGGGGACACACGCACTCAGGGCACCCGATCCAGTTGTGAGTGTAGACCCATATGAAATAAAACGAATTGTAAAGATGAAATCCGCCGGCCCTGTATTATTTACGAGAAACTGACACAACAAAACAACCATCTCCTCATAGATCTTATTTGTGAAAGAAGACCCCCCCTGCAGATAAATTCCGCCAGACACGTTCCGCTTAATCAATTTACCGTAAACATATTTTGGGTTAAAAATGAAGGCCAGAAGTAGAAGCGCAGAAACGGAACAAGATTGGTAAGGAAGAGACCTTGAAAATGATACGGGAATCCATTACAGTCGTGTAATGCAATAAGGAAACATTTTTGAGGATTAATCAATGCATGCTAAATCAACCCGACACCTACAACTCAAAACCCCCCAATTGGGAACAAGAAAATCTTGAAAAAAAAAAAAAAAATTCGAAACGCATCAAGCAAACCCTAGAAAAGATTAAAATGAATTGATGAAGCTATGATTGATTCTTATAATAAAAGTTGATGAAAAAAATAAACCCCCCTGATTCTGCGGTCCGTCCAGTGCCCGATTGCATAGAAAACTTCCGGAATAACAAACACCACCACCGCGTTTTGTGTTTGTACTATCTAATGACATTCTTTGTTACAACTGTTAATTGAACTTCATGAAGAAAGAAATCGCAGATTTTATCGTAGTCAAGATGAAAAGTCTAATGCCAAACAATGCTTCTTTGTAGTTTGTCATGTGATCAGTTTTGACTGCACAACGCTGCGAGATATTCCCTTTGCTTTCTTATGATTTTCTCCATGGCTCGAAATACTGTACATTATCGAATCTAACCCCCACACACACCCTGATCACCCCTTTCCAGATAATTCATCCTTCATCTTTCCTAAAACCTTCTTATAAGTTACTTGAATGCAAAGGCGAATCCTTTAGGGTAATCATATGTGGTCGTACCACCCCGCATGCCTTTAGCTACTTCTAATTCCTGTCTATAAAGATGTCTCAGTAGGAATATCTATACAAAACTGTCTGTATCTGTGTATAGTACTTTGGGACTCAGGAGTACAAGGGAAATTTAAAAGTAGTCATAAAGAAAATCAAACAACAAAGCATTGATAACTTCTAAAACATAAACCCAATAATACAGGTTTGACTAAATTACTTTCTTTTTTTCCTCATTATGCCAACAAGCCTGATCATGAAATCTTCTAAAGTCCTGATAATATTTGGTATTGAAGTCAGCTTTAATTGCTTCGATCTCATTTGGAGACTAATCTGACCATCTTTACGTTATTAGGTTGGGATACACCAAAGTCTTTCCAAAACAGCAGTAAGATTTCAACGAACTTGAAAAGTCATTTTCTGAAGCATCTGTGGATTTTTTGTTTCAGAGAACAGTGATCTTCATGATGTAATGGTTTTCAATGCTCTGTTTCTTGAACGAAAGGCAATTATACGATGGACCGCTGATTAACTTTAAACCATGTCTTAAATCAAAATGTAGAAGTCCCTGTAAAGAACAGCCAAATTTTATTATATGCCTCGAAGATTAGGCACAAGTTATGTGGTACCTCATTGGGTTCCTCTTTAGACTTTCTGCTGCTAATGGATGTCCATTATGCAGGTCAGGAGTACATTAGGATATCTAAGTCCAACTTCTAGAATGAAAAACCCCGCAGATTTTAATCAGGCGTTAAAACTCCCACCACTTAATGCCTTTTGACTATTAATTCGATCGCCGCCGGTGTACATTTTAAAGTTTGCGTAGATTGAATCGATTGCGCCATAGCCTCATCCATACAGATTGTTTTGCATCTAAATACATAAGATAGTTGGCCTATTTACTCAGATCATAGTCGGTCCAAGTATTTGTTGTTTTGCTTATACAGTAAAGATGGCGATTCCATACTAATACCTCCCCCCGCAATCCGTTTTCAAATCATCGAAGCATTGGTAAATCTGACAATAAATCAATCTGTACTCCAGTAAACTTTAAGAAAGCGTCCAAATCATCCCGGGTCAGAACTAAAATGCGCAGGATCCAAACGGTAATGTTTCAAATCAGGTCTTTCTATAAATATGCAAAGACGTCCGCCAACAAACAATACAACTGCCATTAAATAGGAGATCATTATAGACTCCCATCGTTGTACAAACTAAACATTTGCCAAGCACTTGAGCATGCCTGGTAATCGGAGTCCCGCAGATGTCCTTTCCTTCTAAAACTAGAAATGAAAACGCGCCTTTAGGAGGAAGTGTATCCTTCGTCAAACCTTTCCCAACAGTTCATGTACTCTAAGGGTAAACGTCCCTTTCTAACAAGATATGAGGTCAAAAAAGTATTCATCCGTAATGGGCAAAGACTTTAAGGACCTAGCCAGTGACTCTAATGCATCCCAACATGTCTGCAATAGGGTCATAAAGAAGACATGGTTATTTAGATTTAAAGCACATGTACTTTACTGATGAACTGTGCATGCATGACACCCTGAAGCATCGTCCACATGCTTTTCATTATAAATGAGAGTCGTAACCATCGCAAGTTATGAAAGAAGATGGGCAGCTTCCATGTCTTTAGGTTCAAACATTAGTTGAAAGATTGCCATAGTTATGCGCCGCACCTCTGAACTTTCCACTCAATGTGATCATGTACTCTTACTGATGGATTCCTCGTCAGATGAGAGCCTAAACCGCAAATCCAACAATGTGTGGCAGAGTCCAAACAGTTGTTGGTCTTCATGCGTCATCATGATTTCAGATAATTCAGATTATAAGAACAATCATTACGCACTTGCAGCAATGCGCTGTAAAAATCTTCTAGCCGCATCTGGTCCTCTTGTATAATTCTGGTTCTGAATAAACGCCATCCGACCTGACAACGATGAAAGCAAAAAGAACAAATCTGATGATTACTCATTAAGACATTTTTTCGAAGTTTTTGTGGCGGTCCCTTCATAAGGAACAATGAGTGGATTCGAAGTCATGGCGAAAACGACATATGGAGAAATTTCATCAGTTTTTCCAGTTCTTAAAAACTACATTAGATCCAGTCGTGCGTAAAGTAGTTCTGGTCTTACAGTCAACAGAACTTTTACAATGTTTCTTATGGTTCGCTCGCGGCTTGAACAAGATGGCATTTTCATGTTAAACATTATTCTACAAGAAAACTTGTATGCCATGATCTTTTGAAGTATGCTGCATTAATCTACTCATTGATCGGAATCAATGTGAGTAATTCGGTAGCCCTGTTGGCGAAGACATTAGGAAGTAAGTCAACATAGATATTTGTCTGGTTCGCCTATTTTTTGGGCATGTTCATGGACACTTCAATTGGGCACCAAATTATATGTTTACCTCATCCCATGAGTATACATAAACATTATTGGTTAGATTTGTTCCTTCAAACAGATCAATTATGTCAACACTAACAGAAAGAGAGGATATTTCCATTAAGTAAAGATCTTTGGTGTATTGCCGATAGTTTAGTCACTCCTCCTGCGTGTTCGCGACCATGAAGCAGCCTTGCAAGAAGCACAACCCCATGAAACATTTGTTGTCTGAATTTTTTTAATGTTTAAAACGGCTCTCTTTAAACCAACTCCCAGGTATCGGAATGTAAGCCTTTCCTACAAACGCGCATAACATAAGCCCTGTTTTAATCTAATCTCAAAGACTTCGCCCTCTGACCAACCAGAGCCCTCTCATATATAGCTTCTACAGCGGCAGGTCAAACAGTGCAAGCAGTTGTCGTCTGCCCCACCCGTTTGTTTAAGTCCATTACGAAAAGAAAATACTGTTTGTTTAGTCGAGACTCTCGACTTCTAGATTTTTCTTCATTTATTGTTACATCGTCGATTAAAAAACAGCTAACAATACTATTAACTGGCGGTCGAATGATAGGTTGCCAGGAACTTGAGAATAGCAAGAACAACCTTGCCTGATACGTTGTTTGGGTCAATGACTTCTAAATCAATATCATTCAGTGCTCATGAAAACGCTCTCTCTCCGAGCCCTTCCTACAAAAAAAATTCGTATTGTCCTTCATATATCTAGCCATGCTGTCTTTCTTTTCACATCCAAGCAATAATTATTTAAATGAAAAAAAAATACAACGGCTAATCAGAATCAAATATCAACGGTCTTTTTGCCTTGGACCAAAATCTAAAGTATAACACCTTTTGGGTGATGTTAATGTGAGCCTGTTTTAAACAGAGTTTAATTACTCGTTTACTTTTTTAAGCAATGTCCTTTTTATCTGCTCGGGGTCCTGGCAGTTGAGAAAAACTAGTCCTCGCCTTTCTTTGAAGAATCAAACTTTTGTCTTTATGAAGTCAACAAACTCGCCTGTCAAACGATTAAATTCATCATGCCGTAAATGTTTGAGTCAACAAGCGCTTTAATTAATGTCAGTTATAAAACAACTAAGTTTAGCCGTTATTAGTTGAACCCTACTGTGTGCTTTTGGAGTTTAGTTTTTTTAATTTTTTTGCCAGCCGCACATAACACTAATGAACACAGCCCGAGAGCTAATGACCAACCTCCTAGAGTAAAGCTGCGGGTGCGCCTATGCCGTTGCTAAGAGACCAACACACGTTCCTGCCTGATTATTAGCACTTATAGTTGATGCTCCAGTATTAACAAAAGTATCAGCAATAAAGACCCGCGGAATACCTACGAATAGGTTTTTGCTGTATTTTTGAAAAGGTCCTGCTCTAGTTTTTGTTGCATTTGCGTAATGTGGTTTAATCTGAAGGTAATTTATGTTAGGGGTTTTCTACTATCCAACTTTTAGCGGCGCAGTAGGCACATTTGGATAAAACCTGAACAGACATCCTTTTTAAAAATAAAAATAATTTAGTATAGACATAATTTAATCTTGTTTTTCATTAATAATTCAGCTGCGCATCATATAAAAAAACAAATGTACATTAAGACGGTTTATCGGCTTTCTTCTTCTTTATCAATTTGAATGATTTATTACGTCCCTGCACAGTTTCTCCTCTCCCGCTTCCATACAACAGATTATCCTCCGTTTACCTTAGACAAACCCATAAACCGTATAGTGTTGTTAAAATAATCACAAGCCTAACAAGTGAAGATGTAAAATCGTTAGACACAAGGTCTGCTGTTAGACATCAACCCCCCCCACCCCCAAACAATTTTCTTATTCGTCAAAATGCAATAAGGTCTAAGCCCGCTAGCGTAGATTTGGTTAGGACTTACCATCAATTTGTACATTGCACTTTCGTTATTTTAGGATTAAAAAAACTTTTTCACTTGCTCTTTGACGGATTCTTCCATCTTCACACACAAATAAAATACTCTTTAAGCGATCTTGCAGCGCGACGCTAACACTAAAAAGCTGTCTATAACTTCTGCCACCATCTTGAGCTGCTGTAACAGAATCACTGATGTCCTTTCCTCTGAGACTAAAGAACGCCCTTTAGGCGAAGTGAATCAATCAACCTTTCCAACTTCATGTACTCATAGGTAAACGCCCTTTCTAACAGAGATTCAAATTCTTCTTTATGGGCAGGACTTAAGGACTAGCCAGTGACTCTAATGAACCCATCATGTGTTGCATAGAGTCATAAAAAGACATGTTATTTAGATTAAAGTACATGTACTTTTCTGATGACTGTGCAATGCATGACACCCTGAAGGCATCGTCCACTGCTTTCATTATAAGGTGAGAGTCGTAACCTCGCAAGTTATGAAAGAATACAGGCAGCTTTCCATGTCTTAGGATCAAACTTTAGTTGAAGATTGCATTTGTTATGCGCCGCTCCTCTGAACTTTCCGCTAATGTGATCATGGTCTCTTACTGTGGGGTTTACACTCTTGGGCGTTAGCTCTAAACCGCAAATCCAACAATGCGTGGCTGAGTCATACTGTTGTTGGTCTTCAGGCGCCATTATGATTTCAGATAAGTTTAGATTATTAGAACAGTCATTGCGCACTTGCTGCATGCGTTCTAAGAAGTATTCTGCAGCATTTGGCCCTCTATATAATTTTGGTTCTGAATGAACGCCATCCGACCTGACAATGATGAAAGCAAATGAACAAATCTGATGATTACTCATTAAGACTGTTTTTCGAAGTTTTTGTGGCGCTGGCCCTTCATAAGGAACAATGAGTGATTCGAAGTCTGCGTAAAAACATATGGAGAATTTTGCATCCGTTTCCAGTTCTTAAAACTAACTTTAGATCCAGGAGGGGGTGTAATTAGTTCTGTATTACAGTTAACTGGGCCAATACAGTGTTTCTTATGTTCGCTCGCGGCTTGAACAGATGGCATTCTTGTTAAACATTTTCTACAGAATTCTTGTTTGCCATGATCTTTGAAGTATGCTGCATTAGTCTACTCATTGTTCGTATCAATGTGTAATGCGGTAGCCCTGTTGGCGAAGACATTAGGAGTAAGTCAACATGATTTTTGTCTGGTTCGCCTATTGTTGGGCTGTTCTTGGACACTTTAATTGGCACCAAATTTGTTTCCTCATCCCATGTGTATACATTAACAGTTATTGGTTTGTTTTGTTCTTCAAACTGATCAATTTGATCTACACTAACAGGAAAGGATATTCCATTGAAGTTAAGATCTTTGGTGTATTGCCGATAGTTAGTCACTCTCTCTGCGTGTTTCGCGGACATGATGCAGCCTTGCAAGAACACACCACATGAAACATTTGTCGTCTGAATTCTTTATGTTTATAACTGCTTTTTTCGCTGCCAGTGCTGGAGGTAGTGGAATGTAAGCCTTGCCAACAATCGGCGCATACTTAGCCTGTTTTAATCTAATCTCTAAGACTTCGCCCTCTGACCAACCAGAGCCTCTCATTTTGGCTTCTTCAGCGGCAGCATCAAACTGTGTAAGCAGTTGGTCTGCCCAACCGGGTGTTAAGTCATTATGAGAAAGAATAGTCTGCTGTTTAGTTGAGACCCAGACTTCTAGATTTTCTTCATTTATTGTTACATAGTCGATTAAAACAGCTAACATTACTTTAACTGGCGGGACTATTGTTAGTTTACTTGGAACTTGAGAAATTGCATGTACAACGCTTGCCTGTACGTTTGTTGGGTCAATAACTTCTAAATCAATATCATTCAGTGCTCTTGATAAACGCTCTCTCTCGAGCATTCCTTCAAACAATTCGTCTGGTCCTTCATATATCTTAGCCATGCTGTCTTTCTTTTCTAAGCCAAAATATTTATTTAAATTAAAAAAAAATACTTAATCAGAATCAATATCAACGGTCTTTTTGCGCTTGGACTCATAAACTAAAGCATAAACACCTTTTGGTGTTGTTAATGCGAGCTGTTTAGAACAGAGTTTAATGTCTCGTTTACTTTTTTTAAGCATTCCTTTTTTATCTGCTCGGGGTCTGGCTGTTGAGAAAAACTTGTCCTCGCCTTTCTTTGAAGATCAAACCTTTGTCTTTTGTAGTCATCAAAATCGGCCTGTAAACGATTAAATTCTTCATCCGTGATGTTTGAGTCAACAAGCGCTTTATTTATTGTCAGTTTAAACGAACTAAGTTTAGCCGTTATTAGTTGAACCATAGCTGTGTGCTTTTGGAGTTTAGTTTTTAATTTTTTGCCAGCCGCACTTACAGCTAATGAACACAGGCCGAGAGCTAAAGACAAACCTCCTAGAGGTAAAGCTGCGGGTGCGCCTATGCCGTTGCTAAGAGACCAACACTCGTTCCTGCTGATAGAGCGCTTATAGTCGATGCTCCAGTATTAACATAGGTAACAGCATTAAAGGCAGCAGAATACCTTCGTTTGGTTTTGCTGTATTTTGAAAGGTCCTGCTCTAGTTTTTGTTGCATTTGCGTAATGTTGGTTAATCTGAAGGTTTTTATGTTAGGGGTTTCTACTATCTCTTCTTTTAGCGGCGCTGTAGGCACATTTGGATAAACCTGAACAGACATGCTTTTTATAAAATAAAATAATTTAGTATAGTACATATTTTAATCTGTTTTCTTTAATATTCAGCTGCGCATCATATAATAAAAACAAATGTACATTAAGCGGTTTATCGGCTTCTTCTTCTTTATCAATTTGAATGTTTATTACGTCTCTCACAGTTCTCCCGCTTCCATACAACTGATTATCCTCCGTTGACCTTAGGTCAACCCATAAACCGTATTTTGTTGTTAAATAATCATCAAGCCTAACATTGTGAAGATGTAAATCTTTAGACACAAGGTCTGCTGTTAGACTTCTACCCCTCCCACCCCCAAACAATTTTCTTATTTCGTCAAAATGATGATAAGGTCTAAGCCCGCTAGCGTAGATTTGGTTAGGACTACCATCAATTGTACATTGCACTTTCGTTATTTTAGGATTAAAAAACTTTTCACTTGCTCTTTTGAACGGTTCTTCATCTTCACACAGCAATAAAATACCTTTAAGCGATCTTGCAGCGACGCTAAAACTAAAATTCCATATAGTGTCTGCCCTGCTTCTGGGATATGTTGTATGATGAATCACTCTTTCGTAATATATTGCTAATTTTGACTGATATTGTTGCTCAATCAGCCTTGCTAAGTGAGGGTTGCTAACAACGTCAAACTCTAACGAGATGTCAGAAATGCTGTACTTTGCCCCGGTGTCTGATGATCTAATAACACGTTTGTATTCATTAAAAGTTAGTTCATATGACAATCTGTCTTTTAATGCACCTTGAAAGTATGGAGCATGCGCTTTTAACAACTCAAAATCTAAGGGTATGGAAAAGCGATTTCCATACGCATAACTTACGGCTGCATACTTTTTGCCGTCTTCAGCATTTCCAGCGCCTATTCTATGTTTTAGCGCTTCATTATTTTCTATTCCTTGAAACGCAAGATCAGCCCTTTCATTCCCGGTTAGCCATAGATCAGAATAAGTTAAAAATATGTCTGCATTGTGTAAAGAAAATATTTCTTGCCCCTCAAGTTTTATAGAAATTTTCTTAACGATTGCCCGCCCCAGATTCTGCACAACTGTCCTGTTGGGGTCTGTTGTTGAATCGAGCGCTATTTTGAAAGTAAGACGCGCAGAGCCTGGCACAATCACTTCATCCGCTCCTAGGTCTGGAAATTTGACAGTAAGAATTTGATCTGCATCAATAGTAGATGGATTATTTGGAACAGTAATATTCCGCTTATTTCCCTTCACGCCATTAGGTTCTTTCAGTCTTCTATGCGGGTCAAGAATCAAGCCATGTGCTTGTTGTGACATTTTTATGAAGCAAAATAAAAAGTTAATTATTTAAAAACATGGCAAGAATTGAAGCTGAAGAAGATTATGATGTTTTTGATCGTGGAGACGACATGAGTGAAATGATCCCTTTGACACAGCATCACTCAATGCTCTCAATGCGGCATGAATTAACAGAAAGTAAGGTTAAATCATTGTACCAAAGTTTAGGTCAAGAACCTCCCGAATTTATAGACCCAAATGATTTTGAATTAAAAGATGATCATTTGTTTGTGAAAAACGATCAAGGACAACTTGTTCAGCTTACAACTAAAAAAGACCCATCAAAGTTTTTAGCCGTGGGTTCAATTAGAAATAGACTCAGTGTGAAAGATCAAAATCGCCTTGGCCTTGTTAGGCCAAAATTAAGGGCGGAGGCAGTTTCTAAACTTCAAAACACACTGCAAGAACTCCCAACAGATAACCAAATGCAAAACATGGAACTTAAAGAATTAAATCAATCAGCAGGCGAATTAATAAATACAATAGAAGCAGAAACCAGTTTTTCAGAAGAAACAGCGTTAAAAACAATTAATGATTCCCCATTGCCTATGCGAGAATTATTAGCCCTTGATCGTACTTTAAGAACCATCAGAGGCGAATTAACAAACAATTTAGCAAAACTAGGTGAACTAGATGAGCATATAAAAAGGGAAAAAGAAAAACTCGTTGAGGCTGATGACGCCAACTTAGGGCCTGATATTAAAGAAAGAATAACCCAAAGACTAAAAGATCTTGAACAAGAAAGATCAGCAAGACTAGAAGTGACGACTACTAACCGGGACCAATTACGAACTCAAGTGAATAGAATAAGAGAAACTATCGAAAAAATTTTATATGAAGACACAACACTAGCAGAACGAATACGAACACTGTTTAGAGAGCAAGGTGTCACATTAGCAAGCGTTATAACAGCCTTAGGATTTGCAATAAGCACACTAGTGTTGGCTATTACAGGCGGCGGCGGTCAAAGTCTAGTGCCTCCATCGCCATCACCTCCACCTGATAAATCATGGTAAAAAAACAGCTTGATCATCTTGCGAGTTTATTAAAAAAATTAGCCAGTAAAGCTATAGACGCTTTACCAGGTATATTAGGAGGTATTGTTAGCTGGCTTTTGTCTACTGCAAGCAAAGTAGTTGGCTTTATGGCCGAGCACTTATGGACATTAGTTCTCTTAATAGTTGGGTTAATTTTTAGTAAGATAAAGGCCAAGTAATCCTATGCCAGTTAATCCAAGAACAAGCGCTGTCTTTTCATATTCATGGTCATCGCGAACAGAGCCCGCGAGCTTTGCTGAGTCTTCAATGACTTTGGGGGTTTGGACTTCGGGGATTGGATGACTTAATCTTGGGTTCTTTTATTGTTTGTAATATTACTGGCTCAGAATTTATGTCGTTTTTCCCAACCTTCTGTTCATTGCCTGCTATAAGAATTTCATTATTATAGTTTATTATTGTACCTATCTGGAGTCTGAGGTCAGAAGGCAGCATGTATAAACCAGTGCCAACAGCAAAGTCTACTTTCGATCTTGCGTATTGTAAAACATGTTGGTACCTTTGTATACTTGAAGGCAAATCAACTGTAGAATTAATGGCGTCCTCTAAATTTGCTAAGTATTGTTTTTGCGCGTCAAAGCCAGTAGAAGGATCAGTTATGCTCGATCTTGCCTGTGCTTGTGAACCTAGCAAACACCAAACGTAAGTACGAATAGAGTCGTTTATTCGTTCTATTCCCGCTCTAGTTAGGCCCTTAGAAGTGTCTAAGATAAATGTTGTCCATGCTGTTTTATGCTCTTGCTGTAGGGACCCAGGCTGAACAGTTTTGCCTGAAAAGAAAGTTTTGAAGGAGGATGCCAGTCATAGTTATACTTTCTGTGCGTGCCCCGAAAATAAAGGTCGCCTAGGCCATGATTATGATCCAACTTTTGTCTAAAGCCTGTCTTGATGTTAATATTGAATTCGTTACAAATCCTTTCAAAAGCCTTCATGTCTATTCTGTTGCTAAGTGGATTAAATGGTTTGTCATTTGGTAATGGCGCTTGCAGTTCAGTCAAAATACGTCTAAAGGTGTAATAAAAATGAAATCTGTACACTGACCTCACCAAAGGATCATGGTGATTTAAATGATCAGCATACGACACTCCACACCCAGTTGATGCGCAAAACACAGCAAAGTTTAACTGGTTCTGATAAAACTGCATCGGATGACTAAACCACGCTTTCTTGATGTGGTCGTTTTCAATAGGGGGGTTAAGATAGCTCTTCAATGGAGTACTCACCTTTTTATGAAAAGAGGCAGTCTGGGTCACAGCAATGTCAAGAGTATCAGTTGCTATATTTTTAAGATTGTAGTGCGGCCCCACAGAAATTTTGCGCCAGTATATTTGAATGCACTCATTTTTATTTCGTTTAAAAAAAATGTTTGTAACAATAACAACCCAAGACCGTCCTTCGTTTTTAGAACATGCTGTTGAAAACGATTGCAGAACCAAAATGGTCGCACTCCATGAAATATTCTACAAAGTCGTATGGTTTAATATAAGCAAAGCCAAGGAGAATAACAAGATTCTAAAAGTTACCAAAGCAGGGACCAAAATTAGCCAGTTAATAATACCTGATGGTTATTACGGGTTTTGCTCACTAAAAGAAGCAATGAGTAACTTTGACATTACTCTCAAACTTAACAATGCAAATCTAAAAACAATGTTAACATTCAAGCCTGAAGAAGTATCTTACTTTTTTGATAGAGAGCTAGCTAAATGTTAGGCTTTACAACTGGCAATCTACCCACTTATAGTTTTAGTGCTGCGCCAAATGAAACTACTTATGAGGGGGAAAGTCCGCTCGATCTTGCATTACATTCATTACTCTATGTTCATTTGGATGAGCTGAGCACTGATGAAAACTTATATGATGGAAGGCCCTCAACTGTTTTAAGAGCTCTTCCATCAGGGAAAGCTGCATATTGCGATTATGAAATTATACAATTCCCTCATTTACAGTTTAAAAGATTAGTTTGTGGGAGGGTCGGATCATTTAATATAAAAATCAAAGACAAAGCGGGGAAAGTTGTGAAATGTGATAACCTGCACATTGTTTTTGGAAATAAAATAATACGTTGTACTAAAACATGTCGCGTGGGCCAGAAGAATCAGGAGTTACATTAGCTCCTGTGAGGTGTATAACCTTAGAATTAAAAGACCTTGCAGATGTTGCGGACTTTGAACAGAATGGTGAGATAGGCACTTTGTATGGTTTTGAGTACACTAAAGATGGTGATTATAAACGCAAAGAGGTTGACGACAACAAAAGGTTTCCTAAACTAGAGCAACTACGCAATCTAGAGGCAAATAATGTTGGCCAGTATGAATATAAAATAGTTCGAAAACCTGACCTCAAATGGCACTTAGAACCATATTTAGAATGGGAAATGAAATTTGAATTCATAAGCCCATTTACATATTTTAGCCGTCAAAAAAGTTTCAGAAAAGCATTCAACTCTGGCCCTTTACATGTAAGTCTTATGCCAGACGACAATAGTCGGAAAGAAATTGAAATAACGCCGTATGGGAAAAAACAGTACATCCTCCACAGAAAAGAAACAGTTGTAAAAAAAGCTTCTACAAAATTACAGTTCTTTCCAAGCAGAAAATTAGGAGACACGTTCACAATGATATTTGAAATTTCTGTCTTTAAAGATGTGGAGAGGGATGGGGTTGTGGGCGTTAGTGACGTCCTTATAAAAGGAATTAATATTAGCTGGCAAAACTTAGACGTTAAACGCCTTAACGTTGTTGTCGTCGTTCTTCACAATGGCGAGGATATTAAGATCATAACAACAAGCAACAAAATCAATGTTGACTTAAATAGAAACAATCTTACAGAACTGAATTGGATTAATCTTACACATTTAGGCCTCGTAGGGTTTTATTATACTGAACAAGTTTTGACGGAGAGTATGATAAAAATAATAACTGGATTAGATTAAACTCTGTTATAAAACTATGGAGCAGTTAAACTTTATGACAAAAACTCCTCATTGCTCATTGATTTGTGGGCAGACTGGTTGTGGAAAAAACAATATTTATCCTCGACCTGTTACAAACAGTTTATCGTTATAATTTTAATCATATTGTGGTTTTCTGTCCAACACTTAAATGGAACAAAGCATATCATGATAGAAGGTTTATATGGACAGATGATGACATATATTTAGTTGATCCTAGCAATAAACTGAGTGAGTGTTTAGAACAGTTTTATAGACTGTTTGAAGGAACGCAGACACTATTTATTATAGATGACTGTTCAGCAGAAAGAGACATAGTTAAAAAGAGAAACACTTTGTCAAAACTAGCTTTCAGCGGAAGACATGCTCGGATAAGTGTGTGGATTTTATGTCAGAAATATAACTCAGTTTTAAAAGACTTTAGAGAACAGTTAAAGACTGTAGTGTTATTTCACATGAAAGACAGAGACTCATTTGAAGAATGTTTGCGCGAAAATGATGTTATTGAAAATGACCAGGAAAAACACAGGATTAAGCAAAAATTAAAGTCTGAAAAGTTTAGTAAATTAGTATTAAAAACGGATAACCCTACACAGTATGTTTGTTTGTAAATAATCGTTATTTTTTGGTTATTGAAGTCTTACTTGTCAGAGAACAGGAAAACCTTTATTCTGGGCCACTTTCGCCCGAAAACTGGTTGAGGGCGAAAGTGGCCCAGAATGAAGGTTTTCCTGTTCTCTGGGGTTCTGTTCAATGTCGCCACTTAGCAGCAGTCTCCTGGCTGAGAACACCACGTTGATCACACACGCTGCTACAAGTGCTGGAACCTGTAGGCCGGTGACTGTTGTGTTGGTGTGTACTCCGCCATTGACACTGTCATGACCTAGTTCACTGACACACGGCATGGTCACTCCGTCACTGTTTCCTTCATCCAACAGCACATTTCTTAATTCCGGCATCACCTCAATGTTCGTTTTCAGACTCCATACCAGCAACACCCCAAACAGGCACAGGAGATACGCAGTTACACAGTCACGGAGTGACACAACAAGCGAAGCACTGCCACCCACCTGTTTTGCACGCACTGCATTTCTTGCTGAGTTCACGACACCAGAAAAATGGCCAATTCTGGCCCTCCACAAGAGTAGTATATTAAGTGCAAATCGACCCTCATGGGGATGGGGGATGGAATGTCTGGAATGTATGACGTCACCGGAAGTGACATCGGCGGAAGTGACATCATCCCGGAAGTGGAAGTGACATCATTCCGGAAGTGACATCATCACAGGAAATGACATCATCAGTGGAAATGACCCGGAAGGGTCGTGACCTCGTTGACTACGTGTCGGAGCGTGGTAAAGGGGCGTCACCCCCGATTAGTCGAGGGCGGTGACCAAAAGAAACAAAAGAGGTTTGAAAGCAAGCGGAGCGTGTGGGGAAAGGGGCGTGAAGCTTTACGGAGGACGTCACCCCAAGGACGGGTCATTCGGTGCTGAGTTGGTACGACTTCATCTCAAGGGAAAAAAAAGTATAACTAACGCGAAAGAGGAAGTAATGATAAGAAAATAAAAACTTTTTATTGCCCCCTCTGTTTTTGTCTGGCTTGGGACCAGCCTGTATCAACTAATCTATCGACTAGCTGATACAGGGCAACATTAGCAATATTTTTGGTTATCCTAACACAAATCATTACATAAAAAAAAGAAAAAATTAAATCAAAAGGGGTTCAGTGCTGATTCCATCCTCTTGAACTCGTCTCTTGACGTAGAAGAAAGAAAGGGCGTCTCTACGCTGATGATAAGTGTAGACTGTCTTTCCATCCGTCCTGAAGCTCTTGTTGATTCCGCCTCCATTGGTCTGAGTTTTTAGCACCTCGAGATAGGGGTCTTGGTGAGCTCGTTCTGTTTTTTGTTTAGTCCTTTGCAGCTGAGTTTGTCACTCGAGTCTCCGAAGCAGTAGTAGGTCTTGGAGCACAGTGCCACGATCCCGTCACCCTCATATTCCGTCTTGAAGAAACCCGGGGTGCGTTTGTCAAACTTTTGACGAGTCTTACAACAGGGAGGAGGGGATCCCAAGGCACGTGTCCGCGGACACTGGCATCCACAAACACACGATGGTGCGTGTCGCAGGCCGGGGAAGGAAACCACCGGGGATATTCTTGATAGAATTTTCGACAGAGTTCAGGCCGGACAGCCTCTTCCAAGGTAGGGGTGCTGAGGACCATATACAGAGAGTCTGTGTCCATTTCGCAGAGCTGGTAATTTGTGCGGGATACAAACTTGTCCAAACAATCGTAGTAGAACTGGAGCATTCTCAGCTTGGCGAAACTGGTAGACGAAATAACCAATGTGGTTTGGTAAATTCCACACAAGTTTTGATTTGGCCAGTTCCACCTCGTACATGTTTTCTGTCAAAGGAGTCAGTATTCGAAAGAAGGGTTCGTTGACGAGCTTTTGCGCTTTTTCCTCCATCAACGTAGGACACGTCGGTGTGCTTTGCGATGTTGGTGATGGTTTTCCCGTACGCAGAGTTTCCCAGCAACTTAAAAGTTTCAGCCAGAATGGATTTGGAAGGATCACGATCTCCTTGACGACGAGCGTTGGATACAGTTTCACCAAACTTTTTGAAAGCAGGCTTGGGGCTTGTTTTCGACAACTTGTTGGATGTCGGTCACTACGAGTCCGTGCGAGAGGTACCATCGGAGCAAAGGGTGGTCAGGAGAATCTTTTGGCCAAAGTAACTCCCGATGAGGGTCTTTCTGGGTTGACTCAATAGATGACGGCGTTCCGCGTAGCTTTTCATAAACGACCCAATGTCGTCTCGACCCACTTCCGCGTTCTTGAATATGGGAGGCATCTCAGCAAAGTGTCAACGAAGATGTTGTGGAACCTCAATGTCACACTGCACAAGACCGAAGAGTGTACCTTTGTGCACGCTTTGACAATGTCATCAGCTCCGATCATCCTCAATCCCGGAACGGGTTGGGGTGTTTTGGGCAGTGCTCGTGCAGAAATCGTTGTATTGCCCGATGGTCTTGTTTGTCCCGCTCCCATTCACACTCCCACTTTTCAATAAACATTGACCTTGACAGTGTTTCTCAAATAGTCTGCGATGTCTTCGGTGTTTTTGTTTCAGCTCTTCAACGTTTTTCCATTGACAGGGTTGATGGTCAAGTTCTTTGTTTTGGGACAGTCGTGACCGTGAAACAAACAACCGTGAAACTGATATACTGTGTTGTTTTCCGCATCCCATCCATCTACACGAATGCGGCGTTGTCCGAAAGCGTGTTCTTTACTATTGAACTTATGCTGCAAATGAATACCCTCGCTTTTCATCACCCCACTCCAACCACTCTCTCGACAGCTGTCCGTATTTGTTTGTTTTTTCGGCTCTAAAGCGATTTTCCTTTTTCTGATGACTGGATATTCGGTGGGCATGTCTTGCATCAGTGCCCAGAGATACAAAGCATTGGCATCGTATCCTTCAACGTTCGTACCGGTTTTCGGGATTGCCTCGAACGAACGTTTTGTTTTTCTCATGATAGCGATGAAAAATGATCGAGGGGCCCAAACCCACCATCTGTTTACGAAGCAGACTGTGCAAGTCCTTACGATCTTCATTGAGCAAGGAAAAATAAACTCTCGGGGGCAGTGTTTTGAAAAGATATCGCAGCGTGAGACCCGGAACGCCGATGGCGTCTTTCAGCATGTCCAGCCCTAAAGTTTGATAAAACAGGGTCTGCCTTTCCAGAGCTTGTAGGAAGGGTGCGACGTCCTTGTTGTTATAACCACGTTAGAAAGTCTTTCATGGTGTCATGTTTTGATCTGTCCAGACACGTTGACATATAGGCATAGTCCTCCTTACTTATCGACGCATTTTTTAATGAACTGAAGAAGGCCTCCGGAGGTGGAAGATGATCCATTCCAACGTGTCCAGTGACGTGATAAACTCGTAGGGAAAGAATCCTTTCTTTTCCTCTACATCAAAAGCTGCGAGGTACTTGGCATAAGAAAATCCAGGGGCAAGATAATTGTGGATGTCCAAAAATTTGAGCTTCGATGTGCTGATACATTTGTACTCGTTGTTGTTTTTGACAAGAAATTTGAAAGGGTTCATGTCTTCCTGATGGTCTTCATCTTCGTCAACACCGTTTTCCATCTCACGATCCTTTGTATGTTGTGTCGAATGATTGACAATACGCTCAAAGAAGTAGGGCTTCATGACATTCGTGTCATATTTGGCGCTGTTAAACCCCACCACGGAAGTTCCGGGAGATAATCATCCAGTTTCGTTCTTAGTTCAGCGGCAGAGAGACTGGTCTTCTGATGCTTGTTTTCTTCCTCTTCCGCTTCCCTTTGGTCCAGTTGTTCAAATACAGGCGCAAATTTTTCTCTGAGAAGGCCATAAGCGTGGTCGGATAATGTTTCCAGATAATCCACCATTTTGTTCACAAGA
This sequence comes from Conus ventricosus, assembly GCA_018398815.1. Taxonomy (NCBI): domain Eukaryota; kingdom Metazoa; phylum Mollusca; class Gastropoda; order Neogastropoda; family Conidae; genus Conus; species Conus ventricosus. The sequence continues at coordinate 53,104,439 of CM031622.1, forward strand.
ACTTGAGAATCCCCTTCAGAAACGAAACAGACTGGTTCTTCAGACGAGGGAATATTGGAACACACACTGACTGACAAAGGAACGTGTTTTTTTCACGTACACGGTCTTAGGGTCCATCGTTTTGGGCTGAGGAAGATCATGGCATCAAAATAGACTTCAAAGTCGAACGTGGCCCGATAAGGAAAAATAAAATCAGTATCCACCAAGATGCCATTCTCCTTCAATATTTCCAGAGGGTTGGTGATGGGTGATAGACTCCTCCGGGATAGACGTGTTTGATGTTGTCTCCTTTGCAAGTCAGTTCGTGACGACGAAGGCAGCGTTCTAGTTTCCACAGCTTTCCGCATTTAGACAACTGAACGCGTGAGCCGCTTTATTGACGTTGGTGATGTAACAAAAATGATTTTCGTAGTTGAGGACGGACATAGTGTCGGAGTATTTTCTGGCCCCCGCGACGACGAGGGATGAGGCAAGGAGGCGACTCGCTTTCGTCGTATTCGAAGACATCCACGTTGACTCCGAATCGTTCTTCCAATCCTTCCAAGTCAGATAAGGTAACGCCGGAAAAATCGGAACGCGTGGGGGGGTCCCTTCCACTGCCGGAACAGCTCCTGATCGGGGCCTGGAGTTTATGACGACTGGCGCCTCTATGCAAGGCCAGGCACCTGAAGAAGCACAAGTTATCCTCGTAAGGAAAATGGTGGTTCTCGTCACTCACCAGGTGTAAATGGCCTCGTTGTTCTTGATGAAGTTAGGAATGGCGGAGTCGCAGCAGCCGATGGGAAAGTCAGACAACGGTTGACATAAAAGCTGGTAGATGTCACGGCGCGGACGGCCACTTGGAGTCTGGTCGTTGTTTGTCTGGCATGCTCCAACATGTCCGTGTTGTTGAGTTCTTTTAGAAAAACGATCAAAATCTTCTTGGTTGTTGATGAGCGAGGCGCCTCGAACACCCTGGCATTATTTTGAGAGGCGTGAAAAAATCGATAGTCATCATTTTCTCGATGATGGAGAATGAAAGAATGGCTGAGGTTGTTTTTAAATCGTTTTGTCTGCCTTTCAAAAATTTTCCGGAGTTCATCGTTCCAGTCAGGCGCTCCTCTACTACTCCAACGGATGTTATACATGGACTGTCGCGTTCCTTCGTAATGAATGGTGCGAATGGCGTCCCAGTTGTCATCGTAGAGTTGACTCGTCACGGGGTCGACTTCCGTAGGGTCAAAATCGAGGGAATCCGTAACGAGATCCTGTCGTTGTCTTTTCACGGGTGTAGTAGAGTCTTCTTTGTGCGGTATTTTCCCTTTTCCCGTACCGTAGGACGATCGTGAGTGAGCAGATGCCTTTGAAGATGTCCTTTTCTTCCAAATTCTTTTCCACAGACATGGCATTGGAGAAAAAACGACAATCTGATGTTTTTCTTTGAAAATGTCGTTTGAGATTATATTTGTTAGTAAAGACCACTCCGCAATCTGGGCAGGACAACGAAGTAACACCACCCGTTGAAGGAGTTGGGTGGTCCATTTCTGAAAGAAAAAAAAATGTAAGTACTGAAATATTGTAACAAAAAATGTTTTAAACGATTGAACTCAACTACCCCTTTCATTGTCATTTATAAAAAAAAATAATCCTACAACCACGTTCTGGACGTGAAAAGAAATTTAAAACAAAAGCGCTGGTAAAAGTTTGGGCAAATAAGTTTGTTTGTTTAAAATGAGGGACAAGAAAAGTTGATCATAGTAGTAAACAGAAAGAAGAAAAAAGCTTGTACCTCTACGAAAAACCTCCGGTCATCAACCACGTAAAAAGAACAGGAGGAGGATCTTCCCTTTTCCACGCGCGATATGTATTCTTCCTGCGTCGTCGTAACTTCCTCGGTTGACTAAATCAAGAAGATCGGGTCGGTTGTTATATGCACTCGAGCGGACCTTCTACGTTTTTCGGTCGAGCGACGTCAGCCAGTCTTTTCTTTGTGTGGTTTGTCGCTGGCTTACGCGATGCGTTAACACTATCAACGAACTAAACCCTACTCGTTGGCACGATGTGTAATTTTCTTTTTTCACCCTCCAAAGGTTTTTTTTCTTTCATCATGTAACACCCACACAGATCCGTGGTCGCCCCAAAACGTATTTTAACATAGACTGGTACAAAATAAAACAACAACCATGTCTTTCGGCCTTAAAGTTGGCTTAGAATTGGTATTTGATGGACAAACCGGTTGTGTATGGCCGGGTTACGCGTATGGAAGTAAGTTTAAAAAAAAAAAAATTTTTATATTAAGATTGGTTCCAAAAAAAAAAAGTCATGTTTGAACCTTCAAATCAGCTTAGATGAGGAACACAAATAAATCGATAGGGGTGGAACGAAAAATAAAAACCCACGTATGTATCTGTTGTGAGTATGTTTTGAATGAGATTACAACGCCTACGTGATGTCATACAATCATTTATGTTAAAGACGAGGCATCTAGTTCGATTAGTTTAATAAAATAATTTTTTTTATACGTTTCTTAAGCGTTTTAGCTAAAGAATATTCAAACTATGAGTAAATGCTTGACCAAATATTTGTTCTTTAAAAAGGAATAATGAAAGTAAAAAAGAAAAGTTGTTTTTATTCGTAAATTCTCTTTCCAAGTCTGAACGACCTTCACCCATTTTAGCTAATTCGATCAGCGTGACGTAGTGGCCTTTTGCGCTCTTAGTAACCACGGGTCTTTTCCCGGTCAAAGACGTGTCGCGTTAATCTTAAGCGCCTTTTTTGTGTTGGGTGTTTGGAGTTTGTTTGTTTTAAGATGTGTATGAGAACGCTCATAGGCGTATGAATGCTTTTTTTTTCTATGTTAAAAACACACACTCAAAATAATATACATAACAAACATCTCTCATTCTCTGACGCGTGAAAAGGAAATAAGAGACGAGGTAGAAAAACAACACACTCTCGCGTGACTGCGCAAACGAACGAAAACAAGATAAACAAAACTTCGTTTCTTTTGTTTATTACAAGCGTCATATTACTTCACAAAAAACGAGTTGTAAACGGTTAATCCACGTAAAAGGAAAAATAGTACGGGTCTCTCTCTCTCTCTCTCTCCTCTCTCTCCTCTCTCTCTCTCTCTCTCTCTCTCTCTCATCTCTTTCACGCACATCATTAAAAAAAGCGAGCATTTAACACATTTCGGTATATAACAAATTGTAAATAGTTAGCCCACACCCTAGGTACACTACGTACATCATTAACGAAACAAACAAAACAATTATCGTTATTTATCAAAACAAAAACTATAATCATTTTACAGATTCATTCAATCATCCAAAAATGAAAACGTATATACAAAATTAATACTTGATTCACGCACATATATACGCACGTTAAAAAGTCATCAATTTTTTTTTAAACAAACAAACAAAATATCACTCAATCATGAACTGACATGACACGCTCAAAACTTTGTGCCAAAACACGGGCGTTTTAGTATAGTCCCAGGCTGACGCCCTCATCAACCACCAAGAAAGATGCGGGGGTATGTTTTCGCTCAATGATAACGCTCCCAACCACCAAGTCTATGCACAATTGTTCTTTGTTGACACGATTAAACGCATCTTTAAAATACAGAAATTTCGTTCTACTTCGTCCATCATCACACAAGAGTGTCCCTCCTGATTCCCCATGTCCATTTGACAGCCCTCGCATCTCTCTACAGTTATCTCCCATATTGCGTCGCTTATTTTGTCCAGATACTTTTTCATAAAAGTTTCCATGATTTTTCTCTTACCTCAGAGTATAAAGAAACGTTGTAAGTCCACGATACGATGATAATCACGTTTGTGAGTGTCACGATGTCGTTTGTGAGTGTCACAATGCCGAAACCAAGTTTGTAGCCTAACTTATATAGAAAAAAATTACGCGCTTCAGCGATGATTCGGTATTTCCGGTTCAGCGACGAGCTGGTAATGTCCGGTGTTTTTACATCCGTTTTAGTGATGATTCCGTGTTTCTGCTTCAGTGACGAGCTGGTATGTCCGGTGTTTTTACATCCGGTTCAGTGATGATTAGGTTTTCCGCTTCAGCGACGAGCTGGTATGTTCCGTGTTTTTACATCCGGTTCAGTGATACACAACCCACGAAAACTGTGTGGGTCAAAAGGAACGTACACACCGGTTTAACACAGACACTGCGTGAGTGGGTCAGCTCCGCTCAGCCATGGTCCGTTTTCTTTTCCTGTCGCTGACCCCTCACGCAGTGTCTGTGTTTAAACCGAGTGTGTACGTTCCTTTTGACCCACACAGATTCGTGGGTGTGTATCACTGAACCGATGTAAAAACACCGGACATACCAGCTCGTCGCTGAAGCGGAAACACCTAATCATCACTGAACCGGATGTAAAAACACCGGACATAAACCAGCTCGTCACTGAAGCAGAAACACGTAATCATCACTGAACCGGATGTAAAAACACCGGACATACCAGCTCGTCGCTGAACCGGAAATACCGAATCATCGCTGAAGCGCGTAATTTTTTCTATAAAGTTAGGCTACAAACTTGGTTTCGGCATTGTGACACTCACAAACGACATCGTGACACTCACAAACGTGATTATCATCGTATCGTGGACTTACAACGTTTCTTTATACTCTGAGGTAAGAGAAAAATCATGGAAACTTTTATGAAAAAGTATCTGGACAAAATAAGCGACGCAATAGGGAGATAACTGTAGAGAGATGCGAGGCTGTCAAATGGACATGGGGAATCAGGAGGGACACTCTTGTGTGATGATGGACGAAGTAGAACGAACTTTTCTGTATTTTAAAGATGCGTTTAATCGTGTCAACAAAGAACAATTGTGCATAGACTTGGTGGTTGGGGGCGTTATCATCGAGCGAAAACATACCCCAGCATCTTTCTTGGTTGGGTTTATGAGGGCGTCAGCCTGGGACTATACTAAAACGCCCGTGTTTTGGACAAAGTTTTGAGCGTGTCATGTCAGTTCATGATTGAGTGATATTTTGTTTGTTTGTTAAAAAAAAAATTGATGACTTTTTAACGTGCGTAATATGTGCGTGAATCAAGTATTAATTTTGTATATACGTTTTCATTTGGATGATTGAATGAATCTGTAAAATGATTATAGTTTTTTGTTTGATAAATAACGATAATTGTTTTGTTTGTTTCGTTTTAAAGATGTACGTAGTGTACCTAGGGTGTGGGCTAACTATTTACAATTTGTTATATACCGAAATGTGTTAAATGCTCGCTTTTTTAATGATGTGCGTGAAAGAGAAGAGAGAAAAGAGAGAGAGAGAGAGAGAGAGAGAGAGAGAGAGAGAGAGAGAGAGAGACCCGTACTATTTTTCCTTTACGTGGATTAACCGTTTACAACTCGTTTTTGTGAAGTAATATGACGCTTGTAATAAACAAAAGAAAACGAAGTTTTGTTTAACTTGTTTTCGTTCGTTTGCGCGGTCACGCGAGAGTGTGTTGTTTTTCTACCTCGTCTCTTATTTCCTTTTCACGCGTCAGAGAATGAGAGATGTTTGTTATGTAAATTATTTTGAGTGTGTGTTTTTAACATAGAAAAAAAAGCATTCATACGCCTATGAGCGTTCTCATACACATCTTAAAACAAACAAACTCCAAAACACCCAACACAAAAAAGGCGCTTAAGATTAACGCGACACGTCTTTGACCGGGAAAAAGACCCGTGGTTACTAAGAGCGCAAAAGGCCACTACGTCAAAGCTGATCGAATTAGCTAAAATGGGTGAAGGTCGTTCAGACTTGGAAAGAGAATTTACGAATAAAAACAACTTTTCTTTTTTACTTTCATTATTCCTTTTTAAAGAACAAATATTGGTTAAGCATTTACTCATAGTTTGAATATTCTTTAGCTAAAACGCTTAAGAAACGTATAAAAAAATTATTTTATTAACTAATCGAACTAGATGCCTCGTCTTTAATCATAAATGATTGTATGACATCACGTAGGCGTTGTAATCTCAATTCAAACATACTCACAACAGATACATACGTGGGTTTGATTTTTCGTTCCACCCCTATCGATTTAATTTGTGTTCCTCATCTAAGCTGATTGAAGGTTCAAACATGACTTCTTTTTTTTTGGAACCAATCTTAATATAAAAATTTTTTTTTTAAACTTACTTCCATACGCGTAACCTGGCCATACACAACCGTTTGTCCATCAAATACCAATTCTAAGCCAACTTTAAGGCCGAAAGACATGGTTGTTGTTTTATTCGTACCAGTCTATGTTAAAATACGTTTTGGGGCGACCACGGATCTTGTGGGTGTTACATGATGAAAGAAAAAAAAACCTTTGGAGGGTGAAAAAAGAAAATTACACATCGTGCCAACGAGTAGGGTTTAGTTCGTGATAGAGTGTTAACGCATCGCGTAAGCCAGCGACAAACCACACAAAAAAAAGACTGGCTGACGTCGCTCGACCGAATAACGTAGAAGGTCCGCTCGAGTGCATATAACAACCGACCGATCTTCTTGATTTAGTCAACCGAGGAAGTTACGACGACGCAGGAAGAATACATATCCGCGCGTGGAAAAGGGAAGATCCTCCTCCTGTTCTTTTTACGTGGTTGATGACCGGAGGTTTTTCGTAGAGGTACAAGCTTTTTCTTCTTTCTGTTTACTAAATATGATCAACTTTTCTTGTCCCCTCATTTTAAACAAACAAACTTATAGCCCAAACTTTTACCAGCGCTTTTGTTTTAAATTTCTTTTCACGTCCAGAACGTGGTTGGTAGGATTATTTTTTTTATAAATGACAATGAAAGGGGTAGTTGAGTTCAATCGTTTAAAACATTTTTTGTTACAATATTTCAGTACTTACATTTTTTTTTCTTTCAGAAATGAACCACCCAACTCCTTCAACGGGTGGTGTTACTTCGTTGTCCTGCCCAGATTGCGGGGGGTGGGTCTTTACTAACAAATATAATCTCAAACGACATGTCAAAGAAAAACAATCAGATTGTCGTTTTAACTCCAATGCCATGTCTGTGGAAAAGAATTTGGAAGAAAAGGACATCTTCAAAGCATCTGCCACTCACGATCGTCCTACGGTACGTAAAAGGAAAATACCGCACAAAGAAGACTCTACTACACCCGTGAAAAGACAACGACAGGATCTCGTTACGGATTCCGTCGATTTTGACCCTACGGAAGTCGACCCCGAGACGAGTCACTCTACGATGACAACTGGACGCCATTCGCACCCATCATTACGAAGGAACGCGACAGTCCATGTATAACATCCGTTGGAGTAGTAGAGGAGCGCCTGACTGGAACGATGAACTCCGGAAAATTTTTGAAAGGCAGACAAAACGATTTAAAATCAACCTCAGCCATTCTTTCATTCTCCATCATCGAGAAAATGATGACTATCGATTTTTTCACGCCTCTCAAAATAATGCCAGGGTGTTCGAGGGGCCTCGCCTCATCAACAACCAAGAAGATTTTGATCGTTTTCTAAAAGAACTCAACAACACGGACATGTTGGAGCATGCCAGACAACAACGACCAGACTCCAAGTGGACCGTCCGCGCCGTGACATCTACCAGCTTTTATGTCAACCCGTTGTCTGACTTTCCCATCGGCTGCTGCGACTCCGCCATTCCTAACTTCATCAAGAACAACGAGGCCATTTACACCCTGGTGAGTGACGAGAACCACCATTTTCCTTACGAGGATAACTTGTGCTTCTTCAGGTGCCTGGCCTTGCATAGAGGCGCCAGTCGTCATAAACTCCAGGCCCCGACTCAGGAGCTGTTCCGGCAGTGGAAGGGACCCCGCCACGCGTCCGATTTTTCCGGCGTTACCTTATCTGACTTGGGAAAGGGTTGGAAGAACGATTCGGAGTCAACGTGGATGTCTTCGAATACGACGAAAGCGAGTCGCCACCTTGCCTCATCCCTCGTCGTCGCGGTGCCAGAAAATACTCCGACACTATGTCCGTCCTCAACTACGAAATCATTTTTGTTACATCACCAACGTCAATAAAGCGGCTCACGCGTTCGTTGTCCTAAATGCGGAAAGCTGTGGAAACTAGAACGCTGCCTTCGTCGTCACGAACTGACTTGCAAAGGAGACAACATCAAACACGTCTATCCCGGAGGAGTCTATCACCCATCACCAACCCCTCTGGGAAAAATTGAAGGAGAATGGCATCTTGGTGGATACTGATTTTATTTTTCCTTATCGGGCCACGTTCGACTTTGAAGTCTATTTTGATGCCCATGATCTTCCTCAGCCCAAAACGATGGACCCTAAGACCGTGTACGTGAAAAAACACGTTCCTTTGTCAGTCAGTGTGTGTTCCAATATTCCCTCGTCTGAAGAACCAGTCTGTTTCGTTTCTGAAGGGGATTCTCAAGTTCTTGTGAACAAAATGGTGGATTATCTGGAAACATTATCCGACCACGCTTATGGCCTTCTCAGAGAAAAATTTGCGCCTGTATTTGAACAACTGGACCAAAGGGAAGCGGAAGAGGAAGAAAACAAGCATCAGAAGACCAGTCTCTCTGCCGCTGAACTAAGAACGAAACTGGATGATTATCTCCAGGAACTTCCCGTGGGGGGTTTAACAGCGCCAAATATGACACGAATGTCATGAAGCCCTACTTCTTTGAGCGTATTGTCAATCATTCGACACAACATACAAAGGATCGTGAGATGGAAAACGGTGTTGACGAAGATGAAGACCATCAGGAAGACATGAACCCTTTCAAATTTCTTGTCAAAAACAACAACGAGTACAAATGTATCAGCACATCGAAGCTCAAATTTTTGGACATCCACAATTATCTTGCCCCGGATTTCTTATGCCAAGTACCTCGCAGCTTTTGATGTAGAGGAAAAGAAAGGATTCTTTCCCTACGAGTTATCACGTCACTGGACACGTTGGAAATGGATCATCTTCCACCTCCGGAGGCCTTCTTCAGTTCATTAAAAAATGCGTCGATAAGTAAGGAGGACTATGCCTATTGTCAACGTGTCTGGACAGATCAAAACATGACCACCATGAAAGACTTTCTAACGTGGTATAACAACAAGGACGTCGCACCCTTCCTACAAGCTCTGGAAAGGCAGACCCTGTTTTATCAAACTTTAGGGCTGGACATGCTGAAAGACGCCATCGGGGTTCCGGGTCTCACGCTGCGATATCTTTTCAAAACACTGCCCCCGAGAGTTTTATTTTCCTTGCTCAATGAAGATCGTAAGGACTTGCACAGTCTGCTTCGTAAACAGATGGGGGGTGGCCCCTCGATCATTTTTCATCGCTATCATGAGAAAAACAAAACGTTCGTTCGAGGCAATCCCGAAAACCGGGACGAACGTTGAAAGGATACGATGCCAATGCTTTGTATCTCTGGGCACTGATGCAAGACATGCCCACCGAATATCCAGTCATCAGAAAAAAGGAAAATCGCTTTAGAGCCGAAAAAACAAACAAATACGGACAGCTGTCGAGAGAGTGGTTGGAGTGGGTGATGAAAAGCGAGGGTATTCATTTGCAGCATAAGTTCAATAGTAAGAACACGCTTTCGGACAACGCCGCATTCGTGTAGATGGATGGGATGCGGAAAACAACACAGTATATCAGTTTCACGGTTGTTTGTTTCACGGTCACGACTGTCCCAAACAAAGAACTTGACCATCAACCCTGTCAATGGAAAAACGTTGGAAGAGCGAAACAAAACACCGAAGACATCGCAGACTATTTGAGAAACACTGTCAAGGTCAATGTCATTGAAAAGTGGGAGTGTGAATGGGAGCGGGACAAACAAGACCATCGGGCAATACAACGATTTCTGCACGAGCACTGCCCAAAACACCCCAACCCGTTCCGAGGATTGAGGATGATCGGAGCTGATGACATTGTCAAAGCCGTGCACAAAGTACACTCTTCGGTCTTGTGCAGTGTGACATTGAGGTTCCACAACATCTTCGTGAACACTTTGCTGAGATGCCTCCCATATTCAAGAACGCAGAAGTGGGTCGAGACGACATTGGGTCGTTTATGAAAAGCTACGCGGAACGCCGTCATCTATTGAGTCAACCCAGAAAGACCCTCATCGGGAGTTACTTTGGCCAAAAGATTCTCCTGACCACCCCTTTGCTCCGATGGTACCTCTCGCACGGGCTCGTAGTGACCGACATCCAACAAGTGTCGAATACAAGCCCCAAGCCTGCTTTCAACAGTTTGGTGAAACTGTATCCAACGCTCGTCGTCAAGGAGATCGTGATCCTTCCAAATCCATTCTGGCTGAAACTTTTAAGTTGCTGGGAAACTCTGCGTACGGGAAAACCATCACCAACATCGCAAAGCACACCGACGTGTCCTACGTTGATGGAGAAAAAGCGCAAAAGCTCGTCAACGAACCCTTCTTTCGAATACTGACTCCTTTGACAGAAAACATGTACGAGGTGGAACTGGCCAAATCAAAACTTGTGTGGAATTTACCAAACCACATTGGTTATTTCGTCTACCAGTACGCCAAGCTGAGAATGCTCCAGTTCTACTAACGATTTTTGGACAAGTTTGTATCCCGCACAAATAACCAGCTCTGCGAAATGGACACAGACTCCTGTATATGGTCCTCAGCACCCCTACCTTGGAAGAGGCTGTCCGCCTGAACCTGTCGAAAATTCTATCAAGAATATCCCGGTGGTTTTTTCCCTTTCCCGGCCTGCGACACGCACCATCGTGAGTTTGTGGATGCCAGTGTCCGCGGACACGTGCCTTGGGACTCCCCTCCTCCCTGTTTTTAAGACTCGTCAAAAGTTTGACAAACGCACCCCGGGTTTCTTCAAGACGGAATATGAGGGTGACGGGATCGTGGCACTGTGCTCCAAGACCTACTACTGCTTCGGAGACTCGAGTGACAAACTCAGCTGCAAAGGACTAAACAAAAAACAGAACGAGCTCACCAAGACCCACTATCTCGAGGTGCTAAAAACTCAGACCAATGGAGGCGGAATCAACAAGAGCTTCAGGACGGATGGAAAGACAGTCTACACTTATCATCAGCGTAGAGACGCCCTTTCTTTCTTCTACGTCAAGAGACGAGTTCAAGAGGATGGAATCAGCACTGAACCCCTTTTGATTTAATTTTTTTTTTTTATGTAATGATTTGTGTTAGGATAACCAAAAATATTGCCTAATGTTGCCCTGTAATCAGCTAGTCGATAGATTAGTTGATACAGGCTGGTCCCAAGCCAGACAAAAACAGAGGGGCAATAAAAAATTTTTATTTTCTATTCATTACTTCCTCTTTCGCGTTAGTTATACTTTTTTTTCCCTTGAGATGAAGTCGTACCAACTCAGCACCGAATGACCCGTCCTTGGGGTGACGTCCTCCGTAAACCTTCACGCCCCTTTCCCCCACACGCTCCGCTTGCTTTCAAACCTCTTTTGTTTCTTTTGGTCACCCGCCCTCGACTAATCGGGGTGACGCCCCTTTACCACGCTCCGACACGTAGTCAACGAGTCACGACCTTCCGGTCATTTCCCACTGAATGATGTCATTCCTGTGATGATGTCACTTCCGGAATGATGTCACTTCCACTTCGGATGATGTCACTTCCGCCGATGTCACTTCCGTGACGTCATACATCCAGACATTTCCATCCCCATCCCCATGAGGGTCGATTTGCACTTAATATACTACTCACAAGGTCAGGTCGATCATTTTAACGTGACTTCCTTATCCGCTCACCTTCCCACACCTGTTCTGTCACTAACTATCAATTTAACTTTCCTATTGGCTGTCAATATTCCACAAAATGCTGCAGCTGGCTGTAGGCGATGTTTACAGTTCCCGCCATCTTGCGCATGCCCCCCGAGAAGAGAGAGAGAGAGAGAGAGAGAGAGAGAGAGAGAAGAGAGAGAGAGAGAAAGAGAGAGAGAGAGAGAGAGAGAGAGAGAGAGAGAGAGAGAGAAGAAGAGAGAGAAGACAAGACAAGACAAGACAAAATCTTTATTTACGAGGATACAGATTAGCACTGATGTGCTGTTTTACATTCAGCCCTCGCCCAGAGTAGGGTCGACAATGCAAAACAAGACAAAGCAACAAACGTAGAAGCATGCAAAAAGTGGCTAGAACTAAAATAAGATATGGAATGAAAACAAAAAAAGAAGAGAAAGATACAGAGAGAGAGAGAAGAGAGAGAGAGAGAGAGGGAGGGAGAGAGAGAGAGAGAGAGAGAAGAGAGAGAGAGAGAGAGAGAGAGAGAGAGAGAGAGAGTATTCAATGTTTACAAATTGAGAATAAATGGTATGTTCAGAGTACCAGATATTTCTTATTAGAATCAGTTTTGATTATACAGACTATATCTGATTTTGACCTCACAATCTTATATTGTCGTACATTACGACAGACCTTCTGTAGAAATTGAAAACATTTATAAGGCCCCTACCAGGGGGCTGACATTTTCGTTGTATTGAAGTTACCTTTGGGTAGTTTTCTGTGCTCAAAGATTGTTTTGTAGAGTCGTGCAACGTTTAAACAAAAAAAGAAGACAATCCATCCAAGAGCTTTGCTATTGTTTCTGGAATTGATGGCTAACCAATGTTCTTCTTTCTTTTATTCAACTGAAAAACAAATTTCCAAACGTTGAAACATCGTTTCTAATTTTACAAAATTCGAACATCGTCAGTGTATAACACACTGAGCAAAAACTAATCAACCTTTTTGCCACCACCAAGCGGAAAGGAAAGACACAAGGGACGAGCAGCGGAAGCCAAGGAGTCTTGGTATTCTGTCTCTGTCCTCTGACGCCGTGCATCAGCATGAGTCCTCCACACACTGTGCCACTGTCTCGAAAGAACCCACGAGACTGTGCCCCTGAGCAGAAAGAACCCACACACTGCGCCACTGAGCAAGAGAACTGGCCGGAGTGAGTGGCCAGTCACATGTTTGTTGAACGTCCATCGGTTGCCAGGGAAGATTCAGGCTCAATAGGAAAGCCTACAGTGACCTCTGTGCTGTTTGTATATTCTGTCTGGCGTTGGGTGGAGGGCACAGTACGTTGTACTGTTGTCTGTCTGGCGTCGGTGTTGGCACAGTCACGTTGTACTGTTGTCCCCTGTCTGTCGTCGGGTGGTGGCACTGTCACGTTGTGCTGTGTCTGTCTGTACAATCGGGTGTGCACAGTCCCGTGTGGCTGTTGTCTGTCTGACGTCGGGTGTGGCACAGTCACGTTGTAACTGTAGATCTGTCCCTGTCGTAGGATGGTGTCACAGTCCCACGTTGTGCTGTTGCTGTCATTACGTCGGTGTGTGCTACAGTCACGCAGTGGCTGATGTCTGTCTGACGTCCGGGTGTTGGTACAGTACACGCTGTACTGTTGTCTGTCTGCACGTCGGGTGGTGGTACAGTCACGTTGTGCTGTTGCCTGTCTGACGCGGGTGGAGAAGCAGTCACGTATAGTGCTGTTGTCTGTCTGAAGTCGGGTGGTGGAACAGGTCATGGACGTTGTAACTGTTGTCTGTCGGACGTCGGATGGTGGCACAGTCACGTTGTGCTGAATGTCTGTCCTGAAGTCGGTGTGGTACAGTCTTTTTGTACTGTTGTCTGTCTGACGTCGGATGGTGCACAGTCACGTTGTACAGTTTTGTCTGCTGACGTAGATGTGGTACAGACACGTTGTACTGTTGCCTGTCTGTCCGAAGTGATGGTGGTACAGTCACGTTGTACAGTTGTCTGACTGTCCGTAGGATGGGTGGTCACAGTCAAGTTGTACTGTTGTCTGTCTGTCGTAGGATGGTGGTAAATCAGTCACGTTGTACAGTTTGTCAGTCTGTCGAAGGGATGGAAGTACAGTCACGTTGTACTGTAGTCTAGTCCATGACGTCGGGTGGTGGTACAGTCACGTTGTACTGTTGTCTGTCTGTCGTAAGGATGGATGCACAGACCCCGTTAACCTGTTGTCTGTCTGACGTCGGTTGGTGGTACAGTCCCGTTGTACTGTTGTCTGTCTGTCGTAGGATTGGAAGTACCGTCTCGTTATCCTGTAGTCTGTCTGACGTCGGGTGGTGGTTACAGTCCACGTTGTGCTGTGTCTGTCTACGTAGGATGTGAGGAACAGTCCCGTTAGTGCTATTGTCTGTCTGAAGTAGGATGGTGGCACCGTCACGATAATCTGTTTCCTGTTTCTGACGTCGGAGTGGTGGAACTGAGTCACGTTGTAACGATTGTTGAACTGTCTGTCGTCGGGTGGTGGTACAGTCACGTTGAACTGTTTGTCTGTCTGACGTCGGGTGTGGTACAGTCACGTTGTACTGAGACAGTCTGACGTCGGGTGGTGGATACAGTCCAAGTTTGCTGTTGTATAGTCTGACGTCGGTGGTGGTACAGAGTCACGTCGTGCTGTTGTCTGTCTGGACGTCAGGGTGGTGGTACAGTCCAAGTTGTACATAGTCTGTCTGTCTGACGTCGGGTGGAGTGGTACAGTCACGATGTACTGTAGACTGACTGTCTGACGTCGGTGGGGTAACAGTCACGTTGTACTGGATGTTGTCTGTCTGTTCTGACTCGGGTGGTGGTACAGTCCACGATGTACTGTTTGTCTGTCTGACGGAAGGATGTGGTACAGTCACGTTGTAACTGATTCATGTCTGACGTCGGATGGTGCACAGTCACGTTGTGCAGTTGTCTTTCTTTGACTCGGGTGTTGTACCGTCACGTTGTGCTGATGTCCAGTCTGACGTCGGGTGGTGGTACAGTCACGTTGTGCTGTTAGTACGTCTGTCTGACCTAGACGTCGGGTGGATATGTACATCACGTTGTGCAGTTGTCTTACTGACGTCGGTGGTGGTACAGTCACGGTGTGCTTGTTGTCTGTCATGACTACGGGTGTAAGTACAGTCTCGATGTGGCTGTGTCTGTCTGACGTTCGGGTGGTGGTACAGTCAACGTTGTGCTGTTGACTTGTCCCCCTGACGTCCGGGTGGTGGTTCAGTAACGATGTGGCTGGTTGTCTGTCTGACGTCGGTTGGTGGCAACAGACAACGTTGTACTGAAGTCTAGATTTCTGACTCGGGTGGATGGTACAGTCACGTTTGTACTGTTGTCTGTCTGACGTCGGGTGGTTGGAACAGGTCACGTTGTGCAGTTGGGTGTCTGATCTGACTTCGGGGGGTTGTAACGTCACGTTATCCTGTTGTCCTGTCTGACGTCGGTTGGAGCCACAGTCACAGTGTGCGTTGTCTGTCTGAACGTCGGGAGGTGGCACAGTCACGTTGTGCATGTTGTCTGTCAGACTCCGGGGTGTGGCACAGTCAGCGCCTGTGCTGTTGTCTGGTCGACGTCGGGTGGTGGTACATGTCACGTTGTGCTGTTGTCTGTCTGACGTCGGGTGGTGTTACAGTCACGTTATCCAGTTGTCTCGACTTACTAGGATGTGGCACAGTCATCGTTGTGCTTTAGTCTGTCTGACGTGTCGGAGGTGGCACATTCACGTTGTACTGTTGTCTGTCTGTCCGGCTATGTGGTGGACAGTCACGTTGTACTGTTGTCTGTCTGACGTCGGGTGGTGGTACAGTCACGTTGTACTGTTGTCTGTCTGACGGTTCGGGTGGTGGTAACCGTCACGTTGTACTGTTTGTCTGTCTGTCTGACGTCCGGGGTGTGGCACGTCACGTTTTGTACTGTTGTCTGTCTGTCTGACGTAGGATGTGGCACAGTCCACGTAGTACAGTAGTCTGTCTGACGTCCGGGTGGTGGTACAGCACGTTGTACTGTTTTGTCTGTCTGACGTCGGGTGGTGGTACAGTCCACGTATGTACTGTATTGTCTGTCTGACGTCGGGTGGGTGGTACAAGTCACGTTTACTGTTGTCCTGTCTGTCTGAACGTCGGGTGGTGGTACAGTCAGGGGTTGTACTGTTGTCTTCTGACGTAGGATGTGGCACAGTCGCCGTTGTAAATGTTGTCTGTCTTGACGTCGGAGGCAGTAGTAATGATCATCTGAACCGTCCCAAACAAGAACGTGAATGGAATCCTCCCAAAAGGTGGTCAATCACACCCACTTGTCACGGTTGGCAAGGTCACCTGTCTTTGAGATGCTGGCGAACATGAAGACGCCAGGCATGGTTAGAGATGATATCACTGGCGAATTCTGAAAGATGGCAGTGACACCTTATATTGTTTACTTGTCATGTCTGCCTGTCTGCATCAGACATCACTGGAATCTCCAAACTATTGACATTCTAGCGGATAACAAAAGCCTCTGATATTTCATCCCTCTGCAATGCAGCAGACGGTGTGTCTTTATCACCCACACACACCACACACACACACACACACACACACACACACACACACACACACACACAACCACACAGCCGCACGCAACGCACGCAGGCACGCAAGCACACACCCTCAAGACCACACAGCGCGCGCGCGCGCGCAACACACACACACACACACACACACACACACACACACACACGCATATATATACTATATAAATATATATATCTATTATATATATATATATAAAAAATATATATATAGTATATTATATAATATATATATATACAGAGAGAGAGAGTAGAGAGATGAGAGAGCGAGAGAGAGAGAGAGATGAGAGAGAGAGAGAGAGAGACACTTTGATACTTTGACACATTAATTATTATAGTCTGACAGTATAACCAAAAGGTCTCATACAATGGGGTTAACGGGGTAATAACTCATTTCCTCACCTTACCCTACAAGACGATATAACACATATTCCCCCGAGATCAATTAAAATCAAACAAAGCAAAACAAAGAAAAAAGAAGACTCGAATGCTTCGAAATATCCTCTCAACACGAGATACCCTTTTAACAATAAATAGGAAACAACAACAAAGACACCCACAACACAAAAAACAACCAAATCGACAACAACAACAACAACCACGCACGCACAGCACGCACGCAACGCACGTCACGCACGCACGCACTCAAAACGCACGCACACACACACAACACACACACACACACACACACACACACACGAGGAAAAATGTAATATTTACAGATTGAACCGACCATCCACTCTTTTAAAGAAGCGATGACTAAGTTACTAAACTATTCCACATGCTTTTAGTCATATTTTTTAAACAATATTTAAATGCATTTGTCCTTATTTTCATTGCTTCTGTAATGAATTGCAGACTGACTTGATTATACAGTCGACATCAGACGATAACTAAGAAGCAACATTTTTGCATTTCCCAAACTCTGATAGTAAAACAGAACAATTTGCACCACATCACTGTATGCATACATTGAAATAAGAGTTGCTTTTTTTTTTTTTTCATTATCAATAGTACAATCCACAAAAGGTCATGGTGATTCTGTGGTTGTTCCACACTCGAAACCATTCTTTTGTTTGCATGAAACCTACGGTTCGTAAACCTGAATCTTGCGTAACAACTTCTTTGCCCTTTATCTAATAACATTAAGAACATTTCCGAATGTGAATATGTTCTTTAAGGAGAAAGAACCAACGGAAACTTTTCTTTGGTTTCCATATCAAATGCCAGTTTCTGTTTAAAAGACACAAATATCCTATCCTTAAATTCATGCAATAACTGCTGTTCGTTTCCTACTCATGAGACATCCACACTACTCCAAACCCCTGTTCTGACAGCACCTTTCTTTACTATTAAAAGCCCAATTTTCTTTACCTCGTTCCATTATGTACCACATCAATCTAAGCTTGTCTGCACAGACGGTTACTGTGGAGCTTCAAATTTTCGAACCAGTACCTAACAACAATTCACGTAAGATCTTATATTAACGAAAGAGGGTAACTGCCCCTCTCTCCGTATAAAAGAGTGTTAATGCATTAATTGGTACCTGAAAGAAAAACGCTTTATAGCGTACGTGTGTACTTTTTTCTATCTTGAATTTTTTTGCAAACCCCCCCAAATTTCAGCTCCATAAGTAAGTAAAGGTTCTATCTGTGAATCGAACATTCTACTCCCAAAATAATACTGCAGTCAATACATTCATGCTTCCTTAAGGATCTCATAATTTCAAATGACACCTTTTCTTTTATACCCTTCCTTAAAGATTCTTCCCACGCATAACTTAACGTCAATTTGGTTGAAAAATATCAATTCCTAAGTATATGTATGCATTGCTACTTGAACCTTTTGTATCTCCATATAACCATCTTCGTGTAAAGAAAGATTACCACCATTTCTGAAGACCACGATGGTTTGTCTTATCCAAGTTTAACTGTAAACCCAAACGATTCTGCTTCCTCTTTAAAGAAATTAACTGGTTTGTAACCTACAACATGCCAGATAAAAGAATAACCTCGTCAGCAAACAGTAACAAAAAATAATCGACTGACAGGTATTATTTGAATACCAATGTCAATACCTTTACTAGATAACTCCACTGCTATTCATTTATGAAAAAAGAAAACAGCAGCGAACGCAACAACACCATTTTTAACTCCAATTGGGAATCGAAATAATCTGATACTCACACATGACACGTACACCCGCAAGTACCGAGTTGTAAATACTCCTAAATCTCTATACAATTTACCATTCACACCACATTTTACGAAGACATTCCACAAAACGTTGTGATTAAAAGAATCAAATCATACTTAAATCAACAAAGCAACATAAAGCTTTGTATTAAGAAGTAAGGTAAATACTCTGTACCAGTGAGTAAAGAGTCAATATGGTTCTATGGTGCCCGTAACAGTTCTAAAACCTGCTTGATTCCTCAACAATCTTTCCTTCATTTTCAGCCCCTTTGTTAATCTTTTAAATTTGACTGTGAGTGTAAGACTTTACTTAAAAAGCAGGAAATTGCAAAACTCCACGTAGTTAATCCGGAAGTTTAGCATCTCCTTTTCTATGTATTGGTATGATCATCGGATTTAGCCTATTCTAGAGGAAAGTGGCTATTTCAAAAAGTGTGGGGGGGGGGGGGGGAATAAATGGACAAAGGAAATCGATTACAGCTGAGTTTTGCATGCTTTAAGCATTTCCGCTATAATTTTGTCTGGAGTCCTGCGCTCAATTTCCTACCTTAAAATGATTATATCTCTGATTGTTAAATAATGGCTCAATTTCATCCCTCTTACCTCCACCAAATTTTGTATCTTCTCTGTAAACACTGCTATCAAAATTTATGGAAAACGCTGCCCCAGAAATGATCGTACCAATTTTGTACTGAGAATCTCGATATAAACAAAGCTTTTTTATTAACAGATTCTTATTAATGCCAAAATGTCTTCGAATCAACAACAGAATCCCTTAGTTTTCTTTAATCTATTATTCTTCAAACTCATGTTCCTTTATTTTCCTTAATGTATTGTAAACTTTTCGAGCTAAAGCGTATTCTTCTACTTTTCCGCATATTTGTCCTAATTATTTTGCATCACTGGAAATCTTTCAGTAATTCTTTAAACTTCTGTGTTCTTTCTTTTGCAGTCATCACAAACCAATCAGTGTTATGGGCGGTCACCTTCTACCAATAACTCTTAACCCTACAAAGCAGCAGCCCCACACAAAGCACTGACAAATTTATCAAAGACCCTCATTCACATCAGTATCTATAGTTGACAGGCTTTCTGCAAAGTCTGTTGAAATTCATCACATTTCAAGTTCCTTTTTGTACATATTTGCATATTCATCTGACCATATGAATTTTTCTTCACCTTGCTGTCGTAAATGCTATCATCCGAATGGACAGCAGTCCCCTCACATATTTACCTCAACTGGTAGGTGCCATGATTAAATACAGTCACCAACTCGTAAAAACAAAATATGATAACAAATCAGTGTGACTAATAAAATAATCGATATACACAGCAATCCATTGGAAGACACAAAGTATATTCACCCACACTATCACATCCATTACAAAAACCATTAAAATACTCAAAATCGAACATGAAACAAAAGATTCAACAACGTTTTATATACCAAATTAATCACGGTTGAATCTTTAGAACGACGGGTACTAAACTAGTTGTCATCTATGTCAGCATCCTCTACACAGCTAACATATTTGCCATTTATTTTGCAAGGGGCACAACTTGTCAGTGGTCCTGTTCTGCATTTTAAATCACCTGTACCTACAAAATAGAGTTCATCCCTTTCTTTCTCAAACTGTTTGCAATAGGGCATCTTTCCATTAACCAGAACACCATCCTTAATCCAATTTGTCATTGTATTAGGGGGCTCCTTCCGGGACAATATAGCAAGCGACTAATATAACACTGTGTCGTTGCCAACACATTTTTATCTACTTTTACAGCAATAACGTTGTCGCAGTCAAGCTTTATATTCTTTCACTTGTTTCTGTAAAGTACTTTCTTATCAATAGCACCACCCCTCCTGAATTCCTCCCATGATGAGACATTTTTTCGTGCCTTGCACATGAAACTTCAAGTAAATCAGAAAAAAACATTACTATAGTCAAATGATGCATCAAGAAAAAAAAGTTTTCGGTAAGGTAACAAAAACAAAATTTTATTCACAAAATTCATAAAAGAGAGTCACTCCAATTTCTTGAATAAGATTTTCAACATTAAATTTAAAAATGTCCTCCTGGAGTTGAATGATCGGGCCCTGTTCCTATGATTTCCCTCGCGGCGCCTGAGCGCAGGCTCCTGTCATTCAGTCCATCGCCTGTCCCCCCCAGCCACACGACCCGAAGCTGCATCCTGCTTGGCGGTTACCGCGGTTACTGTCTGAATTCCTGCCTGCTGCTCGATCTGTGCCCTCCACGGGGTGCACGTTGCGTCTGGTGCCACGGTGTCCTCCAGTGACACAACTCGGGGAATCCCCGCTGGTTGTCACTGCTTTTTATTTCGCACCGTACCGCCATGGTCATCCCGTTGTAGTCTGCGAGGACAGTGACCCACACACTCCCGTCAATACACGTCACGCCCAGATTCGACTCAGGGTGGGCCGACTGCCATTCACAGAAGCAGGGGAAGAACGCTACTGCACGTTTTTTCTCGCCCGACTCGTGGTGTTGTCATGTCGACTGGTTTCAGTGCTTCTGTGGTCCGTTCTCATTCAAACTGTAGTGTTCTGAAACATTTGTCCTGCCAGCATAGGTTTTAACAACTTCTGTCAGTACAGCAGTCCTCCCAACTCTCCCACCACCAGGGCATATGTTCGGTGACTGGCAATCGAGGCCTAGACTAGCTGACCTTTCTTAAAGAACGCCCTCTCTCCTTCCCCCTAGCTTGTGCAGGCCTATTTGGTCTAGTCATTAGCCCACTCTTCACTCCCTGATCCTGTAGTTGTAGTCCGTGTGATTTCTGTTCGTTAAACAGCGACAATTTAGTATCTCCAACTTCTAAATTTGACTATCAATTAAGTCTTGTATGGACCTCACGTGCATATCCTATCCGGTGACTCGCTCTAAATGTCGTTCATCTGTCCATCGTCTTTCATCATTAGTACTGTTTAGAATATCAACCACCTGCTTTGGCACATGTGTCGAACGTCTCGCAGGCTTGTTTTCTGGGGAATCCCGAAGATGCCGTAAATTGTCCTGCGTAGAAAGTCCTCGAGTTGTCCGTATCTATTTTTAGTTTCATGACCTCTTCTTGATTTCCTCGAGTGTTTCAGTCAGTTATCCTGCGTCTCTTCGTTTCTGTCATCTGACATAACCGCAAACAAGTGTTGCCTGTCTGTCGTCATGTCAGTCACAGTTTTTCTGTCAACTGTCATGCCCGCTTTCAAGTCTGTCACAACTTCTGTTGATCTACCTCACATTGTTTGTTTCACTTGACATAATTTACATCTTTTAAATTCACTGAGATCATTCCTGATCACTGTTGTCTGATGCTGACACTGTTTGTTGGAATGGTTTGCAAATTCTCTCTACATCAAGTCGTCTTGTCCCTGTCGAGTATTCTGCCACCACGCATTTCTTTTTCCGGGTGCACTCTGTCCGTCCAGGGTTTGGGCCCGGGTCGTCGTCCTCACGTCCACCCGCCACGCAGCAGCTTACGCAGTGAGAACAACGGCGTGCACGACCCCAAAAGCCATGCCAGGCATTGCACGCGCGTTGTCCCACTGGCATCATACCGGGAGACACACATGAAATAATCAGTCACATGACATTGTCCCATCATGTTTATACACATTCCTGTAAACATCCCCATTGTCAGTTGCAGCATTTTTTGACACATTGTTGCACAAAGTGGGTTAATAAAAAGAGACGATGATCGCCCAGCGCAGCTCAGTACAATATAACAATAACCTCAGCTAGAAGTTAATCATCGTTTCACGTCCGTGTCACTTGCTCTCCGTCCGAAACCAAATCCTTCTTTCCGGTGAAACTTTGACCTGGCATACAATCTGCCACAAAATATGCCGAAAGCGGCCCGCCACATCAACAAGTCCACCATTGTCCACATATTTCGATTACTCGGTTTACTTTCTGTAACCATTGCAAAGAATACCAACTTGAAACAGTTCAAAACACACCGAAAAAAAGCAACATTCCTTGCATCAGTATACAAACGGCTGACTATCCCGGAACGCCATTACCCATCATGCCCCCGAGAGAGAGAGAGTAGAGAGAGAGAGAGAGAAAACAGCGAAAAGACACACACATACACACACGCACACACAGAGACACACAGACATACACTCACGCGACAAGCACGCGCTAATGCACACACACAACACATAGGCACGCAACTGGCGCGCGCGCGCGCAAACACACACACACACGACAGCACACACACACACACGAGAATCAGACACACAACACACACACACACACACACACACCCACTGACTGAAAAAACCCTTTCAGAGTCAGAAAAAAAAATATTGTTGTCCTGTACATCTGACATTTTAGAAAAAAAAACCTTAATTAATTACTGAGAAAATAAATAATACAAATAACATCTGAAAATGACATACAAAATCATAAAGGAAACTTCCACAGGGAGACATTTAACATTTATACGTAAAAGAATAAAATCAGAAAATGAATATAAAACAAATGACATCTTAACTGTACTGAACTCTCTCTCTCTCTCTCTCCCCTCTCTCTCTCTCTCTCTCTCTCTCTTTTTCACAGGAAAACATTTAACATTTATACGTAAAAGAATAAAATCAGAAATTGTAATAATAAAACAAATGACATCTTAACTGTACTGAACCTCTCTCTCTCTCCTCTCTCCTCTCCTCTCTCCTCCTCTCTCT
>CM031622.1:53130144-53152644 GCA_018398815.1 Conus ventricosus
TTTGAGGGATAAATTTTCTAAGTCAATTCTAGAATGAAGCCACCTGCTGATCGGGCTTAAATTTTTAAACCCTTTTTAATGCTTTTTAAATATTGTTCGGGTCGCCGCCTTGTCTTTTTAAAAGTTGCGAAAGGGAAAGCGATTGCGCCATGCCCATCCAACAGATTTTTTTGCATTAAAATACTGGATATTTTGCCTTTTACTGGATCTAGTCGCCCAATTTTTTTGTTTGCTTTACAGTAATGATCGACGCCATATAATTCCTCCCAAAACCGTTTTCATCATCTGAATCATTGGAAAATTGAAAAAAATAAATCTGTACTCCAGTAAACTTTAAAAAAGACCCAATCATCCCGGGGCAAATGTAAGCGCGGGATCCAGGCATAATGTTTTCATGCGGGGCTTTCTGTAATTTTAAAAAGACGCCGCCAACAAAACATACATTGCCAAAAATATGAATAGGATAGTCCCCCATCTTTTACAATTAACTTCTCCCAAATTTGAGTTGCTGGTAATCAGAATCACAAATGCCCTTTTTCCTCAAAACAGAAAAGAACGCGCCTTTAGGCGGAAGGAGTTTATAAAACCTTTTCCCCAACTGTTCAGTATTCATAAGGGGTAAAAACCCTTTCTAAAAAGAGTTGAGTCAAAATATTTTTCCGTATTGGGCAGGACTTTAAGGACATAGCCAGTCCTTAATGGCCACGTGTTGCAAAGAGTCGTAGAAAGACATGTTATTTAAGTGAAACACATGTCTTTTCTGATGACTGTGAAATGCTTTGCTCCCCTAAAGGCGCGGGTTTACTGCTTGCTTAAAAGGTGAGGTAAAACCTCGAAAAGTTTTAAAAGAAACAGGCGTTTCCCATGTTTTTGGGATCAAATTTAGTTGAAGATTGCATTATGTGCGCTGCACCTCTAAACTTCCCACAAATTGATCGGGTCTTTTATGGGGGGTTTACACTTTGGGGCGTTAGCTCTAAACCCAAATCCAACAATGCGGGGGCTGAGCCATACTTTTGTTGGTCTTCAGGCGCCATTATGTTTTCAGTAAGTTTAGATTATTAGAACGGGGCGTTACGCATTGTGCAGCGTTTTAAGAATGTTTCTGCAGCTTTGGGCCCTCTTTTAATTCGGTTTTCTGAATAAACCCCATCCGACCTAACAAAAAATGAAGGCAAAGAAAAAATCTGAGATTACTCATTAAGACTGTTTTTCGAAGTTTTTGTGGTGGGGGCCCTTCAAAAGGAACAAAAAGCGACTCGAAGTTGCGTAAACACGTAGGACTTGTTTGCAGCCGTTTCCAGTTTTTAAAACTAACTTTAGACCCCTGGCGGGGGCGTGTTAGTTCTGTTTACAGTTCAGAACTTTTACAATTTTTTATTGTTCAAGCGGGGTTTGAGCGGTTGGAATTTTTGTTAAAATTTTTCAGAATTCTTGTTTATGTTCATGTTTTGAAGTAGCGCTAATAATTGTCATTGTGGTATAAATGTGTAATGGGGCAGCCCTGGGGCGAAAACTTTGGAGAACCCCACAGACTTTTAGCTGGTTCGCCTATTTTTTGGATGTTCTTGGACACTTTAATTTGGGCCCCAATTTGTTTCCTCATCCCATTTTTATACTTTAACAGTTTTTGGTTTGTTTGTTCTTCAAATGATCAATTTGGTCTACACTAACAGGAAAGATATTCCTTTGAAGTTAAGATCTTTGGCGTATTGCCGATATTTTTAGTCACTCCTCGCGTGTTCGGGGACATGAGACCCCTTGCAAGAAACCCCAATGAAACATTTGTCGCTAAATTTCTTTGTTTAAAACTGTCTCTTTAAAACCAACCCCCCGAGGTAGCGGAATGTAAGCCTTGCCTAAATGGTGCATACTTAGCTGTTTAAAATCTAATCTCTAAGACTGCCCCCTCTGACCAACCAGACCCTCTCATTTAGCTTTTTCAGCGGCAGCGTAAAAACGGAAAGCAGTTCGTCTCCCAACCGGTTTTAAGTCATTATGAAAAAGAATGTCTGCTTTTTTGTTGAGACCCAGACTTCAATTTTCTTCATTTATTGTTACATGTCGATTAAAACAGCTAAACTTTAAAATTTAACGGCGGGTCTTTTGTTATTTTTGCCGGGAAATTTAGAAATAGCATAAACAACACTTGCCTGTAGTTTTTTGGGGTCAATGTTTCTAAATAAATATCTTTCTGCTTTGATAAACGCTTCTTTTCGAGCATTCTTCAAAACAATTATCTGGGCCTTTCATATATCTTAGCCTGCTGTTTTTCTTTTTAAGAAAACATATTTTTTTAAAATTAAAAAAAAATATTTAAATCGAACCAATTCAAGGGTTTTTTGGCGCTTGGCTAAAAACTAAAGTATAAACCTTTTGGTGTTTTTAAGTGAGCTGTTTAGAACAGAGTTTAATGTCTCTTTTATTTTTTTTAAGCATTCCTTTTTATCGCTGGGGGTTTTGTTTGAAAAAAAACTTGCCCTTGCTTTCTTTGAAGATAAAAACTTTTTCTTTTGTAGTCATAAAAATCGCCTGAAAAAAATTAAATTCTTCACCGGATGTTTGAGTCACTGCGCTTTATTTTTTATACCCTAAAGGAAATAAGTTTACCCGTTATTAGTTGAACCAAGCTGTGTGCTTTTGGAGTTTAGTTTTTTTTTTTTGCTAGCAGCACCTACAGAAAAACGAACACGGGCCGAGAGCAAAAAGACAAACCCCCTAGGTAAAGCTGCGGGTGCGCTTATCCCCGTTGCTAAGAGAAAAACATCGTTCCCTGTGATAGAGCACTTATAGTCGTGCCCCCAGATTAACAAAAGTAACAGCATTAAAGGCAGCAGAATACCCTTCTTTTGGGTTTTTGCTGTATTTTGAAAGGTTTTGCTTGTACTTGCTGCATTTGTGTAATGTGGTTAATTAAAGGTTTTTATGTTAGGCTTTTTACATTTTTCTCTTTGGGGCGCTGTAGGCACATTTGGATAATGTTTTTAAAAGACATGTTTTTATAAAAAAAAAAATAATTTAGTATTTTATATCTTTTTAATTTTGTTATTTTCAAATTTACGCGCATCATATATTAAAAACAAATGTACATTAAGCAGTTTATCGGCTTCTTTTCTTATCAATTTGAATGTTTTTTACGTCTCTCAGTTTTCCCGCTTCCGAAAAAGATTTTCCTTGTTTACCTTAGGTCAATCCATAAACCTATTTTGTTGAAATAATCATCAAGTCTTACCTGTGAAAGGGGTGATCTTTAGCACACGGGCAACGTTGGATTTCTCACCTCCACCTCCCAAAAGTTTTCTTTTTCATCAAAATGCTGATAAGGGTTTAAACCCGCTAGCATAGATTTGGTTAGGATGCCCCCAATCGAACATTGACTTTCGTTTTTTTGGGTTAAAAAACTTTTCATTCCCCCTTTTGAAGGTTCTTCTCTTTACAAGCAATAAAATACTTTAAGGACTTTTCTGAGAGTAAAACAAAATTCCATTAAATGTCTGCCCTGCTTTTAGGTATGTTGCATGATGAATCACTCTTTCGTAATATATTGCTAATTTGACTGATATTGTTGTTCAACACCTTGCTAAAAAAATGGTTTTAAAACGTCAAAAATCTAAAGAGAGTCCGAAATCTGTACTTTGCTTCGGTGTCTGATGATTTTATAACCCCTTTGTATCATTAAAAAATTAGTTCATATGGACAACTTCTTTTAAAGCTCCTTGAAAAAATTTGGGCATGCGCTTTTAACAAATCAAAATTAAGGGGGAAAGGAAAAGCGATTTCCAAACGCAAAATTTACAGCCATACTTTTTTCCGTCTTTGTATCTTTGGCACCTATTCTTGTTTTAGTGTTCTTCATTTTTTATTCCTTTAAACGCAAAGTCACCCTTTTATTCCGGTTAGCCCTGATCAAATAGGTTAAAAATATGTCTGCATTGTGTAAAGAAAAATTTCTTGCCCCCCAAGTTTTTAGAAATTTTCTTTAAAGATTGCCCCCCCCAGATTCTGTACAAAATGTCCTGTTTGGGTCTGTTTTTTGAATCGACGCTATTTTGAAAATAAGACGCGCAGGCCTGGCCAATCACGTCATTGCTCCTAGGTCTGGAAATTTGACAGTAAGAATTTGATCTCATAATAGTAAAGGATTTTTGGAACAGTAAAAGTCCGTTATTTTCCCTTTCACGCCAAAGGGTTTTTTTCGTCTTTAGCGGGTCAAATTGAACCATAAGTTTTTCCCATTTTTTTTTAAACAAAAAAAAAAAATAATTATTTAAAAAAAATGGCAGGAATTTAGATGAAGAAAAATTATGGTTTTGATCCCGGGGACGACATGAGTGAAATGATCCTTTAATAAAACACGCTCAAGCTCTCAATGCGGCTGAATTAACAGAAATAAAGGTTAAACTTTTACGGTTTGGCCAAAAACCTCCCCAATTTATAGACCCAAATGATTTTGAATTAAAAGATGAATTTGTCTGTAAAAAACGATCAAGGGCAACTTGTTCGGGTTACAACTAAACCCACCCCTCAAAGTTTTGCCAAGAGTACAATTTTACAAAGATCGTGTGAAAAATCAAAATCGCCTTGGCATTGCTAACCAAAATTAGTAGGGATGCGTTGCTAAACTTCAAAACACACTACAAGAACTCCGACACTAACCAAAAACAAAACATGGAACTTAAAGAATTAAATCAATCGGCGATGAAATAATAATTTCAAAAGAACAAAAACCGTTTTTCAGAAAAAACAGGTTTTAAAAATATACAGACTCACCGCTACCCCTGCGGAATTATTACCCTTGATCGTATTTTAAGAACCATCAAAGGCGAATTAACAAACAATTTAGAAAAAAAAGGTGAACTAATGAGATATAAAAAAGAAAAAAAAAAACTCGTTGAGGGTGTGACCCAATTTGGGCATGATATTAAAAAAAAGAAAAACCCCAAAAACTAAAAAAATCTTGAGCAAAAAGATCAGCAAAAATAGAAGTGTGACTACTACCGAGACCAATTACGAACTCAAGTGAATAGAAAAAGAGAAATATCGAAAAAATTTTAATGAGACACAAAGCTAGCGAACGAAAAAGAACATTGTTAGAGACAGGGGTCACATTGGCAAGCGTTTTTAACGGCCTTAGGATTTGCAATAATACCCCTGGTGATGGCTATTTCAGGCGGCGGGGTCAAAGTTCTTTTCCCCCGCCGCCATGCCTCCGCCTGATAAACATGGGTAAAAAAAACGCTTTATTCTTGCGGATTTATTAAAAAAATTAGCCGGTAAAGCTTAGACCTTTACCAGGAATATTGGGGAGTATTGTAGCGGCTTTTGTCTACCAAACAAAGTGTTTGGGTTTATGGCCCAGCCCCTTTTGGGCTTAGGCCCCTTAATGTTGGGGTTTAAAATTTTTAAGATAAAGACGAGTAAACCTGGCCCTTAAACCCAAAAACAAGCGCTGTCTTTTCATATTCATGGGCATTATTTTTGACTTCGCGAACAGAGTCCGGGTCTTCAACGGCCTTTGGGCTTTGAACCTTAAGGATTGGATGACTTATTCTTGGGGGGCCATCTTGTTTTTTTACTGCTTGCAATATTACTGGCTCAGAATTTATTTCGTTTTTCCGACCTTCTGTTCATTGCCTGCCACAAGGATTTCATTATTGTAGTTTATTATTGTACCTATCTGGAGTCTGAGGTCAGAAGGCAGCATGTATAAACCAGTACCAACAGCAAAGTCTACTTTCGATCTTGCGTATTGTAAAACATGTTGGTACCTTTTTATACTTGAAGGTAAATCAACTGTAGAATTAATGGCGTCCTCTAAATTTGCTAAGTATTGTTTTTGTGCATCAAAACCAGTAGAAGGATCTGTTATGCTCGATCTCGTTTGTGCTTGCGAACTAGCAAACACCAAACGTAAGTGCGAATAGAGTCGTTTATTCGTTCTATTCCTGCTTTAGTTAGGCCCTTAGAAGTGTCTAAGATAAATGTTGTCCATGCTGTTTTATGCTCTTGCTCTATGGACCGAGGTGAACAGTTGTGCCTGAAGAGAAAGATGTGTAAGGAGGATTCCAGTCATATTTATACTTTCTGTGAACGCCCCAAAAATAAGGGGTGCCTAGACCATGATTAAGATCCAACTTTTGTCTAAAGTCTGTCTTGGTGTTAATATTGAATTCGTTACAGATCCTTTCAAAAGCCTTCATGTCTATTCGGTTGCTGAATGGATTAAACGGTTTGTCATTTGGTAATGGTGCTTGCAATTCAGACAAAATACGTCTAAAGGCGTAATAGAAATGAAATCTGTACACTGACCTCACCAAAGGATCAGGATGATTTAAGTGATCGGCATACGACACTCCACACCCAGTTGATGCACAAAACACAGCAAAGTTTAACTGGTTCTGATAAAACTGCATCGGATGACTAAACCACACTTTCGCGATGTAGTCTTTTTTAATAGGGGGGTTAAGATATCTGCTTAATGGAGTACTCACCTTTTTATGAAAGGTGTCAGTCTGGGTCACAGAAATGTCAAGTGTGTCAGTTGTTATATTTTTAAGATTGTAGTGCGGCCCAACAGAATATTTTGCACCAGTATATTTGAATGCACTCATTTTTATTTCGTTTAAAAAAATGTTTGTAACAATAACAACCCAAGACCGTCCTTCGTTTTTAGAACATGCTATTGATAAACAATTGCGGAGCCAGAACGGTCGCGCTCCATGAAATATTTTACAAAGTCGTATGGTTTAATATAAGCAAAGCCAAGGAGAATAACAAGATTCTAAAAGTTACCAAAGCAGGGACCAAAATTAGCCAGTTAACAATACCTGATGGTTATTACGGGTTTTGCTCACTAAAAGAAGCATTGAGTAACTTCGACATTACTCTCAAACTTAACAATGCAAATCTAAAAACAATGTTAACATTCAAGCCTGAAGAAGTATCTTACTTTTTTGATAGAGAGCTAGCTAAAATGTTAGGCTTTACAACTGGCAATCTACCCACTCATGGTTTTAGTGCTGCGCCAGATGAAACTACTTATGAGGGGGAAAGTCCGCTCGATCTTGCATTACATTCATTACTCTATGTTCATTTGGATGAGCTGAGCACTGATGAAAACTTATATAACAGAAGGCCCTCAACTGTTTTAAGAGCCCTTCCATCAGGGAAAGCTGCATATTGCGATTATGAAATTATACAATTCCCTAATTTACAGTTTAAAAGATTAGTTTGTGGGAGGGTCGGATCATTTAATATAAAAATCAAAGACAAAGCAGGAAAAGTTGTAAAATGCGATAACCTACACATTGTTTTAGAAATAAAATAATACGCTACTAAAAAATAATGTCGCGTGGGCCAGAAGAATCAGGAGTTACATTAGCTCCTGTGAGGTGTATAACTTTAGAATTAAAAGACCTTGCAGACGTTGCGGACTTTGAGCAGAACGGCGAGATAGGCGCTTTGTATGGTTTTGAGTACACTAAAGATGGTGATTATAAACGTAAAGAGGTTGCCGACAGCAAAAAGTTTCCTAAACTAGAACAACTGCGCAATCTAGAGGCAAATAATGTTGGCCAGCATGAATATAAAATAGTTCGAAAACCTGACCTCAAATGGCACTTAGAACCATATTTAGAATGGGACATAAAATTTGAATTCATAAGCCCATTTACATATTTTAGCCGTCAAAAAAGTTTCAGAAAAGCATTCAACTCTGGCCCTTTACATGTAAGTCTTATGCCGGATGACAATAGTCGGAAAGAAATTGAAATAACGCCGTATGGGAAAAAGCAGTACATCCTCCACAGAAAAGAAACAGTTGTAAAAAAAGCTTCTACAAAATTACAGTTCTTTCCAAGCAGAAAATTAGGAGACACGTTCACAATGATATTTGAAATTTCTGTCTTTAAAGATGTGGAGAGGGATGGGGTTGTGGGCGTTAGTGCCGACCTTATAAAAGGAATTAATATTAGCTGGCAAAACTTAGACGTTTAAACGTCTTAACGTTACCATCGTCGTTCTTCACAATGGCGAGGATATTAAGATCATAACAACAAGCAACAAAATCAATGTTGACTTAAATAGAAACAATCTTACAGAACTGAATTGGATTAATCTTACACATTTAGGCCTTATAGGGTTTTATTATACTGAACAAGTTTTGACAGAGAGTATGATAAAAATAATAACTGGATTAGATTAAATTCTTCTATAAAACCATGGAGCAGTTAAACTTTATGACAAAAACTCCTCATTGCTCATTGATTTGTGGGCAGACTGGGTGTGGAAAAACAATATTTATCCTCGACCTATTACAAACAGTTTATCGCTATAATTTTAATCATATTGTGATTTTCTGCCCAACACTTAAATGGAACAAAGCATATCATGATAGAAGGTTTATATGGGCAGATGATGACATATATTTAGTTAATCCTAGCAATAAACTGAGTGAGTGTTTAGAACAGTTTTATCGACTGTTTGAAGGAACGCAGACACTATTTATTATAGATGACTGTTCGGCAGAAAAGAGACATAGTTAAAAAGAGAAACACTTTGTCGAAACTAGCTTTCAGCGGAAGACATGCTGGGATAAGTGTGTGGATTTTATGTCAAAAATATAACTCAGTTTTAAAAGACTTTAGAGAACAGTTAAAGACTGTAGTTCTATTTCACATGAAAGACAGAGACTCATTTGATGAATGCTTGCGTGAAAATGATGTTATTGAAAATGACCAGGAAAAACACAGGATTAAACAAAAACTGAAATCTGAAAAGTTTAGTAAATTAGTATTGAAAACGGATAACCCTACACAGTATGTTTGTTTGTAAATAATCGTTATTTTTGGTTATTGAAGTCTTACTTGTCAGAGAACAGTAATATGCTGATTCTAGGTCACTTTCGCCCAAAAACTGGTTGAGGGTGAAAGTGGGGTAGAGTCGGCATATTACTGTTCTCTTCTTTTTTAATAGGGGGGTTAAGATATTTGCTTAATGGAGTACTCACCTTTTTATGAAAAGTGACAGTCTGGGTCACAGCAATGTCAAGAGTATCAGTTGCTATATTTTTAGGATTGTAGTGCGGCCCAACAGAATATTTTGCATCTTTAGTATATTTGAACGCACTCATTTTTATTTTGTTTAAAAAATGTTTGTAACAATAACAACTCAAGACAGTCCTACAGATTTAAAACATGCTGTTGAGAACGATTGCGGAACCAAAATGGTCGCGCTCCATGAAATATTCTACAAAGTTGGATGGTTTAATATAAGCAAAACCAAGAAGAATAATAAGATTACAAAATATGAAAGGAGAACAAACGACGTTAAACAGTTAACAATACCTGATGGTTATTACGGGTTTTGCTCACTAAAAGAAGCAATGAGTAAGTTAGACATTACTCTTAAACTTAACAATGCAAATCTAAAAACAATATTAACATTCAAACCTGAAGAAGCAAAATACGATTTTGATAGAGAGCTAGCTAAAATGCTAGGCTTTACAACTAGCAATCTACCCACTCATAGTTTTAGTGTTTCGCCAGATGAAACTACGTTTGAGGGGGAAAGTCCGCTCAATCTTGCAGTACATTCATTACTCTATGTTCATTTAGATGAGCTGAGCACTGATGAAAACTTATATGATGGAAGGCCCTCAAATGTTTTAAGAGCTCTTCCGTCAGGGAAAGCTGCATATTGCGATTATGAAATTATACAATTCCCTAATTTACAGTTTAAAAGATTAGTTTGTGGGAGGGTCGGATCATTTAATATAAAAATCAAAGACAAAACGGGGAAAGTCGTAAAATGTGATAACCTGCACATTGTTTTGAAAATAAAATAATAAGTTGTACTAAAAAATGTCGCGCGGGCCAGATGAATCCGGAGTTACATTAGCGCCTGTGAGGTGTATAACTTTAGAATTAAAAGACCTTGCAGACGTTGCAGACTTTGAACAGAATGGTGAGATAGGCACTTTGTATGGGTTTGAGTACACTAAAGATGGTGATTATAAACGCAAAGAGGTTGGCGACAACAAAAAAGTTTCCTAAACTAGAGCAACTGCGCAATGTAGAAGCAAATAATGCTGGCCAGTATGAATATAAAATAGTTCGTAAACCTGACCTCAAATGGCATTTAGAACCATATTTAGAATGGGAAATAAAATTTGAATTCATAAGCCCATTTACATTTTTTAGCCGCCAAAAAAGTTTCAGAAAAGCATTCAACTCTGGCCCTTTACATGTAAGTCTTATGCCAGATGACAATAGTCGGAAAGAGATTGAAATAAAGCCGTATGGGAATAAACAGTACATCCTCCACAGAAGAGAAACGGTTTTAAAAGATGCTTCTACAAAATTACAATTCATTCCACAAATGAAATTAGGAGACACGTTCACAATGATATTTGAAATTTCTGTCTTAAAAGATGTAAAGAGGGATGGGGTTGTGGGCGTTAGTGACGTCCTTCTAAAAGGAATTCTAATTAGCTGGCAAAACTTAGACGTTGAAAAACTTAAAGTTACCGTCGTCATTCTTTACAATGGTGAGGATATTAAGGTCATAACAACAAGCAACAAAATCAATATTAGTCTAAATAGAAATAATCTTACAGAACTAAATTGGATTAATCTTACACATTTAGGCCTTATAGGATTTTATTATACTGAACAAGTTTTGACAGAGAGCATGATAAAAACAATAACTGGATTAGATTAAGTTCTGTTATAAAACTATGGAGCAGTTAAACTTTATGACAAAAACCCCCCATTGTTCATTAATTTGTGGACAAACTGGTTGTGGGAAAACAAT
This sequence comes from Conus ventricosus, assembly GCA_018398815.1. NCBI lineage: Eukaryota > Metazoa > Mollusca > Gastropoda > Neogastropoda > Conidae > Conus > Conus ventricosus. The sequence goes on from CM031622.1 coordinate 53,140,957, forward strand.
ATTTATCCTCAACCTGTTACAAACAGTTTATCGTTATAATTTTGATCATATTGTGATTTTCTGCCCAACACTTAAATGGAACAAAGCATATCATGATAGAAGGTTTATATGGACTGATGATAACATATTTTTAGTTAATCCTAGCAATAAACTGAGTGAGTGTCTAGAACGCTTTTATAGATTGTTTGAAGGAACGCAGACACTATTTATTATAGATGACTGTTCAGCAGAAAGAGACATAGTTAAAAAGAGAAACACTTTGTCGAAACTAGCTTTCAGCGGAAGACATGCTGGGATAAGTGTGTGGATTTTATGTCAAAAATATAACTCGGTTTTAAAAGACTTTAGAGAACAGTTAAAAACTGTAGTTTTATTTTACATGAAAGACAGAGATGCATTTGATGAATGTTTGCGTGAAAATGATGTTATTGAGAATGACCAGGAAAAACACAGAATTAAGCAAAAACTAAAATCTGAAAAGTTTAGTAAATTAGTATTAAAAACGGATAACCCTACACAGTATGTCTGTTTGTAGATAATCGTTATTTTTTGGTTATTGAAGTCTTACTTGTCAGAGAACTATAAAATGCCGCTTTTAGGCCACTTTCGCCCAAAAACTTGGTTGAGGAGCAAGTGAGTTAGAATGAATATTTATTAGTTCTCTCCTGGAATATCTCTCTTGTCTTTCAACTTCATCTTCAAGCCGTCTAAGTCGGCTGTCTAGGTAACTCTGATGTTTCTTCACATTGTTAACCTGCAATTCTATGTTCTTTAAGGAGGACTGCAAAACAGAAACAAAGTTTTGAAGATCAGCAAATTGACATTGCAGTTGCTCACACTGTACACTGATATGGTCTTCTACACGTTGTAATTTTGAAATAAACAGAGATTTCATGTCATCCATCATATCCATCAGTTTGTTCAGTTTTAGTTCCATTTGAGCGGACTGGCTGTTGACGGGGTGTGGTGTGTCCATAGGCGCTGGCCCTGGTTTCGCTCTACTTGTCCAGATATCAACAGAAGAAAACATAGATCAGGGGAGGGTGCAGGGAAAGGCCATCAGATGATGAGTAAGATGTTGTCACAGAAAACAGTGTCTGGTGACCGAACAAAAACTGTCCCTGGATCAAAATGGAATCATTCCTCACAGTCAGAAGAGCCTTATGACACACACTCAGCCTGCGGTGAACAGATCCTGTGCATACTAACCCGTGCAGGCAGAACGGCGCACTGTACACAATCAGTGTCAACAAAACAAGCCAGCTGACAAACACCGCCACATCCAAACCTGAGTGCACCTTGCAACAGAACGGTTCACGATTTACACGGGATTTCACACGGTTTGTCTTTTTCAACAGCAAGATGCCCAGTATCGGTGCAAATGTACCAATAGCCCTGCGGTAGGACTCAATGTCAATCCCCATGATCCAAAAAATAAAACACTAAGAACGACAAATGAAAACAAAACTTACATCATTGTCTTCAGCACACCATGAGCATCCTAATCGTATTATTTCAAACACTTATCTGGAATTAACTTAGAGTAATTAAGCAAAAACACGCCGCAATTTGAGAGCGATTCAAAAACCTTGCTTCCACGTTCGTGAACACAAACTCACTCGAGCGAGAGAGAGAGAGAGAGAGAGAGAGAGTACTGTTTCATTCAGAAACTCACCTGCAGATTGATTACACCCCCTTCAGGAATTGTGACAGGGCCCTGCATGTTGGACACAGGAATATTTTCCCTGACTCTCCCTGACCTTGTCTGGCACTGCCTTCCACGGAAACATTTTCCGCCTTGGATTCCTTTTCCTCTCCCGCCCCCTTCCCCTCACCATCAGCGTCTTCCCCACCATCCTCTTTGGCGTCCTTTGTTTCATCTTCAGACCTGCTGGCCTCAGCCGCTGCTGTGGTTACTGACGCTTCCAGGGCAGACAGACATGGCAGACAGAAGGTATGGAAGCAGGGCAAGATTTTGGGACTCCGACCCTGGTAGGATTCCATGCATAGAGTGCAGGTGTACCGAAAGTCCCCCTCTTTACTTCCTGGAACTCCGCCCGTCGCCATGTTGAATATTTACAAACGAAAAGCTATGATTCAGTAGGAATAGGGAGTATTTCTTACCCTTGGCAACTGGGCAACGAATGTAGGTCTTTATATCACCACCTTACCTATCTCAAGCAGAAATGAATCCACAGTTTGAAATCTGCACGCATTTCATAGTAAGTCTATGCTGGATTAATGGCAGTTTGATATAATGTTCTGAATCAAAATAGCGAGACTCGTTGAGACCAAACAATGTACAGAATACTTCTTCTTACAAGAAAATGTGGATTTCAAGACAAGAGAATGATTTGAAATACAGCCAAACACAGCACATTGCGTGCATTCTATTGATTGCTGAAACAGAAACCATCCACCTGATTAGGGAAGCGAAAGCCATCCACCTAATTAATGAACCAAAACTATCCACCTGATTAGGGAAGCGAAAACCATCAATTTAATTAATGAATCAAAACCATCTACCTGATTACGGAAGCACAAACCATCCACCTGATTAGGGAAGCGAAAACCATTAGTCTAATTAATGAACCAAAACCGTCCCCCTGGGTATTGAAGCGCAAACCATTCACCTAATTAATGAACCAAAGCCATCCACCTGATAAGGGAAGCGAAAACCATCCTCCTGATTAATGAACCAAAGCCATCCACCTGATTAGGGAAGCGAAAAACCATACTCCTGATTAATGAAGCGAAAACCATCCTCCTGATTAATGAAGCGAAAACCATCCTCCTGATTAATGAACCAAAGCCATCCACCTGATTAGGGAAGCGAAAACCATCCTCCTGATTAATGAAGCGAAAACCATCCTCCTGATTAATGAAGTGGAAACTGACCTGATTAATGAAGTACAAAGCATCCTCCTGATTAATGAAGCGGAAACCATCCCGATTAATAAAGCAACAACTATCATCCTGCTTAATGAAGCGAAAACCATCCTCCTGGTTAATGAAGTAAAAACCATCCTTCTGGTTCAATGAAGCGAAAATTATCTTCACAGTTAGTATGTTCTATCACAACTACCAGGGGGAAAACCCGCCTATCTCTTCTATTAAGAAGAGCTTGGCATGCTAAAACAAATTGTATGTACTTCGTCTGTTTCATTTCTTACACAATGGCTTCAATTAATAATGATCAGGATGGATCCTGCAATACGTGTGAGCTTAAATCTCTGATATAGCAAAAACTTAAATAAAAGGGAGAGAGAGAGAGAGAGAGAGAGAGAGAGAGAGAGATACGGATACGGAAAGTTTAATCATAGAGAGCTTTAGCATCCACGTCACGTATCCCATACGGGCTAGATACGTTACGTATCTATCACGTATCGCGGATTCTCGCGCGATTTCGTCGGAGCGTGCGCAGACAATACGGACGTGACTACGTGCGTAAGTCGTATCACACGTTACTTTTCCCGTAAGTGTTTCACAGGAACATCTTTCAAGTTTTATGGTAAGTAACATTTTGGTTGTCTTTTTCAACTATTTTTTTCATTTGATCTGCATGCTTTATGTCACCTAAGTGTTAAACGTTGTGCACAATCCTTTCAAAGACACCACCTGCCCACGCGCTAGAACCCGGCTGCCGGGAAACACGTATCACCGGTTGGCCTACTTACATTGAGAACGAGATTTGAGACAGCAGTCCCACTTCAGTCAGATTTCAGCTCGAAACAACCATTTTTAGGCTAAAAAGCAAGAAATGTGTCTTGACACATGCTATAGGAAAGGGTATTGATCAATTGGTGCCATAATCTTGATATAAAAAGATAAATTGCACGCAATTGTAAACTCGCGTCAAGGGCTGACACAGATCTAGATCTACATTGCACTGTCAGTGAACTCTTGTCTGTCATCAAGCTAAGGAGGCCTACACCACATGGAGGATGGGAGCCGAGTTAGAATACACACATGCAAGTACAGGCGACAGAGAGCACAACTTTTAGTTTTAATTCCAACAGCTTTTGGGATGCATTGTATGTTGTTTAATAGTTGATATACATCAACTAAATAGCAACCCAAATAAGAATGAATGAATGAATGAATGAATAAATAAATAAATAAATAACGAATTCAAGGAATCTCAGCTATCGCAGTTGTTTTGAAGTATGTATAATTGATGGAATGACTGATGATGACGACAAGAAGTGTGTGTATGTGTGTGTGTGTGTGTGTGTAGTGTGTGTGTGTGTGTGTGTGTGTGTGTGTGTGTGTGTGTGTAATCTAATATAAATGTATTTAAAAAAACTTAAGCCATGATTTATATTATGTTCTTTATTGCGAACTGAACTGTGTATGTGTATGTAGTTGTTTAATCCCGTGTCCACAGATGGCTGCTGAAGCAGGAAAAAAAGAAGAAAGTCTATTTTTTTTTCCAAGTATGGACATTGCTTGCCCTCATCATGGAAACGCTGCAGCACAACCCCTACAAGAACGGGAATGCTGTCTACACCGCGATATTGGCGCAGCTAAGACAGAGGTAAGGAAACATTTTATGTCTGAAATTGCTTAAAAATGAACAAAATAAATATGAAATAAATAAAGAAATAAACACATAAATAAATAAAGAAAGAAAGAAATAAGAATGTGGAAAACAGCTTGCTTTATTGATTAATACTAGAAAAAAAGAAGGGGGGGGGGGGGGTTGTGTGTGTGTTGTTTTTGTTTGTTGTTGTTTTTTCAGGAGATATTTTTCCTTTCTTCTCCTGATTTTGGGTGTATTTACTCGTTTAGTGACTGTCTGTTATGGCCCAAGCCACTTTGATATTGATATTTGATGTTGATTAAACTTGCATGTAAAACAAAACTCACTGACCAACTTGCCGATCAGACAAATAAAACTATGTGCATTTATTGTAAAACGAAACTCATTTTCTCTCCTTGTGTGTGTGTGTGTGTGTGTGTGTGTGTTGTGTGTGTGTGTGTGTGTGTGTGTGCAGGGAAGATTTCCGTGACGTGGAGAAGAGAACTCTTTAAGAGAGAGTAGAGCGATTGCTCAAATCATTTCGCTCTGAGCAGCTTAAGAACACGAAGAGATCGGGCACGGAAGAAGAATACGAGGAGAGAGAAAGGCTTCTCCAGGATCTGAGCGACCTTGAGAAGGAGTGGGCGACCCGCAAACGAGAAGCCCCACCCTCTGCAGCCGAAACTAGAAAGAAGGTCGCTAGGATTCATGCTGCTACCATCGGCAGACCAATGCAACAACGTCTGGCTGCACCGTTGCGACCCACGGCGACCACTACGGCAGAAGACGATCCTGCTGAACCTGCTCCACCAGCTGAAGACCAGTTGCCAAGACTCGATGACGACGAAGAGGCTGCGCCAGTCAACCAACCCGACCACCCTCCAGCTGCAGAGGACAACGCTGCTAATCCGCCTCCGGAAAACGGGCAGCAGAAGCCCAAAGCCAAACGCTTGGCATTCAGCCCGGCGGCGAGATGGTCTTCGACCATTGATTACATGAGAGAAAAGCTGGAAAGAGAAGAGCAAGAGAAGAAAACCACACAGGACAATCAAAAAGAGGAGATCCAACTAAGAAAACAGGAACTAGATATCAGAAAGCTAGAGGCAGAAAATGAGCGTATGAGAATAGAGGCACAACAACGCGAACAACAACACAGAGCTAATCTGGAGGAAGAGAGAAGAAAGGAGGAAAGAGAAGACAGAAAGTTAATGATGGACAGACAGAACGAAGAAAGGAAAGAAATGATGGACAGACAAAACAAATTGATGGATGCTATGTTGCAACTTATCCAAGCAAACAAAAAAGAATGAAAATGGTCAGTTGCAGCATAGCATCCACAAGTTGGTTTGTCTTTCCATCATTTTCTTTCCTTGACTTTCATGATTATATCGTTCATTTTTTTCGGTTGCATTCATTGCATGCCAAAAATCGAGTCAAGCAATACATATAAGGAAATTAAGAATTTATTGCTTCAAAATGAATGCTCAAGTAAAAGTTTGACAATCTGAATCATTGGTTTAGTGCGTTCAGTCAGAGAGAGAGAGAGGAGAGAGAGAGAGAGAGAGAGAGAGAGAGAGAGAGAGAGAGAGAGAGTGTGTGTGTGTGTGTGTGTGTGTGTGTGTGTGTGTGTGTGTGTGTGTGTGTGTGTGTGTTCCATGCATACATTTTTAGGAATATTTTCCACAGCTTTCACAAAGCTGAGGACAGTTTCCCAGAATTTATAGTCGTTTGCTACCTAATCGACAGTTATCAAACTGAGTATTTTGTGTGTATTATGTGCGGGTAGTGTTTTAGATCAGTTCAGTCGCAAAGTTTGTTTTGTACACTATCAAAATCTTTTAACGTTTTATGACAAATACTCTTCCAGTGAAGGTGGCTCCACATCAAAGTATGTTGTAGTCTGTGAGCGTACATACAAGTGTGGCAGTTTGCAAACAAATGAGCCAGGATGTAGTATTTTCCGACTGGTTGCAAAAACAGTTTCAAGTTCTTTCGGAAATCCACAAAAGCAAAGAGATTCACCACCTTTTGAAAACCCCATTCAACGCTCTGACGAAGAGATGACATGTCCTTGTTGAACAGCTGCTCCTCGGCTGTCAGGTTGGCTGAACGGAATGGTGCTTGAAGGTGATAGCTCAGCGGATATGCAGGATCGCCGTATAAGCAAAAAGCTTCACCATTCGCCTTGTTCATTCTCTGTTGCAGAAGTGGAAGAAGACCGCTGTCGGCCAACATTCCACTATCATGTTTTTTTCCAGCGTAAGGGCCCGATAAATTCACGACAATTCCGTTGGGTGCCATGACGGACTGGAACTTCAGGACATGTCTCCTCTTATGGCCACTGAAGACATGTTTCTGATCCTGCGATGGACGATCGATTTCGCGAGCAGTACCGTCAATAAATCCCCAGCAATTCTTTAGTGGCGCTCCTTTGTCTGCAACAGCCTGAGCAAACCTGTCGGGATCAATCATGCCTGATCCAGCGACGATAGCTTGTGACCAAACGTTTGCATGATATGGTCAGATACTGTTTTAAAGACCAAACTTAGGTACGATGTGGATTTTCCGAACAGTAGGGTTAAATCGCACCATCTGTTTGGATATGCTAATCGTCTCAAAACTAAACAGAGCCCGAATGAGGCAGAAACTCGAATTCTAGTACTGCAAATCACGGGATCAGGAATTCGGAGGAGATGACATAGACGATAGATGTCGTCTCTGCTAAAACGAAACTGGTCAATGCAAACGCTTTCAGGAACATCACGCAGGTTTAAATGATACAGGTTTCTTTCTGTTCATTTCCCTCCATTTCCTCTTCCATGTAGAGCAAAGCCAGTTCTTCCTCTCCAGCGTCAATGAGAAGTAGAGGAAGTGTGGGATCCGAAGCTTGAGCCATGATCTGTTGACACAAGTGAAATTATTAGAATTATTCTGAGTAATGTATAAGAAATGTTGACAATAACTTCTTAAGTCGCTACTTCTTCTGTTTACATGTTTACATCATTAATATCCACGCGAAGCTAAACTTCTCTTTCCTTCTTTCTTTGTGTTTTCTTTCTTTCTTTCTTTCTTTCTTTCTTTGGGTTTCTTTCTTTTACTTCTTTTTTTGTTTTTGTTTGGACGGGGGAGGGGGGGGGTTCTTCTTCAGTCTTTCTTTTCATTCTTTCTTTCTTTCTTTCCGACTTTTTTTTTCTTCTATTGAAGTTCATTGACTTGTTTGTTTACAAACGAGTTTGCTTGTTTACAAATGAGTTTGTCATTTGCATTCACCCGTAAAAACAGACAAAAAACAAAGCAACAAAAGTAACCTCTAAGGAAAACTATGGGATGAAACATGTTTGATCAGTTTCCATTTAAGCAACTAAATGAAATACAAAACCTCTAACTTTGGCTTGTGTTTCATCTAAATCTAAATCAGGTGCCTGTGAAATAAAAGTTGTTAATTCCTTTCCACATTGCTCCGCGTTTTTCCTCCCGCTATTATGACCGCAAGGTCAGCCGCTCCGAGTCTGGCACTGTGTTTAGACAAGAAAGGCTGCACTGACAGATGCCGCTAAAGTGACTCAGCCGCAACAGTACACAGTGGTAGCATAGCCAGGGTATTTAGAACATGCAATGAACAGTATTCATAAAATAAACAAACTAGCGCGTGTGCCACGGTGTGTGTAGTGTGTTGTGTGTGTGTGTTGTGTGTGTGTGTGTGTGTGTGTGTGTGTGTGTCCTACTTGATGGTCTACACTATCACTGAGTATGCTACCAAGGTCACAGTATTGAAAAACAATATAATAATAATAATAAATAATAATAATAATAAAATAGTAAAAAATGGTAATGGTAATAATAGTGATGATCTTATCTATATCTAAAATACATCTATCACAAAACAGAAGCAAAAAACAAAACAAAAACAAAACAGTACTTTACCTTGAAAGCTGTGGAAAAACCGAAAAAATCGTCGTCTTGGCGGTGCTTGTAGTCGGTGCCAGAAAACTGCACACGTGGGTTGACTGGAGTTACTCCCCTTCCCTCGGGGGGATTGGGGACGTGGGCAAGTTTCACGTGCAAGCTGAAACGAAACCGATTTTACGTACGTGATCCGTACGTATATCTATACGTATACGTATTGCGAGCTACGTCACGTCTATGCCCCTCATGATGGGATACATATATACAAACATTTCTCAGAACTGACAATTGTGAACAGTGAAATCATTCAAAACGCACTTGGTAATAAGTTTAAGAAGTAAGAATGGAACGCAGCTTAAAGGCTTTATAAAGATAGATTGACAGATTCCTGACTGTTTTTTCGTGTGTACTCGCCATAAGCAATGTAAATCTAAACTGACTATTTTTGATGATAATGGTGGAGAGAGAGAGAGAGAGAGAGGAGAGAGAGAGAGAGAGAGAGAGAGAGAGAGAGAGAGAGAGGAGAGAGAGAGAGAGAATGATTCTTCATTTTACAATGGTAAAAATATTGGTTTAGTTAGTCGTATTTCATACTTGTCATTACTCTTCTACGACACTAGCACTAAATGACACAACGTATGCAACAAAACATGACTATCATATACAAACAAACAACCAAACCAACCAACCAACCACACCAACCAAACAACAGCAGCCATCATCAGGAAGCAAATGCTGACATCAACAGTGAAATAAACAAATGAAGGCAAATCAATGTAAAGTACAACAACAACCACACACAAACACATAAATCACTAGGAGGAAATAAACATATATAGATGAAGCCAATATTATATGGGGAGAGAGAGAGAGAGAGAGAGAGAGAGAGAGAGAGAGAGAGAGAGAGAGAGAGAGAGAGAGAGAGAGCATTTCTCTCGGAGGCCAAACCACAGCCCATCGAGCTGTGATAACAAACACTCCGTTCTGCGTGGTCGCCAATAGATAACACAAGGCGTCGTGTCGGTCACTGTACAGTGCAAGTAATGGCACATGCACCATTGAGTTCTCTGTTCACGTCTCAACACCAAGCGTCATGTCGATCAATGTAAAGTGCAAGTAATGGCACGTGCACCATTGAGCACTCTCTGTTCACATCTCAACACCAGTTGTCATGTCGGGCAATGTAAAGTGCAAATAATGGCACATGTACCATGAAGTTCTCTGTTCACATCTCAACACGAGTTGTCACGTCAACCCAATGTAAGTGCAAATAAATGGCACGTGTACCATTAAGGTCTCCCTGTTCACATCTCAACGCGAGGCGTCATGTTAATCAATGTAAAGTGCAAAAAGTAATGGCAAATGTACCATGATCTTTTTCTGTGTTCACATCTCAACACGAGTTGTCATGTCAACCAATGTGAAGTGCAAATAACGGCACATGTATCATTCTGTCATGTGATGGGAACAAAATGATGTATAAACCAGAAAGAGTTAAGGTGAAAGGAAGATAAAGGGTTAATGAGGGTGAACGCAGAATTACGTAGCAAAATGAAATGACGTCGAAATATGCTGGATGACAATTTGTGAAGCTATAGCTAATTATGTACAACAGCGCCAAGAAAGAGCCGATAGATATTGGAAAGGAATGCAAAACTAGAAGAAAAGAGAATAGAGGTAGAACAACAGAGAACAGAAAACGACAAAGAGATAAAGAAGTTAGAGTTAATTCATGAGCATGAAGAAAAATTAAGGAGCAGCCATGACCTCAGCATGTAGAAACTCAGACAGGGATGCTTCCTTTGAAAGCAATAAGTACATTTCCAAGCTCCACAATTCGATGAAACAAAGGATGAAATTGACTCCTTCTTGTTCAGGTTTGAGAGTCATGCCAAATCATGCAGTTGGCCTGAAGACAAATGGACGCTATACATTGCCTCTCTTTTCAAGGGTAGTGCTTCACACTGTACCATACGCTGGCTGCAGATGAGGATCTGACTTGGACGGAGCTCAAAGCCGAACTGCTCAAAAATTTCCAGTCTACAGCAAGGGATTCAGACAAAGATTCAGAACGGGTCGCCCGGGAAAAAAAAAAGGTGAATCCGCCGCGTACCTCATCCGCATAAGTCATTTGTTGGATCGCTGGATTGACCTTTCAAAAACCACAAAAACTTTCGATGACCTTCGCGATCTTTTTGTGAGAGAACAAATTATCAACAGCGTATCAAAAGATCTGGCGATTTTTCTCAAAGAGCGCTCATTTCATTCCGCCGAAGAGTTGTGCAAATTGGCTGATCAATACCGTACAGCGCACCAGACAGACCTTGCGCAAAAACTGGCCAAATTCAGTCTGTGTTTGACGCAAAATGTCAGCGCCAAGTGCAAAACAATCAGTTCACAAGAGGGAGTTTCAACGGTTTTCATCAGGTCCATTTTATGGAAATGGCAGAGGAAACTACAGACCACCGGGACCGTCACAATTTTTCAGAGCACCACGCCATTTCATACCCCTCCTCAAAATTCAAATCGTGGAATTTTTCGCCAGTTGGGGGCAATACATGTACCACCACGTGGGGATTTCCAAAATTTTATTTCACATGGCGCAAGAAGTTGAGGTCAAACTTTCCAACAGAGCAGGTCCAATGCAGATGTCACATGCTGGACTTGTGGGGGCAGATTCCACGTGCGTAGCCAGCGCTCAGCCACCTTTGCGAATGTTGCAGCGCAGGTTGAAAATGCCAACACAATCCCAAGATGAGAGAAAACATATGCTGAAAATAAACAACAAAACCAAGGTGTAGAGGGGGTGAAACATGCCTATGTGTTTAGTGCCTCCACAGAGGACCTCATGATTGAATCATGCACTGTAAATGGGTTTGAGGCTTCCCTGCTGAGAGATACTGGGTGTACCAAAGCAGGGGTAAAGAAAATCCTTGTCAGAGAGGACCAGTACACTGGTGAAGAACAAACAGCGCCGCACTTTTGGAGGTAGAATAGAAACCTTCCCACTGGCCAAGATAGAAGTTTCTTGTCCGCATTACACTGGCACCCTGCTGGCATGTGTGATTGAGGAGCCAGTAACAGATCTCATGCTGGGGAACCTTGAGGGAGTCACTTCTACACATGGGGGACAAAGTAGGTTGTACATACCAAGCAATGTAGCGACTCGCCAATGAAAGAAAAACAGACAGGTAACAAACCCATCCCCAACTCTGACATCCTACCCGTCAACACTATAAGCGCACCTCCCTCTGTCCCCA
>CM031622.1:53158736-53163736 GCA_018398815.1 Conus ventricosus
GTCTCGGCACGTGTGGGTTGCAGGTTGTTGATCGCCCTCGTCACACACACCACACAGCACAGCGCGGGAAGCTTCTCCCTTCGTTCAGTTCATGGTCCAGGTAAAAATTGGTCTGCACACAGTATATTGAGACCACACACCAATGGAACCAAACAGACATCTGTCTCGCACTGGGTGGAACTGTGAGACCAACAGAAGAGACAACTGAGGTGTGCCTTGAATGAAATCAGGCTGGTAATAAAAAAGTAAACAGATCTTTTTCAGAGCGACGGATCCATTTGATGACAGTACATAGTTAACAGAATACAGAAAATTGTGAAATGACAATGGTTACGAGGCTGACCTTGATTCGAAATGTTGTTTATTTTCCCTGATGGATTGCAGGCACTGGCACATCAACAGTTGGAACCTTGGCTTGGGTGTGTATGGGGTAACCAGCCAGGTGCCAGTTGATAGCTACATGACTGTAGGAACACTGACGAACCACTATAAGATATTGAAAAAAAAAGTGAGGCAGGGAACAGTAAACATTATACAGTAAACAAGTAGAGTAACTTTTGCTCCCATAAGAAAACCTAACACAGAGTAACTTTTATTCAAGACTGGCACAGCCTTTCAAATTTGAATAAAGTCAGACAAATACAAAGACAAACAATCTAATAGTGGGGGAAAAACAAGCACAGGCCAACAACTCAACGGTCTTCATAGTAATAACTTGGCAAAGATCTGGAGTTAAGGGGGGAGGGGTTGGAGAGGGGGGGGGGGGTGAAGATGGAGAAACTGGGAACATGAAATTAAGAAAATATATTATAGATTTGAAAACTCTTCATTAGCTACATGACGGTACCATCGTAATCCCTTTCGAAGGCAGATCTGTTTGTATTTCCTGCTCCGAGGCCTTTCGTCCGCTGGATCGGAACTCATCAGGGAGACACAGCTGGTTGAGTCTGTACTCCTGGCGTCAAATAGAGACACACCACAGTACATAGTACCGTGGTGTTCTCACCACCATGGGTTAGGTTTCAAAAAAGAATCCAACAGCACCCCCAAAGCAGCCAGTGAAGGGTAGTTAAAAGAAACCAAACGAAAGTGTGGTGAGGAAAAACGTTGCTGAAAAACTAAAGACATTGCAACCAGTATAAAATGTAGGGGGCAATCTTTGAGCCTACGTTTGAGGATCCACCCAAGGATGCAAGGGAGATCAAAAGACAAACACAAACATGGACAGAAATAAATGCAAATTACCTCCATTTAATCGAAACGAAATTGAAGATAAAATGAGGCAGGGAACAGTAAACAATAAACAGTAAACAAGTAGGGTAACCTTGGTGTTAAGAACACCACGGTATTATGGACTGTGGTGTGTCTCTATTTGACGCCAGGAGCACAGACACAACCAGCTGTGTCTCCCTGATGAGTTCCGATCCAGCGGACGGAAGGCCTTGGAGCAGGCAGTACAAATAGATCTGCCTTCAAAAGGAATTACGATAGTTCCCTCATGCAGCTAGTGAAGAGTGTTCATATCTCTAATTTATTTTCTTAATTTCATGTTCCCAGTTTCTCCATCTTCAACCCCCCCCCCCCCCCTAACCTCTCCCCCCTTAAGTCCAAATCTTTGCCAAGTCATTACTATGAAGACCGTTGAGTTGTTGGCCTGTGCTTGTTTTTCCCACACTATTAGATTGTTGGTCTTTGTATTTGTCTGACTTTATTCAAGTTTGAAAGGCTGTGCCAGTCTTGAATAAAAGTCACTCTGTGTTAGGTTTCACTATAAGATATTTACGTACAATCCAAACAAGAAGGTTTACAAAATAGTGGTAAAGTCATTGTTGAAAACTGCATAAAGCTACTTTCAACCCCCCCCCCCCCTCTCTCTCTCTCTCTCTCTCTCTCTCGGCACATTGCATAAAGATTTCATTCAAATCGAATCGTATATGAATACTTTTGCTGATATATCTCTCCCTCCCTCACACTCTGTGTATGTGTGTGTGTGTTGTGTGTGTGTAATGCCGAAAAATCAAGTAGTGGGGGGAAACAAGTGCAGGCTAACAATTCTTCCGTCATAGTAATGACTTGGCAAAGATTTGAGGTTTAAAAAAAAATATAAAAGAAATTGAAGATGAAGAAAATGTGAAGATGAAATTTAAAAAGATTATCACAAAGATGAAAACCCTGCTTGAGGGAACACCGTAATCCCTCCTGAAGGCAGATCTATTAGTATTGCCTGCTCCTAAGCCTTTCGTCCGCTGGATCGGACTCATCAGGGAGACACGGCTGATTGTGTCTGTGCTCTTGGCGTCAAATAGAGACACACAACAGTCCATAACTCTGCGGTGTTCTCACTACCAAGGGTTTAAAAAAAGAATCCATCTGCACTCCAAAGCAACCAGCGAAGAGTATTCAAATGAAAGAGAACGAAAGTTGGAGAGGAGAAAAGTTGCTGAAAAACGAAAAACATTATGCAAACAGTGTAAAGTGTAGGGGACAATCTTCAAGCCTACAATGCTTGAGGATCCATTCAAAGATGCAAGGGAGATCAATACTTCGACCTCTTTGGTGTTCCTCATGGGACTTTAATGATGGAATTCCACATGGCAGATTCTGTTCATACTTTGTTTAAAAACAGTTCACCACAGTTCCAATGGCTTGAGAAAGGACAAGGGTGGAAGAGCGGTAAGCTACGGGAAACACAAGAAAGGAAGAGTAGGAAAGACAGAGGAAATGAGAGAGAAAAGGAACGTAGGAGAGAGTGGGGGAAGATAGCGAGACGTTGGGAGAGCAACAGGAGATGGGTGGGGATAGACAGAACGGTAGGGAAGAGCGGTCATAGAGGGAATGTTGCAAGGAAGTGAGAGAGATATGAAGGGGCTGCTACTTACAGGAAAAAGAGGGTGGGGTAGAGTTTGAGAGTTGTATCAAGATACCATAGACACGTGGGGGGGGGGGGGATAAAAGGAGGACTTAAATAAAAAGGTGTATGAGAGAGAGAGAGAGAGACAGAGAGAGAGAGAGAGAGAGAAAGAGAGAGAGAGAGAGAGAAAGAAAGAAAGAAAGAAAGAGACAGAGAGAGAGACAAGACAGACAGACGGACAGAGACACAGAGAGAGAAAGACAGGGAGAGGGGGGGAGAGGTCGGGGGGAGTGTACAGAGAGTCGGAAAGATAATTCAAGTGAGAGAGGCCAGCAGAGAGAGAGAGGGAGAGAGAGAGAGAGAGAGAGAGAGAGAGAGAGAGAGAGAGAGAGAGAGAGAGAGAGGGGGGGGGGGGAGAAGGGGAGAGAGAAAGAGGAAGAGAAGGAGGAGGGACACAAAGGAAGAGGTAACTCAAGCATTTAATTCACAGCGACACCATGAGAAGTATTTTTGTTTGTATGAAATGTCCCTTTATACGATAATGAGAATTTCAATGAAAGACATATTTTTAGACAAATGCGTGCCACGGCAATACAGTTTATGACATCTAAAAACCCATATATACAACATAGACCGTTACCATTCAAACTGTTGAAAATGTCCACGTTTAAGATCATATACTTTCCATATATAAACACACACATACGTACGTGTGTGTGTGTGTGTGTGTGTGTGTGTGTGTGTGTGTGTGTGTGTGTGTGTGTGTGTGTGTGTGTGTGTGTGTGTGTCCCTATTGAAAGTCATGAATGGCTACGAATAAACTGCAACACACTGCAATGTTAATGCTATCGGTGATGAATTTTGTTTATGTTAGAGTGCCCCAAATGCAATGTGCTACGACAACATTAGGTATTATAGACTGTTTACTGCAGAGGAAGGTGGGTTTTTTTTCAATTCGTCAACATTGCTATAAAACTTGTTGTTTTCCTTATAAACAGGAAAGCGTTTTCCTTTTCCTTCTTTTTCCTGGAACTATAATGCATTGCTGTGTGTGTGGTCATGTCTGTGTGTAACATACGGAAAGAAGCGCCTATATTGTTGTCATCTCTGGTTTGTTTGTTGTGATCTATAACCCAACAGGGTTAACAGAATTGCATTCAAGTTCAATATCAAGAAGGGAGCCTGGGGGACGAGCCAGAACATTTGTAATCTTGATGCATGATGGTATTCACTGATTAGCAAATCACCATTTGTCATAACAGAACAAGTCTTTAACGTTGAGGATATGTTTCTGTCCTCATGCATATAAAGAAAACTTACTTTTTAAATATCGGTTACCCCTTAAATCACAGATATGCTCTAAAATGAGGACTTGTTTCAAAAAATATTTATGCTCTCAGCAAAGTCATGTTCAAATTTCAAAGACGTTATTGGAAACTTAATGAATGATATGATACTACGTAGTACAGCCAGTTTCATCAGCATTAGGTACGGACCCATTACAAATGCTACAGCAACAATCTCATTGTTACAACATTCACTGTACAACAGTTAGAGTACAAGACCAGTCATTTTCATAGACTAGCCAACAACAAAAGCCAGATCACGCCACATATGTAGCATTTTTATGATATCCATTCCTATAAGGACACTTTACCACATGGCAACATGCAAACATTTATTGCTTGTGACTGGTCGCCATAAAGACAGGATTGTTATTTCATGGAGGCAATTCTCATATCAATGATATGAAAGGAACACATCCACAATGATAGAAAGTTTAATGCGCGCATCTACACACACACACACACACACACACACACACACACACACACACACACACACACACACACACAACACACACACACACACACTCAGTCCGTTGCCATACAAGAGAGAGAGAGAGAGAGAGAGAGAGAGAGAGAGAGAGAGAGAGAGAGAGAGAGAGAGAGAGTGCCTATCACAATTTTATTTTATTTTACAAAGGTTAACTTTGTTAAGTATTGGCTTAAATGGCCATTTTTCCTACTTCGTGTTACTATTCTACAAAGCTAGTACTCTATGACACAATGTCTGCCTTAAAACATGAAGAGAGAGAGAGAGAGAGAGAGAGAGAGAGAGAGAGAGAGAGAGAGAGAGAGAGAGAGAG
>CM031622.1:53168736-53211236 GCA_018398815.1 Conus ventricosus
GACAGGCCGACACGAGGCGGTGGAGTTATAGGCTGAAACCTGATCACTTAATTTACGGCTGGCGCAGACAAGAGGCCTTCGTTCACATAGAACACAGCACACGGCCCGTTTACAAACTGTGACCAAAAAATCAATAAAACACACCTCGCGAGCCTACTGGGCCCGCGGCGCACTTGGCCAGGTTAACTTGCAACATATTGCATCAGCAAATGTTCTCGAACATTCTTGAGTGCTACGTCGACACTACTGCATCGAGGCTGCCACGTTGGCAAGACCGGTTTCGCCATTGTTTCCCGGACTACTGCACAAGAAGGTTGTTTTTTGACTGTGCTCCGGTGTGACCACTGTGTTTTAGTTGTGTTTTATTTTAAAATGGCTAACATGTTTACTGAAGAACAGGCTCGCGCTATTCGAGACCATAAGTTTTACTTTAACTGCATGTTAGAGTATTTGTCGAAAAAAGAATTAGGTGAAGCATGTTCTCTACCAGTGAAACCGAAAAGAAGCATTGCTTTTCTAGAAGGTGGAGAAAAAGAAAAAAGTGAACTGACTGCTTTGGAAATGAATGACTATCTTAAAGGTTTGTTGGGTCAAGGAAATGAAAGAAATATTGCTGAACAAGATATAGCTGGTTTCAATACGTGTTTGACTATTGATGAGATGGTTCCTTATCTAATAAATGGCGCTGCATTGTTGAAAGTTGGCCAAAGCAAAACAATCCATCACGCGTTAATTGTTGGGCGCTGGCTTGAAACAGCTCAAGTCATGTTTAAAAAAAACAAAAACGCTACAAACATGGCGTTCATTTCTCAAGACGCAGGTGAACATGGCTGATTCATATGCTAGAAAACTCATTCAACTTTCTGTGTGTTTTTATAACTATCCTAAATTTCACAAGCTAGGAATTAGTATAAATGAACTGTGTAGCAAACGCCAAACCATTATTAAACTTATGCAACAGAATAACGATTTTCGAATGTTCTGGCAAACAAACTAGATAGGGCTAGGCAGACCTTAGTACATCTACTAGTATGGAGAGGAGTAGTGTGTAGCCAGCACTATCTCCATATAAATGCTCCAAATATACAATGACGGGTGTACTACTACTGGCGATTAGAGCCGCCATAAAAGCTCGGCTACCAGGCTTGAAAGCAGGTGACGTAAGATCTATTTTTAGATACCGTTCGGATTCGAACGGTTTTTGCCAGCCAGCAGCCACAAACGCATGACGTGGGTCTAAAAATAGCGGTTATGCATAGCCTTGGTGGGGTTTGGACTACATTTTTCCTGGCAGCCACAAACGCATGACGTGGGTCTAAAAATAGCGGTTATGCATAGCCGCGGTGGGGTTTGGACTACATTTTTCCTGGCAGCCACAAACGCATGACGTGGGTCTAAAAATAGCGGTTATGCATAGCCGCGGTGGGGTTTGGACTACTGACGATAGTCTTCAACGTCCTGCACACCTTTCAAGTTCAAGTTCAAGTGTGAACAACAAAAAGCCCCCTTCACTTTCCCACAAGCACTATCCTGTCTATTGTGTGTTTGTTTGTTGTTTGTTTGTGTTTGTTGTTTGTTTGTGTGTGTGTTTTGTCCTCACCCCCACCCCCACCCCACGCATGCACACCCCCCACCCCACCCCCACCCCACGCATGCACACCCCCCACCCCACGCATGCACACACTTAAGTCACTTTTAAGTTCTTAACTTAAGTCACCTCAAGTCACTTCAAGTCACCCCAAGTTCTTAATTAAGTTCTTAATTAAGTTCTTAATTAAGTTCTTAATTAAGTTTACTTCAAGTTCTTAATAAGTTCTTGATCAAGTCATCTTTAAGTTCTTACTTAAATCACCTCAAGATCATAACTAAGTCATCCTTTAAGTACAACCAAGTTCTTATTCAAGTTATCTTATAATTATAAAAAAAAAAAAAAAAAATACAATCTATGTTTTTATCTTAAACAGCAGATGTCTAATATAGTACACACAGCCCTCAAAAAACGCGTCATCGCCGAGAATATCTTGCTCAGCGTTCTTTGCGCAAGATCGGTCAGCATAGATCTTAATGAAGTTCTTACATCCTAAGCAACCGCATTGATTACAATTCTGGTCTATGGAAATGTCTTTTATAGACTCCATGTCTTTATTTATTGACTTCATCATTTTAAACAAATAATAATCCGCCATGATCTATTTTTATCAAAAATATTATTCCATCTGAAATGGATGAAAATGATTTTTTGTTGTTGGCGGTGCTGGCGTGCTGTTGTCTTCTTCTGTATTTAGTTGTTCAGATTTTTTTGACTGCTTTTGTTTTTGTTGCCATTCTTTATATATTTTATAACCGTAATAACTGCCCCCAGCAGCAGCAAGGGCGCCAAAAATGGCAACAGTTTTAAGTTCAATATTCCATGAAGACTTTGGCGCTGTAGGTCTTGAATCATATGGAGTTTTTATAGCTGGCATTGAATCAACTTGTTCTGGCGTTGGCGGGGTTATGTTTTCATGATGAGTTATATTTTGTGATTGTAACTGTAATTTTTTTTGTTTGTTCCACTCTGCTAATTTTTTTCCTGCTGCAATGCGTCCAGGATGAGGTGTTTTACTGGTCACTTTCTTGACTTGATTCAATGTTTTCTGATTCAGTGTTTCCTGATTCTGCTGATTTTCTGACTCGTTCATTTTGAAGGGAAATAAAATCTATATGATTAAAAGTAATTAATCCCATGATTAACGACGATAACAATGTTCCAAATCTGTAATATAGATCACAGCTTAGAGACTCTAATGACTTTGTTAAAACTGGATCTTGCGTTAAATCATACGTAAGATCTTGTTCAGAATCAATGGGAGCAAATCTACTGACTAGTTTAGTGTACAAACTAAGAACCGTTTGCCCGACACTTTTTACCATTCTCGACCCCAGCTGCGCTTCATACCTGTTGTGATACTTTATAATGTCTTGTGGCGACATCTGTTGAATCTGTTCTATGCTGAATTCAGTTCCGAGGAACTGTTTTGTTTTCCCACATGCTGCCAAAGAATACAGCCTTTCCTTTTTGGGCATAATAGCTTGGTCATCAACTTCTTCTTTTGTAAGTCCAAGACTGTGTAGGCCGCTCTGTAGCTCTAGCAGATCATCGCTGTTCATGTTTTTTTTATTAATTATAATTATTTTATTTTTTAAAATGAGCACCGAAAAAACTATTGCCAACCTTGTATACTATTCTGCTGTTATTGGAGGTCTAAGTGTAGGATACTCAATGCTTGGTAAAAGCCTGTTAAAAATAAAACCGGCAGATCTTGGCAAACTAGACTTTGAGGATTTATCAAAGCTAATCGCTATTATTACAGCTTCATTTGCTACGAAAGATTTCTAGTTAAGCAAGGAATAATTCCAGAGAATATAAATATGTAAAATTAAAAAAAAATACATTTATAAAAAATGGCTTCACTCGTAATGATGATAGGCGGCGCTGTAGTGAATGCGCTTGCTTTTAGCGGAAGTAATTACGCATTTAGTAAACTGCGGGATGACGGCGAGGCAAAAAGACATAACAAAGCTATGGAGCAACTAGCAGCTGCACAAGATAACTATGAAAAGCAGAGAATTGAGCAGTTAGATTTTATTAACGACACACTGAAAAACAGGGGCATGCAGCTTACACATTTAAAGATGTTGATCAAGCAATAAAAGAATATTATCTAGTAACGGGCAAACCAATCGAGACATTACCCCCACCAAAATTCAGTGACTTTTATCAAACATCAGAAAAACAAAAGATGCAAGAAATCGCGTTTATTGTCGTTGGCATGACTGTTGTGTATTTTGTTGCGCATAATATTGGCTGAATAAAAAATGAACAAAATCTATTATTCGCCCAAAGGATATTGGAAGGGAATCACGGCAATTAAAAAGCTAAGCCAAGCAGCGGGAGTCAGTGAACAAACAGCAAAAGAATGGTTATCTAAACAAGCGATCTGGCAAATTTATTTACCTGCGCCTAAACGAATACAGAGACCACACTTTGTCAATACAACTCCAAACGACATCCATCAAATGGATCTTCTATATTTACCCCATGATACGATTAGGCGAAAAAGATTTAAGTACGCACTCACAGTCATTGACATAGCTTCAAGATACAAAGATGCGGAACCATTAACACAAAAGAGTGCTTCTGCTGTTGCTGTCGCTATACAACTGATATACCAACGAGGCCCCTTAACTTACCCTCGCATGATTCAAGTCGATGATGGAAAAGAATTTAAAGGCCAAGTGAACCAATTATTGTTAAAACATAGAGTTACCATTAGAAGAGGCATTCCAGGAGTTCACAGATCACAGGCTTTAGTTGAAAACTTTAACAAACAGTTATCCGAAAGACGTTTTTCCTACCAGTATCACAGAGAGCTTATTGACAATTCTCGCAACACAGAATGGGTTAGAAGACTGCCCTCAGTTTTGCGCGCAATGAATAATGAAGAATTTAAAGGGCTAAAACCAGTACAAGCAATCAAAAGAAAAACAATAAATGTTGCTGAAGACTCCAGTACACACAGCAAACTATTACTGTTTGGTTTGAAAGTAAGGTACCTTTATTTACCGGGGGAAGCGGAAGGGGACACTCGCATCAGGGCAACCGATCCAGTTTGGAGTGTTGATCCGTATGAAATAAAAAGAATTGTAAAGATGAATCCGCCCGTGTATTATTTACGAGAAACTGACACAACAAAACAACCAGCTCCTCAAAGATCTTTTGTGAAAGAAGAACTGCAAATAATCCCGCCAGACACAGTTCCGCTTTAATTATTTTACGGTTCTATAATGTCCAGTTGCATATGAAAACTCTGGATTAACAAACACACGTTTTGTGTTTGTTCTATCTAACGACTTCTTTGTTACAACAGTTTGTGCTGATTTCATGTAGATTAGATCGTAGTTTTACGTTGTCATGATGAAAAGTCTTATTGTCAAACAATGCCTCTTTGTAGTTGTCATGCGATATGTTTGACTGCACAACACTGCGAGATATTCCTTTTGCTTTCTTAATGGTTTTCTCCTGGCTCGAAATACTGTACATTTTCGACCTTAAACCAATAAACTCCTTAATCACCTTTCCAGATAATTCACCCTTCATCTTTCCTAAAACCTTCTTATTAGTAATTGAATGTAAAGGCGAATCTTTAGGGTAATCGGACGTGTCATACCATCCCGCATGCCCTTTAGCTACTTCTAATTCCATGTCTTTATAGATGTCTTCAGTAGGGATATCTATAACAAAACTGTCTGTATCTGTGTAAAGTACTTTGGACTCTGGATACGTGGGTTTAAAGTAGTCATAAAGAAATTCTAACATCAAAAGCTTTGATAATTCTAAAACGGTAAACCGATAAAAACGGGCTTATCCAATTTGACTTTTTTTTTTTCATCATTATGCCAAAAAGTTGATCATAAAATCTTCTGAAGTCTGATAATTTGGTTTTGAAGTCAGCTTAATTGCTTCGTTCTCTTTGGTGCCCAATCTGACGTCTTTGCGCTTGTGGGGATTCTCCATAGTCTTTCCAAAACAGCTGTTGTTCATTAGCTTGAAAAAGTCTTTTTCTGAAGCATTCTGTGGATTTAGTTCTGAGATCAGTGTTCTTCATGATGTATGGTTTCAATAAACTGTTCTTGATCAAAAGCGATTATCGATGAACAGCTGTCAACTTCAAACCCATGTTCTTAATAAAATTGTAGAAGTCGTAATGACAGACATAATTTTTTTTACCTCGAAGATTAGGAAGTTTAGGCGGCTCTCTTGGATTCTTCTTTAGGCTTTCTGCTGCTAATGGATAGTCATTATGCAGGTCATGGAGTTCAGGAGGATTTTTCTAAGTCAACTTCTAGAATGAAACCACGCTGTTGATTGGCGTCAAACTGTTAAACCCATTTAATGCTCTTTGAATATTTTTCGGTTTGGGTCTTCTGTGTA
Source organism: Conus ventricosus (assembly GCA_018398815.1). Lineage (NCBI taxonomy): Eukaryota > Metazoa > Mollusca > Gastropoda > Neogastropoda > Conidae > Conus > Conus ventricosus. The sequence goes on from CM031622.1 coordinate 53,174,711, forward strand.
CATCTTGAAGTTACTTTAATGGAAGTAAATTGCGCCATTGCCAACCTAACAGATTGTTTGCATCAAATACATGAGATAGTTAGACCTTTTACTTGGTTCATAATCTTTCCAAGTATTTGTTGTTTGCTTTACAGTAATGATGCGGACCACCTACTAATTTTCCTCCACGCAATCCGTTTTCAATCATCTGAATCATTAGTAAATAGACAATAAATCAATCTGTACTCCATTTAAACTTTAAGAAGCATTCCAAATTTCATCCCGGGCGCAGAAATGTAATGAGCAGGATCCAGGCTATAATGTTTCATGCAGGTCTTTCTGAAATTTTCAAAGAGTCCCGCCAACAAACATGTATCGGCCATCAAGTATGGATCTGTTAGTCTCCCATCGTTTTCCCTCTAACTTCTGCCACGCATCTTGGCATGCTGGTATCAGAATCACTGATGTCCTTTCCTCTAAGATTTGAAAAGAACGCGCCTTTAGGCGGAAGTGTATCTTCGTAAAACCCTTTCCCAACTGTTCATGTACTCAAAAGGGGTTTAAACGCCCTTTCTAGCAAGCGTTGGGTAAAAATATTCTTCGTTATTGGGCAGGACTTTAAGGAATAGCCAGGGGACTCTAATGAACCCATCATGTGTTGCATGAGTCATAAAAAGACATGTTATTTAAAGTGAACACATGTACTTTTCTGATGACTGTGCGATGCATGACCCCTGAAGGCATGTCCACTGCTTTCTTATAAGGTGAGAGTTCGTAACCTCGCAAGTTATGAAAGAAGATGGGCAGCTTCCATGTCTTAGGATCAAACTTTAGTTGAAGATTGCAGTTGTTGTGCGCTGCTCTCTGAACTTTCCACTAATGTGATCATGGTTCTTACTGTCGGATTGGCTTGTCTTGATGAGGGGCCCTTTAAACCACAAATCCAAAAATGTGTGGCTGGGGTATACTTTTCTTGGTCTTCAGGTTGTCATTATGATTTCAGATAAATTTCAGATTAGAACAATCATTACGCACTTGCTGCATGCGCTGTAAAAATTTTTCTAGCCGCATTTGGGCCCTCTGTATAATTCTGGCGTTGAATGAGCGCCATCCGACCTAAAAATTAATGAAGGCAAATGAACAAATTTGATGATTACTAAATTAAGACTGTTTTTCGAAGTTTTTGTGGCGCTGGCCCCTTCATAAGGAACAATAAGCGACTCGAAGTCTGCGTAAACAATGTATGGAGAATTTTACACCCGTTTCCAGTTTTTTTAAAACTAACTTTACTCCCTTTCTGGGGGGCGTAATTAGTTTTTGTATTCAGTCAACTGGGCCGATAAAATGTTTCTTATGTTCAAGCGCGGCTGGAACGGATGGCCTTCTTGTTAAACATTTTCTACAGAATTCTTTTTTTATGCCCAATTTTTGAAGTATGGGCCAATAATCTACTCTTTGTGCGTATCAATGTTAATGCGGTACCCCCGCTGGTTGAAAAACATTAGTAGTAAGTCAACATGAATTTTTTTTTCTGGCTCCCCAAATGCTTGGACTGTTTTTGGGGACACTTTAATCGGCTGTAGATTTGTTTCCTCATCCATGTGTAGATATTGACAGTTATTGGTTTGTTTTGTTCTTCAAACTGATCAATTTGTTCTACACTCACAGGAAAGGATATTCCACTAAATTTAAAGATTATTGATGTAAGGGCGATAGTTAGACACTCTTTCGGGCGTTTTTGCGGGGTGATGCAGCCTTGCGAGAACACACCACATAAAACATTTGTTGTCTGTATTCTTTAGTTTAGAATGCTCTTTTTGCAAACTAATGCTGGGGGTTTAGTGGAATGTAAGCCCTGCCTACAATCGGCGCATATTAGCCTGTTTTAATCTGATCTCAAAGGGACTTCGCCCTCTGACCAACCAGAGCCTCTCATTTTGGCTTTTTTCAGCGGCCACATCAAACTTTTGTAAGCAGTTCGTCTGCCCAACGGGTGTTAAGTCTTTAAAGGGAGAAAGAATAGTCTGTTGTTTAGTCGGACCCAGACTTCTAGATTTTCTTCATTTATTGTTCATAGTCGATTAAAACAGCTAACATTACTTTAACCGGTGGGTCTATTGTTAGTTTACCCGGAACTTGAGAAATAGCATGGCAACATTGCCGTACGCTTGTGGATCAATAACTTCTAAATCAATATATTCAGGGCTCTGTTAATCTTCTTGCATTGCTTCAAACAATTCGTCTGGACCTTCATATATTTTACCCTTTGCTGAGTTTTTTTCTACTCAAAATATTTATTTAATCAAAAAAAAAATTAATAAATATCGATGGTCTTTTTGTGCTTGGACTCATAAATAAAGTATAAACACCCTTTGGCGTTGTTAATGTGAGCTGTTTAGAACAGAGTTTAATGTTTCGTTTATTTTTTTTTAAGCTTTCCCTTTTTTATCTGCTCGGGGTCTGGCTGTTGAAAAAAAAACTTGTCCTCGCCTTTCTTTGAAGATCAACTTTTGTCTTTTGTAGTCATCCAAAATCGGCCTGTAAATGATTAAATTCTTCATCCGCGATGTTTGAGTCAGTAGTGCTTTATTTATTGTCAGCTTAAAGGAATTTAAGTTTAGCTGTTATTATTTGGGAACCATAGCTGTGTGCTTTTGGGTTTAGTTTTTATTTTTTTGCTAGCAGCACCTACAGCTAATGAACACAGGCCGAGAGCTAAAGCAAACCCCTAGGGCAAAGCTCCCGGTGCCCCTTGCCCGAGCTAAGAGGCCAACACTCGTTCCTGCTGATACGGCGCTTATAGTCGATGCTCCAGTATTGACATATGTAACAGCAAAAAAAGGGCAGAGAATACTTCTTTTGGTTTTGCTGTATTTTGAAAGGTCCTGCTCTATTTTTTGTGCATTTGTGTAATGTTTGTTAATCTGAAGGTTTTTACAGCAGAGACGGCCTTAGGGTCAATGTTGCCTTCTTACCCAGCAGAGACGACCCTGGAGTCGATGTTGCCTGCTATCTCTTCTTTAGGTACTTTTGGATTAAACCCTCAACGGGACATGCTTTTTAAATAAAACTAATTTAGTATACTTACTTTTTTTAATCTGTTAATCTTCAATATTCAGCTGCGCTTCATATAATAAAAACAAATGTACTTAAGTGGTTTATCGACATTTTTTTTCTTTCTCAATTTGATATGTTTATTACGTTTTTAAACCCTCTCTCCCACTTCCATGCAATCATTACCCTCTGTTGACTTAGGTAAATCCTTAAACCGTTTTTTGATGTTAAATAATCGTCAAGCCTAACACTGTGAAGATGTAGTCTTTAGACACAAGGTCTGCTGTTGGACTTCCCTTACCCTCCCACCCCAAAATATTTTCTTATTTCGTCAAATGCTGATAAGGTCTAAGCCCGTTTTAGCGAAAGATTTGGTTAGGACTACCCTCAATCGAACATTTTTACTTTCGTTATTTTGGATTAATAAAACTTTTCACTTGCTCTTTTAAAAATGGTTCTTCATCTTCACACAGCAATAAAATACCTTTAGTGATTTTGGGCTGCGAAGTTAGATTAAAATTCCATATAGTGTCTGCCTTCCCTTTTAGGATATGTTTTTATGATGACGCACTCCTTCTTTAATATTTTTCTAATTTTGCCCTGATATTGTTGCCAATCAGCCTTACTAAATTAGAGTGGCTAACAACATTCCAAACTCTAATGTGATGTAGAAATGCTGTACTTTGCTTGGGTTTGTCTGTAGATAGAATAACACGTTTGTTTTCTTTTAAAAGTTAGTTCGTTGACAATCTGTCTTGTAATGCTCCTTGAAAGTATGGCGCATGCGCTTTTAACAACTCAAATTAAGGGAATAGAAAAGCGATTTCCATACGCAACATTTACGGCCCTAAAGCCTTTTTCCCTGCTTTTTAGCATCTGGGCCTAGTTCGGCGTCTATTCTAAGTTTTAGTGCTTCTTCATTCCGATTCCTTGAAACGCAAGATCTTCCCTTTATTCGCGGTAGCCTTTAGATCAGAATAGGTTAAAATATGTCTGCATTGTGAAAAGAAAATATTCTTGCCCCTCAGTTTTATAGAAAATTTTTTTAAACGATTGCCCGTCCCAAATTTTGGACAACTGATCTCTTTGGGTGTGTTGTTGAGCGAAGTTCTATTTTGAATTTTTAAGTCGTGGCAGAGCCTGGCACAATCACTTCATTCGCCCCTAGGTCTGGAAATTTAACAGTAAGAATTTGATCCGCATCAATAGTAGATGGATTATTTGGAACAGAAATATTCCGTTTATTTCCCTGCGCGCCAAGGGGTTCTTTCAGTTTTCTATGGGGTTAAGAATCGAGCCATATACTTGTGACATTTTTATAAAATAAAATAAAAATTTAAATTTATTTAAAAACATGGCAGGAATTGAAGATGAAGATTATGTTTTCGTTTTATCTTGGGGGACGACATGAGTAATTTCCCTTTTTTGAGCGGCTCAATTAGGACCCTCATTGCGGGAAAAGAATTAGAAGAAGGGCAGCAAAGGCGTGAATTAACAGGGAAAATAAGGTCAGTCATTATACCAAAGTTTAAGACAAGAACCTCCCGAAACTATATACCCTGATGATTTGAACTAAAAAATAAACCCTTTGTATTTTAGAAACGACAAAGGAGAACGTGTTCCGCTTACGTATAAAAAATAAACTCATCAAAGTTTGTAGCATGGGTACAATTAATCAAGGTCAGTGCAAGCGAGCAAAATCGCCTTGGCTTTACTAAACCAAAATAGATGAGGGGATGTTGTGGACTTCAAAACATACAACAAGTACTCCCAACAGATAACAAAGCAAAACTGGAACCTGAAGATTTAAGTCAAGCAGCGGGCGAAATAAATCAAGCATAGAAGCAGAACTCACTGAAGAAGAAGAAACAGCATTTAAAAACTATAAATGATCCGCCGCTGCCCAAGCAAGAAATACAGGGTCTATAAGAGAAATTAAAAGCCCTTGATCGTACTTTAAGAACCTTCAGAGGAGAATTAATAAACAATTTAGCAAAAAATGGGCTCAATAGATAAGGATATAGAAAAGGAAGAAAAAAAACTGTGGGCTAACGAGGCCAATTAGAACATGATGTTAAAGAAAGAATAGAACAAAGACTAAATGAACTTAAAGAAGGGAAAGACCAGCAAGACTAGAAGCGTTGTCTACTACCCGAGAACAATTACGAACTCAAGTGGCAGAATAAGAGAAACTATCCAAAGAATTTATATGAGACACGACGCTAGCAGAACGAATACGAACGCTGTTTAGAGAGCAAGGAGTCACATTAGCAAGCGTTATTTTAAAAGGCCTTAGGATTTGCAATAAGTACACTGGTGTTGGCTATTACAGGGGTGGTGGAGGGCAAAGTTCAGTGCCTCCATCGCCATCTCCTCCACCTGATAAAACATGGGTAAAAAAAAAGCTTGATCATCTTGCGGATTTATTTAAAAAAATTAGCCGGTAAAGCTATAGACTCTTTACTGGTTTTATTAGGGGAGTATCGTGAGCTGGCTTTTGTCTACTGCAAGCAAAAATAGTTTGGGTTTATGGCCCAGGGACTTATGGGCATTAGTTCTCTTAATAGTTGGGTTAATATTTAGTAAGATAAAGGCGAGTAATCCTAGGCCAGGTAATCCAAGAACAAGCGCTGTCTTTTCATATTCTGGTATTATTTTTTACTTCAACGGTCTTTGGACTTGGGGCCCCGGGGATTGGATGACTTAATCTTGGGGGGTCATGTGTTTTTTTTATTGTTTGTAATATTATGGCCCAGAATTTATGGGCGTTTTTTCCGACCTTTGTTCATTGCCTGCCACAAGGATTTCATTATTGTAGTTTATTTTGTTCCTATCTGGAGTTGAGGTCAGAAGGCAGCATGTATAAACCAGTTTCCAACAGCAAAGTCTACTTTCGATCTTGCGTATTGTTAAAACATTTTGGTACCTTTTTATACTTGAAGGTTTAAAACAACTGTGAATTTAAAGGCGTCCTCTAAATTTGCCAAGTACTGTTTTTGTGCATCAAGGCCAGTAGAAGAATCAGTTATGCTCGATCTCGCTTGTGCTTGCGAAACCCAGGCAAACACCAAACGTAAGTACGAATAGAGAGTTTATTCGTTCTATTCTGCTTTAGTTAGGCCCCTTTGAAGTGTCCAAGTAATGTTGTCCATGCTGTTTTATGCTCTTGCTCTTGGACCCGAAAGGGGAAAACTGTGCCCGAAGAGAAAAAATTTTGTAAGGAGGATGCCAGTCATAGTTATACTTTCTGTGCACGCCCAAAAAATAAGGGGTGCCTAAGCCCTTGATTAAGATCCGACTTTTGTCTAAAGTCTGTCTTAACATTAATATTGAATTCATTACAGATCCCTTTTAAAAGCCTTCATGTCTATTCTGTTGCTAAATGGATTTAAACGGTTTGTCATTGGGTAATGGCGCTTGCATGTTCAGTCAAAATACGTCTGGAAGGTGTTTAAAAAAAATGAAATCTGTACACTGACCTCACCAAAGGATTAGGATGATTTAAATGTCAGCATACGACACTCCACACCCCGTTGATGCACAAAACCCGGCAAAGTTAACTGGTTCTGATTAAAACTGCATCGGATGACTAAACCACACTTTTGCGATTAGTTCTTTTTAATAGGGGGGTTAAGATATCTGCTTTTTAAAGGAGTACTCACCTTTTTATGAAAGGACAGTCTGGGTCACGCAATGTTTAAGAGTATCAGTTGCTATATTTTTAAGATTGTGTGCGGCACCCCCCCAGATATTTTGCATCTTTAGTATATTTGAACGCGCTCATTTTTATTTCATTTAAAAAAATGTTTGTAAAAATAACAACTCAAGACCGTCCTTCGTTTTTAGAACATGCTGTTGAGAACGATTGCGGAACCAAAACGGTCGCACTCCATGAAATATTTACAAAGTCGTATTGTTTAATATAACTGAAAACCCAAGAGATAATAAGATTAAAAAATTATGCCAAGGGGGGAAACGGGACGTAGTTCACCAGTTAACAATACCTGATGGTTATTAAAGGGTTTTGCTCACTAAAAGAAGCAATGAGTAACTTTGACATTACTCTCAAACTTAACAATGCAAAACTAAAAAAAATATTAACATTCAAACCTGAAGAAAACAAGTTACTATTTTGATAAAAGAGCTAGCTAAATTTTTAGGCTTTGCAACTGACAGTCAGGCGCTCAAAGATTTATTGTTACATCAAACAAAACTACTTATGAGGGGGAAAGTCGTCGATCTTGCAGTACATTCATTACTCTATGTTCATTTGGATGAGCTAAGCATGATGAAAACTTATATGATGGAAGGCCCTCAACTGTTTTAAGAGCTCTTCCGTCAGGGAAAGCTGCATATTGCGTTATGAAATTATACAATTCCCCAATTTACAGTTTTAAAAAATTAGTTGTGGGAGGGTTGGCATTTTATATAAAAAATCACAGACAAAACAGGGAAAGTCGTAAAATGTGATAACCCGACATTGTTTTGGAAATAAAATAATAAGTTGTACTAAAAAAATGTCGCGTGGACCAGATGAAACAGGAGTTACAAATTTGCGCCCGTGAGGTGTATAACCTTTAGAATTAAAAGACCTTGCAGGGCGTTTCGGACTTTGAACAGAACGGGTGGGAAAAGGCACTTTGTATGGGTTTGAGTACACTAAAGATGGTGATTTAAACGCCAAAGAGGTTGGCGACAACAAAAGTTTCCTAAACTAGAGCAAACTGCGCAATTTTAGAAACAAATAATGTTGGCCAGTATGAATATAAAATAGTTCGAAAACCTGACCTCAAATGGCATTTAGAACCATATTTAGAATGGGACATAAATTTGAATTCATAAGCCCATTTACATTTTTTAACCCTCAAAAAAAAAAATTTCAGAAAAGCATTCAACTCAGGGGCCTTTACATGTAAGTCTTATGCCAGAGGACAATAGTCGAAAAGGGGGATTTAAATAAAGCCGTATGGGAATAAACAGTACATCCTCCACAGAAGAGAAAACGGTTTTGAAAGATGCTTCTACAAAATTACAGTTCATTCCGCAAATGAAAATTTGGAGACACGTTACAATGATATTTGAATTTTGTCTTAAAAGATAAGGGAGGGATGGGGTTGTGGGCGTTAGTGGGCGTCCTTTTTTAAAGAATTCTAAGTAGCTGGCAAAACTTAGACGTTGACAGTTTAAAGTTACTGTCGTCATTCTTCACAATGGTGAGGATATTAGGTCATAACAACAAGGCAAAAAAATCAAATTTAGTCTAAATAGAAATAATCTTACAGAACTAAAATTTGGGTTATCTTACACATTTGACCTTATAGGATTTTTTTACTGAACAAGTTTTGACAGAGAGCATGATAAAACAATAACTGGATTAGATTAAGTTCTGGGTTTTAAAAACTATGGAGCAGTTAAACTTTATGACAAAAACCCCTCATTGTTTATTAATTTGTGGACAAACTGGTTGTGGAAAAACAATATTTATCTCACCTTTACAAACAGTTTATCGTTATAATTTTGATCATATTGTGATTTTCTGCCAACACTTAAATGGAACAAAGCATATCATGATAGAAGGTTTATTGGATGATGATAACATATTTTTAGTTGATCCCAGCAATAAAAATGAGTGAATGTTTAGAACACTTTTATAGATTGTTGAGGGAACGCCCGACGCTATTTATTATAGATGACTGTTCAGCAGAAAGAGACATAGTTAAAAAAAGAAAAACTTTGTCAAAACTGCCTTTAGTGGAAGGACATGCTGGGATAAGTGTGTGGATTTTATGTCAGAAATATAACTCAGTTTTAAAGACTTTAGAGAACAATTAAAGACTGTAGTGTTATTTCACATGAAAGACAGAGATGCATTTGATGAATGTTTGCGTGAAAATGATGTTATTGAAAATGACCAGGAAAAACACAGGATTAAGCAAAAACTGAAATCTGAAAAGTTTAGTAAATTAGTATTAAAAACGGATAACCTACACAGTATGTTTGTTTGTAGATAATCGTTAATTTTTGGTTATTGAAGTCTTACTTGTCAGAGAACAGGAAAACACCGATTCTAGGTCGCCCTAGCCCCGAACCTAGGTGAGGGCTAGGGTGAGTTAGAATCGGTGTTTTCCTGTTCTCTCACACACACACACACACACACACACACACACACACACACACACACAGCACACACACACACACACACACACACACACACACGCACGCACGCACGCACACACACACACACACACACACACACACACACACACACACACACACACACACACACACACACACACGCACACACACACACACACACACACACACACACACACACACACACAGCACACACACACACAGCACACACACACACACACACACACACACACACACACACACACACACACACACACACACACACGCACGCACGCACACACACACACACACACACACACACACACACACACACACACACACACACACACACACACACACATACGCGCGCGCACGCACGGACGCACGCACGCACGCATGCACGCAAGCAAACATGCACGCACCGACGCACGCATGCACGAACACACACACACACACACACACACACACACACACACACACACACACACATACACACACACACACACACACACACACACACACACACACACACACACACACACACACACACACACACACAGAGGCGCCTGTGAGCGCGTGTACATGTGCACACGTTCATACACACGAACATTAAAAGATTCATATCACCGGCCCAGCTGCATCTGATTTATTTCTAAATGAAAAAAAGAAAGAAAAGAAAATGCACAAAATGAACATCAATGGAATGACCTTGCCCTATGCGAAGGATGTCCATGAGAGAAAAAAATGCACGACACTACACGACACTACACGACACTACACTACACTACACTACACTACACTACACTACACTACACTACTCTTCACTACACTACACTACACTACACTACACTACACTACACTACACTACACTACACTAACTAACTACTTTATACTACTCTACACGACACCACACTGCACTACACTCACTACACTACACTGGACTACACTATTCTACACTACACTACACGACACTACACTACACTACACTGCACTGCACTGCACTACACTACACTACACTACAGTACACTACACTACACTACACTACACTACACTACACTACACTACACAATACGACACTACACTCCACTCTACTCCACTACACTACACTGTGCTACACTATGTTACGCTACATGACACAACACTCCATTTCACCCGACTCCATCACACTAAAATGCAATACAATACAGTACAACACAACGCTACCAAATACATAAGTGGCACAATGCAAAGTAGTACAATGCATTCTAACGCTACATGACATATACTCAATCGTTTCATTTACATTGTAACACTATTCAGTGGATTTCAACACAATAGAATGAACTGAAATGCAACCAAACGCAACACATTGCTTGCAGTCTATTGATTACTGAAACAGAAAACATCCACCTGATTTGGGAAGCGAAAACCATCCACCTAATTAATGAACCAAAACCATCCACTGACTAGGGAAGAAACCATCCACCTAATTAATGAACCAAAACCATCCACCTGATTAGGGAAGGGAAACCATCCACCTAATTAATGAACTAAAACCATCCGCCTGACTAGGGAAGCAACATTACACTCACTACACTGCACTGCATTACACTAGTCTACACTACGCTACACGACACAATGCATTGCACTACACTGCACTCCACTCTACTCAAATACACTGTGCTACACTATGCTACACTACATGACACAATACGACAGTCCGCTGCGCTCTGCTGAGCTGCGCTGCGCTCCACTCCACTCCATTCCGCTCCACTCCACTCCACTCCACTCCACTCCATTCCACCCCCACTCCACTCCACTCCACTCCACTCCACTCCACTCCACCACGCTGCTGTCCGTTCCATTCCACTCCACTCCACACCACTCCACACCACACACTCCACTCCACACCACTCCACACCACTCCACTCCACTCCACACCACTCCACACCACTCCACACCACTCCACCCACTCCACACCACACCACACCACTCCACTCCACTCCACTCCACACCACTCCACACCACACCACTCCACTCCACTCCACACCACTCCACACCACACCACTCCACACCATCCACTCCACTCCACTCCACCCACTCCACACCACACCACACCACTCCACACCACTCCACTCCACTCCACACCACTCCACCCCACTCCACTCCACTCCACTCCACTCAACTCCACACCACACCACACCACACCACTCCATACCACTCCACTCCACACCACACCACTCCATACCACTCCACTCCACTCCACACCACTCCACACCACTCCACACCACTCCACACCACTCCACTCCACTCCACTCCACACCACTCCACACCACTCCACACCCCACCACTCCACACCACACCACTCCACACCACTCCACTCCACTCCACTCCACTCCACACCACTCCACACCACTCCACACCACTCCACACCACACCACCTCCACTCACTCCACTTCACTCCACTCCACACCACCCACCCACTCCACACCACACCACACCACACCACTCCACACCCCTCCACTCCACACCACACCACTCCACACCACTCCACTCCACACCACTCCACACCACTCCACTCCACTCCACTCCACACCACTCCACACCACTCCACTCCACTCCACTCCACGCTGCACTCCTTTCCACTCCATTCCACTCCACTCCACACCACACCACACCACTCCACTCCACTCCACTCCACACCACTCCACACCACTCCACTCCACTCCACACCACTCCACACCACACCACACCACTCCACACCACTCCACTCCACTCCACTCCACTCCACTCCACTCCACTCCACTCCACACCACTCCACACCACTCCACCTCCACCCACACCACTCCACACCACTCCACTCCACTCCACTCCACTCTACTCCACTCCACTCCACTCCACTCCACTCCACACCACACCACTCCACACCACTCCACTCCACACCACTCCACTCCACTCCACTCCACTCCACTCCACACCACTCCACTCCACACCAACTCCACTCCACTCCACACCACTCCACACCACTCCACACCACTCCACACCACTCCACACCACTCCACTCCACACCACACCACTCCACACCACTCCACTCCACTCCACTCCACACCACTCCACTCAACTCCACTCCACTCCACTCCACTCCAAACCACTCCACACCACTCCACTCCACACCACTCCACACCACTCCACTCCACTCCACTCCACTCCACACCACTCCACTCCACTCCATTCCAATTCCATTCCACTCCACTCCACTCCACTCCACTCCATTCCATTCCACTCCATTCCACTCCACTCCACTCCACTCCACTCCACTCTACTCCACTCCACTCCACTCCACTCCATTCTACTCCACCTCCACTCCACTCCACCCACTCCACTCCATTCCATTCCATTCCACTCCACTCCGCTCCGCTCCGCTCCGCTCCACTCCACTCCACTCCACTCCACTCCACTCCACTCCACACCACACCACTCCACTCCACTCCACTCCACTCCACTCCACTCCACTCCACTCCACTCCACTCCACTCCACTCCACCCCACTCCTTGCACTCCACACCATTCCAAACTCCACACCACTCCATTCCTTTCCACTCCACTCCACTCCACACCACTCCATTCCTTTCCACTCCTTTCCACTCCACTCCACTCCACTACATGTGCAATACAATACAACACAACACTACCAAATAAATAAGTAGCATAATACAAAGTAGTACAATGCATTCTAACGCAACATGATATACACTCAATTGTTATATTTGCATTGTAACACTATTCAGTGGATTTTAAGACAATGGAATGATTTCAAATACAGCCAAACACAGCACATTGCGTGCATTCTATTGATTGCTGAAACAGAAACCATCCACCTGATTAGGGAAGCGAAAGCCATCCACCTAATTAATGAACCAAAACTATCCACCTGATTAGGGAAGTGAAAACCATCAATTTAATTAATGAATCAAAACCATCTACCTGATTACGGAAGCACAAACCATCCACCTGATTAGGGAAGAGAAAACCATCAGTCTAATTAATGAACCAAAACCGTCCCCCTGGGTATTGAAGCGCAAACCATCCACCTAATTAATGAACCAAAGCCATCCCCTGATAAGGGAAGCGAAAACCATCCTCCTGATTAATGAACCAAAGCCATCCACCTGATTAGGGAAGCGAAAACCATCCTCCTGATTAATGAAGCGAAAACCATCCTCCTGATTAATGAAGTGGAAACTGACCTGATTAATGAAGTACAAAGCATCCTCCTGATTAATGAAGCGAAAACCATCCTCCTGATTAATGAAGCGGAAACCATCCCGATTAATAAAGCAAACAACTATCATCCTGCTTAATGAAGCGAAAACCATCCTCCTGGCTAATGAAGTAAAAACCATCCTTCTGGTTCATGAAGCGAACGTTATCTTCACAGTTAGTATGTTCTATCACAACTACCAGGGGAAAACCCGCCTATCTCTTCTATTAAGAAGAGCTTGGCATGCTAAAACAAATTGTATGCACTTCGTCTGTTTCATTTCTTACACAATGGCTTCAATTAATAATGATCAGGATGGATCCTGCAATACGTGTGAGCTTAAATCTCTGATATAGCAAAAACTTAAAATAAAAGAGAGAGAGAGGGGAGAGAGAGAGAGAGAGAGAGAGAGAGAGGGGAGAGAGAGAGAGAGAGAGAGAGAGAGAGAGTGATTCTTCATTTTACAATGGTAAAAGTATTGGTTTAGTTAGTCGTATTTCATACTTGTCATTACTCTTCTACGACACTAGCACAAAAGGACACAACGTACGCAACAAAACATGACTATCATATAAACAAACAACAACCAACCAACCAACCAACCAACAACACAACAGCCATCATCAGGAAGCAAATGCTGACATCAACAGTAAAATAAACAAATGAAGGCAAATCAATGTAAAGTACAAAAAACAACCACACACAAACACATAAATCACTAGGAGGAAATAAACATATATAGATGAGCCAATATTATATATGAGAGAGAGAGAGAATAGGAGAGGAGAGAGAGAGAAGAGAGAGAGAGAGAGAGAGAGAGAGAGAGAGAGAGGAGAGAGAGAGAGAGAGAGCATTTCTCTCGGAGGCCAAACCACAGCCCATCGAGCTGTGATAACAAACACTCCGTTCTGCGTGGGCGCCAATAGATAACACAAGGCGCCGTGTCGGTCACTGTACAGTGCAAATAATGGCACATGTACCGTTAAGTTCTCTGTTACATCTCAACACCAAGCGTCGTGTCGATCAATGTAAAGTGCAAGCAATGGCACGTGTACCATTGAGCACTCTCTGTTCACATCTCAACACCAGTTGTCATGTCGGGCAATGTAAAGTGCAAATAATGGAACATGTACCATGAAGTTCTCAGTTCACATCTCAACACGAGTTGTCATGCCAACCAATGTAAAGTGCAAATAATGGCACATGTACAATCGAGTTTCCACTGTTCACATCTCAACACGAGGCGTCATTTAGATCAATGTAAAGTGCAACTAATGGCACATGTACCATTAAGGTCTCCCTGTTCACATCTCAACGCGAGGCGTCATGTTTATCAATGTAAACTGCAAAAACTAATGGCAAATGTACCATGATATTCTTTGTGTGTTCACATCTCAACACGAGTTGTCATGTCAACCAATGTGAAGTGCAAATAACGGCACATGTATCGTTCTGTCATGTGATGGGAACAAATGATGTATCAACCAGAAAGAGTTAAGGTGAAAGGAAGATAAAGGGTTAATGAGGGTGAACGCAGAATTATGTAGCAAAATGAAATGACGTCAAAATAGGCGGGGATGAAAATTTTTGTAAAGCTATAGCAAATTAGTACAACACCCCAAGAAAGACCGATAAATTTTTTTAAAAGGAAAAGAAAAACAAAAAAAAGAGAAAAGGGAAGGCAACAGAAAACAAAAACACAAAGAGATGAAGCATTAGAGTTAATTTAAAGACATAAAGAAAACTTAAAGGACAGCCATGCCCTCAGCATGTAGAAACTCAGACAGCTGTTCCTTTGAAAGCAATAAGAAATTTCCCCAAGCCCCACAATTCGATAAACCCAAAGGATAAAATTGCTCCTTGTTCGGGTTTTGAGGTCTGCCAAAATCATGCAGTTGGCCTGAACAAAAATGGGACGTTTAAAAACATTGCCTCTCTTTCAAGGGAATGCTCCACATGTACCATCGCTAGCTGCAAATGGGATCTGACTTGGCGAGCCAAACCCGATCTGCCAAAAAGTCCAGCTACAACGAAGGGATTCAGAAAAAGTTTTCAGAAGGGGTCGTCCGGAAAAAGGTAAATCCTTCCCCCGCGTACCTCACCCCGCATAAGCATTTGTTGGATCGCGGGGTTGCCCCTTTCAAAAACCACAAAACTTTCGATACCTTCGCGATTTTTTTGGGAGAGAACAAATTATCAACGCGTTCAAAAATTGGCGATTTTTCTCAAAGAGCCTCATTTATTCCCAAAGAGTTTGCAAATTGGCTATCAAAACCGTACAGCGCCCCCAGACAGACCTTGCGAAAAAAACCGGGCCAAATTCATCTGTTTTTTTGACGCAAATGCAGCGCCAAGTGCAAAAAAATCAGTTCACAAGGGGGAGTTTCAACCGGGGTTTTCTGGCCTTTTATGAAAGGGGCAGAAAAACTACAGACCCCCGGGACCGTCACAATTTTTCGAGCACCACCCCCTTTCATACCCCTCCTAAAAATTCAAATCGGGGAATTTTCGCCATTGGGGGCAAACTTAACCCCCAAAAGGGGGGTTTCCAAATTTTTTTCACAGGCGCAAAAATTTTGGGGTCAAATTTTCCCAACAGAGCAGGCCATGCAGATGTCACAGGCTGGACTTGGGGGGGCAGATTCCACGTGCGTACCACGCTCAGCCCCCTTTTGGCGAATTTTTGCAGCGCAGGGTTGAAATGCCAACAAAACCAGAGATGGAGAAACATATGCTGAAAATAAACAAAAAAAACCGGGTGTAGAGGGGGTGAAACACCCTATGTGTTTAGTGCCTCCACAGGGGGCCCCTCTGATTGAATCAGCACTGAAATGGTTTGAGGCTTCCCTGCGGGAGAGATACTGGTTACCACAGCAGGGGAAAGAAAATCCTTGTCAGAGGGGACCAGACACTGGTAAAAGAACAACAGCCCCCGCATTTTTGGGGGTAGAATAGAAACCTTCCCACGGGCCAAAGTAGAATTTTTTGTCCGTTACACTGGCACCCCTACTGGATTGTGATTGAGGAGCCAGTAACAGATCTCATAGGGGAAACCCTTGGGGGAGTCCTTCTACACATGGGGGAAAAAAGTGGGTTGTACATACCAAAAAAAGTAGCGCTCCCAACAAAAAAAAAAACAGACGGGACAAACCCATCCCCAACCTGACCCTACCCGTCAACACGTAAGCGCACCTCCCTCGTCCCCAATGTAAAACCCAAAGGTGAGAGGTCAATACTGGGAATTTTGGGTGATTGTGGACCAAAAAGACTAGTCAAACCCCCAACTCTGACGGTAAAAGGTGAACATACACGACGTGGTAGTAACGAAAACTTACCATCAAGCACAGAGCAAAATTGACTGATCTCTCAAAAACTTAAGGAGTACGACTGACAAACCAGGTAGGGGTTTCAAACTAGACCCCACCTTATGTTGACGACGGGAAAAAACCTATTTTCGTAAAACCCTTTTCCCCTACCACTTTTTTTTTAAAAAATTTTGCGGGGGAAGAGTGAGACACTTCTTTGATGAAGGAAACGGGGAAGGGGCAAAGAATTTTGGGATAAGAGGACCACAAATAATTTAGAAGTTGTATTTGAAATTTTGTTTTTTGATTTTGAACTTACTGCTTTGATATTTTGTTCGGAAAATTTTCAATACTTCAAAAGGGGTGGCTTGCAAGGGCCTTGACTTTTTTATACAGTTTTTTTTTGTTTTTGTTTAAAAAATAAAAGCCCTATATTTTCTTAGGAGAAAAATGATGGGGAAAATGGGCCACCGACTTCTGAGGTTTTTTTGGGAGGTTTTTGCCCATGGGGGTTTTGTGTATGTGCATGCTTTACTTTTAGGTAGCTTGGGGTGAAAAACTGTCAATTTCTATAAAAATTTTTTTTTTATAAATAAAAAAAGTTTTACCCTGGGAAGGGGGGGTGTCTGTGAGGGGAACAAATGATGTAAAAACCAGAAAATTAAGGTGAAAGGAAGATAAGGGTTTTAATGAGGGTGAACGCAAAATACGTAGCAAAAATAAAATGCGTCAAAATAGGCGGGATGACCTTTTTTTTAAATGAAACTGGGGAAAACTACAAAGGGAGATGGAGTTTTGTCATTGACAACCAGAAGGGGTGAAATGAAATCTTAGTTTTTCAAGGAAAAAGAAATGTTTTTTTAAATGAAACTGAACTTGTTTTTACTAGTTTGGGGTCCGCCGTGTTGTACAAGGGGTGTCATCGTTTTAAAAACATGACTTTATCGGGCTTGTTGAGTGGTGAAATTCCACGACGACTGAAGGAGCTGTGCTGGACGGACGTCCTGTACGCGCGGAACTGAATTAAAAATGTCAGTCATACACCCCGGGGGGAGTTCGTGACTCCCAAAATGTATTAATATTTTTTGTGTTGGTTTGGCGGATTGAACTGACTTGGAGAGTTTTTCACTTCGGGAGACTTTCAAACGGGCCTTGGGTTTTTTTCCTGCCGGGCCAGTAAGTTGACCTTGGATCCTTCTGTATATCTATCTGTTTTGGTTGCATTGAACATATCTGTATCCAAAGGGAAAAAGGGATTCATCGGGGCATGTGCAGTTTGGACGATTTTCATATCAGGATTTTTAAGGGTCTGTGATAAGACAGATCATTTAATCTCACCAAAAACTCCAATTGTAATGAAAGCCATTGAACTGTAACTAGGGTGAAGTTGTTTTTTTTTGCCAGAAGGATAATGTGAGTGGTTTGTTTAAAAAATGAGAAAATTGTGGTGGTTAAATTTGGGTCTTTTGATATTAATTTTTCGGGGAGTCAGATAGGAATTGCGGCCGAGTTAGTAATGTGCGGGCTCCTTGTTTTAAAACGTAAAATTGTGGGAGTGAATCTACTGGTATAAAGGGTGTGTGAATTGGGAACTGAAACATTAAATTCATTTTCTCTGTTTCACATCTCAACACGAGTTGTCTGCCGCCCAAATTAAATGAAATAAGGCACACGATCATTCTTTCCCCCTCTGTCACATCTCCACCTGCACCAAAGCGCCAAAAAATGTCTCAGAGCTATTAAAACCCCACGAGATGAACTTCCCGCCTTCATCCACCCACGTCCCCTCCTTCAGCTGCCGCACACAGACAAGCGCCTGGGAGAAAAGAAGAAGCGCAAAAATGGAGAAACTCTACTCGTTCCACAGACCATGCATACCCCGTCCTGTTTTGAACTGCTTCCAACAGGGGCCTGAATGAGTAGTTCCTGGTACGGTGGGGGTGAATTTCCCCGTGGTGATGTCAAACCCCCCCCTTTGGTTTTTATGTTTGCGGGCGACGAGTACAACGGGTGGCCAGCCTTTGTTTTTTCTTTATTACAGCTTTGGGAAAGAAAGGGCACCGTTTTGCCTGGGGAAAAAAGAAAACCTTGTCTGATAAGTAGCACTCGTCTGCTTAGTGTTCTTTGCAGGAAAACAAGAGTGAAGCACCTACACAAACACCCACGTCACACCACACCCACACACACCACACAACACACACACACCACACCACACCATGCTCGCACGCACCACGCACACCGCCACGACCCCGCACGACCACACACACACACACACCAACACAACCACACACACACACCAAACCCCACAAAACACGCTTTTGGCTGCGCGTTCACATTTTGACCTTGCTGGCAAAAAAAAAAAAACCCATTGAAAATTTATTAGTCTTGAAACTGGCAGAAAAAAAAAAATTTTTTTAAAATGTTTTGTTTCAATTTCCCCTTTTTTTCCTCTCCTGTTTTTTTTTTTTAATTTTTTTTTTCTCTGTGTGGTGTGGTGTGTGTGTGTGTGTGTGGGGTGTGTGTTTTGTTTGTGTGTGTGTGAATCGTTTCCATTTTGCATGATGTTTTTCAGCTGTCGTGTCATTTCGCCTTTGCTTCCCCTCCTGTTTTTTTCACACAATGTGTCTTGTTTATGGCCCCGTGTGCCTGTAAAGGGATCAATTTT
This sequence comes from Conus ventricosus, assembly GCA_018398815.1. Lineage (NCBI taxonomy): Eukaryota > Metazoa > Mollusca > Gastropoda > Neogastropoda > Conidae > Conus > Conus ventricosus. Next base: position 53,194,085 of record CM031622.1, read on the forward strand.
TTTCCATGAGATTTCAACATTCCTTCAATAGTAGTTTTTAAAATAATTTTTTATTGCTTTAGAAGATGATGATGATGATACGAAAGAGATAATGATGGTGACGACAACGCGATGATACGCAATTTAAAAATGACCCGACGTAAGATGGGTGATGATATGATGAAGTGATGATGTTTATGATGATATGAGAATGTAATGTGATCGCTGCTAGTGTTGCGCGTTGCTGTACTCTGCTGCGCGGCTATTGTTTATGTGAAATGAATTGCTACTACACGACAATAAAAAGACAATGACGATAATAACAACAACAACAACTATACCACTACTACTACTATACTACAACTACCTAAACTACTACTACTACTACTAATTAATGATAATAACAGTAATGGCATAAAATGATAATGATGATGATGTGAAAATACTGATAATGATGAAATGAAAAAAGTAAAAATAATAATATTAGTAGTTTTTAGAGTAGGTAGTATAGTAGTAGTAGTAGTAGTAAAAGTAGAATCCATTATTATCTCATTAATTTTGTATTTTTCTTCCATCATGAGATCGTCCCTCGTCGTCGCGTCATCATCATCATCACATCATCATCATCTCACATCATCATCATCATCATCATCATCATCATCTATCATCTGCGGTTAACACCCATGGGGTTTTTTTTTTTTTTTTTTTTTTTGTCAAACAACAAACGCTTTCCTAAGAAGAGTAAGACAATCTTTAAAGCAAACCCCCCACAAACCCTTCACTAACAAAACAATAAGGTTTCCTCTTTTCTCCCAGATTTCCCCCCCCCGTCTCGCTTTGCCGGCCATTGCTGGGTGTGAAAAAAGCTCATCGCTTCTTCATTTCCCTTTAACTGTGCGCCTAAAATGGATCACGACAGAACTGAAAACGTCCTTTTTTTGGCACACAAAAGGTGGTTGTGTGTGTGTTGGTGTGTGGTGTGTGTTTGTGGTGTGTGTGTGGTGTGTGTGGTGTGGTGTTGTTGCGTGTGTGCGTGCTGCGCGTGTGTGTGCGTCTGTGTGTGTGTGTGGTGTGTTGGGGGTGTGTGGTGTGTTTGGGGGTGTTGGGGTTGTGTTTTTGGGGGGGGTGGGGTTTTTAAAAAAGTTGCCAGAGGGGAGTTGTATTTGTATGGTGCACTGAGTTTGGGGAGTTTTCATTGCCCTGTTTTTTATATATGAGTGTTTTACGCTATGGTTTGTGTACTGAGTTTTTTCTCCGTAGTCTTACAAAGGCCTGGGAGTCACACGTAAATTTCCTGCTGACTTATCAAGTAGAAAGAACTCAAATGAAAAAAAAAGAGTATTTCGGCACAAAAAATCAAGACATATTCCAAATAAATGACGCTTAGGGGGCGTAGGATATGCCTTTTTTTTTTTGTTACGGTTGCTTTGGTCATATTGAAACATCATTACTTCAATTTTTAAGGTATCGAAAAATAATTTTGCAATTGAAGATCTCCCGAAGTCAACTCCATTTTCTCTTGGGGGGATTCCACAGCTTGCTTGGTGTCTTTTCATCTCTGAAGCGACTTAAAAGCTTCTTAGATATCTTGGGTTTCTTTTGGCAGACACGCTTTCCCCTAAAAAAATAAAAATAATAAAAAAAACAAAAATTTTAATAAAAAAAAAGTAATGTAATAATAAAATAGAACAACCAATAATCATCATCATCATCCTCCATCATCATCATCATCATCGTCATGTGATATTGATGAGTTTAGATGATGAGATTTCTGGAAGTAGTAGGGGTAGTAGTAGTGTAGTAGTGTAGTAGTAGTAGTGTATAGTAGTATGTAGTAGTATTGCTGTTTTTGTTGTTGTTGTTTTTGCTGTTGTTTCATCTTATTTTTATAAATTTTTGATTTTTTATTATCATCTCCCTCTTTTCATCATCATCATCATCACATCATCATCATCAAACACATCATCATCATATAGATGCTGGTGCGGCATGCCCCCCGCGCGCCCCCCCCCCGCGGCGGCCCGCCGTGTTTTGTTGTGTTTTTGTGTGTGTGTGTGGGGGTGTGTGTGTGTGGGGTGTGTGGTGTGTGTGTGTGTGTGTTAGGTCATGGTTTAGAGTAACGTTTTTGGGTTTTTATGAGTGCACCTTTTAGTTTTGGGGATTTTCATTGCACGGTTTTGATATATGATGTGTTCACTTTTTAGTTTGTTATCATAGTGTACTTAAGTAGTGCTCAAAGGGCCCTTTAAAGTCACACGTGCATTTCCAGCTGACTATTTTAAGTATAATGAACTCAACTGAAAAAAACAGAGATTTCGGGGACATAAATCAAGATTTTTGCAAAATAAATGACGCTAGGGGGCTGGGGTATGCAAACCTTTTGTTCTTTGGGGTTGTTTTTTAGTCATATTATGAACAGTTACTGTCGAAATTTTAAAGGGATCATCACCCTGAGTTGCAATTAAGACAAACCGAAAATCAACTTACCCGTTTTTTTCTTTTAGGGGTTCCAAGCTTGCTTGAGTCAGTTTCGCTTTCTGAAGTGACTCACACTTCTGTAGATCATCTCTGGGGTTTCTTTTGGTCATCACTGCCTTTTTGGTTTTGTCACCAATGAATTGATTTTCCCCTTTAAGGGCAGCCCTTTCCCCTCACTGTTCAACGGCTGGTGGGGCAGACAGAAACGGTCAAGTTTATCAGCCGGCTTTAAGGGGGACAGACGTGTTACGTCATCGTACAGTTCTTTATCCCCGGCGTCCAGAAAGCTTTTTCATCGTCCACCTGCAGCCCAGAGGTTTTGGTAGGGGCGTACTCCAGGCCAGGCAGTTGCCCACCTCTGCTCTGTTGGGTGATCCGTTTGTCCTCAGACGTCAGGGCCCCTTCATCGTTCCGGAGCACAACGACACCGGGGGGCATTTTTGGCGACGTGCCATGCACGTGACCCGGCAGCTCACCTTCGAGGCAAAGGGCAAGGTCGATTTTTCGCCCGAAGGGACCCTTGTCCTCGTCCTCTTTGCGGGACACAGCATCCAGAAGACGGTCCCGTGACTGTTGACCCCAAGGTGAGCAGCTGGTCAAAGCGCGCGTGGACTTTTTGGGTCGTTTCCTGTGCGTAGCGTGCTAGTTGTCGTTCCTTGCGATCCACGCTTCTTAGGGAGGACTGCATGATGTGGATCTGTCACATACACAGAGAAAACATCAACTGACTGCAAATCATCTCTCTCTCTCTCTCTCTCTCTCTCTCTCTCTCTCTCTCCTCTCTCTCTCTCTCTCTCTCTCTCTCTCTCTCTCTCTCTATCTGTCTGTCTGTCTATGTCTATGTCTATTGTCTCTGTCTGTCTCTGTCTGTCTGTCTGTCTGTCTGTCCTTCTCTCTCTCTCTCTCTCTCTCTCTCTCTCCTCTCTCTCTCTCTCTCTCTCTCTCTTTATACATACACAGACACTTTTCTCTCTCTCCCTATCTCTTTCTCTCTCTCTCTCACACACACACACACACACACACACACACACACACACACACACACACACACACACACACACACACACACACACATATTTGTTCCCTGATACTCAGTAATGACCAGATCAATCATGCTGCCAGAGAGCGTCTTGGTGTAGTTCAGTTCTAGAGGGCACCTGCCTGCAGTCATAGACACCTCACCACGCCACGGTCACGACTCACCTGCTGTTGTGCCGAAGTCATCAGTGACGTCATCTCCCCCTTGGCCTGCAGAATGGCCCTGGACAGGTCCACAGTGTCGTGGCCCTCGTGGGAGGAGAACTTGCAGTGCAGACAGATGCTGACGTGGCACTGTTGACAATGGAAGCACAGGACCTGGTCTCGGTGAACCATGCACAACGCTTTCTTCTCCTCCTCCTTCTTTTCCGTCACGGGCTGGCCAAGACTGACAGAGGTCACGTGAGGGTTTGCCATGAACTTGTCATGATAGCGACGGCACGTGCGACACATGTGTGATTGACAGTCTCGGCACGTGTTGGTTGCAGCTGTTGATGCCCCTCGTCCACACATTCCACACAGCACAGGGGGGAAAGCTTCTCCTTCGTTCAGTTCAGGGTCCAGGAAAAAATTGGTCTGCACACAGTAAAATTTGAGACCACACACCAATGAAACCAAACAGCATTCGTAGGCACTGGATAGAACTGTGAGCCCAAACAGAAGAGACAACTGAAGTGTGCTTTGAATGAAATCAGGCAGGTTATAAAAAAGAACAGATTTGTTTAGAACGAAAGTTCCCCTTTGATGACAGTGCATAGTTGACAAATAGGTTTCCTTTCAAACAAAATCTTACGTGTGAATCCCCTTTGCTGATCTCTCTCTCTCTCCCCCTCTCTCTCTCTCTCTCTCTCTCTTTTTCCTCTCTTCTCTTCTCTCTCTTCTCTCTCTCTCTCTCTCTCCTCTCTCTCTCTCCTCGCTCGCGTGCGCGCCCCCACTCTCTCACACCACAACACTCTCCCCCCTCTCTCTGTCTTGTTACACACTGCATAAAGATTTCTTACAAACAAATTTTATGTTTTTTACCTTTGCTGATCTTTCTCTCGCTTATGTTCAAAATTTCAGTTACTTTTAATCTCAGTTATGCCCCAAAAAAAAGAACGTGCGCCAAAAATAGTTTATGCTCTAAGCAAAGTCATGTTAAAAATTTCAAGATAGTATTGGAAAACTAATACTTCTAAGTACAAACCTGTTTCATCAGCATTAGGCACAGCAAACAATTTCATCATTACGATATTCACTGTACAACACTGGGTAAAAAGACTCAAAAGGCTCAATGATGAGCACACTTAGAGTACAAGACCAATCACGTTATTCTAGACTAGCCAACAACAAAAGCCAGGTCACGCCGCATGTGACATTTTCATGATTTCCATTCCTATGAGAACCATTTGCCACATGGCTACATGCAAACTTTTTAAACTGTCTGTGACTGGTCGCCATAAAGACATTTTTGTTGTTTCATGAAGGCAGTTCTCATGTCAATGATATGGAAGGAACCAATCCATAATGATAAAAACGTTTAATGCGCTTACACGCACGCCCCGCACACCACACACACACACACACACACACACACACACAGACACACACACACACACACACACACACACACCGCGCGCGCGCGCACCGCCCTTTCGCTATACGAGAGAGAGAGAGAGAGAGAAGAGAGAGAGAGAGAGAGAGAGAGGGGAGAGAGAGAGAGGAGAGAGAGAGAGAGAGAGAGAGAGAGAGAGAAGACTTTTTTTTTTAAACGAAGGTTAAGTTTTGGTTTAAAGGGTCTTTTTTTTTTTCGCCCTATTATTACTATTCCACTAAACTCGTACTCAATGAATGACACAACGTAATGCCTCAACACATGGAAAAGAGAGATTGAGAGCGAAGGAAAAAGGGGACAGAGGGGGGGAGAGCGAGAGAGAAACGAGAGAGAGAGAAAAGGAGAGAGAGAGAGAGAGAGGGGGAAGAGAGAGAGAGAGAGAGAAAAGAGAAAAGAGGAGAGAGAGGAGAGAGAGGTACTGTTTCATTCAGAAACTCACCTGCAGATTGACCACACCCCCTTCAGGAATTGTGACAGGGGCCGGCATGTTGGACACAGGAATATGTTCCCTGACTCTCTCCCTGCCTTTTTGGGCACTGCCTTCCACGAAACATTTTCCCCCTTTGGGAAATTCCTTTTCCTCTCCCCGCCCCTTCCCCTCACCATCAGCGTTTTCCCCCCAACCATCCTCTTTGGCGTCCTTTGTTTCATCTTCAGACCTGCTGGCCTCAGCCGCTGCTGTGGTTACGGGACGCTTCCAGGGCAGACAGACATGGCAGACGAAGGTATGGAAGCAGGCAAGATTTTGGGACCCGACGCCGGTAGGGTTCCATGCATAGAGTGCAGGTGTACTGAGAGCCCTTTAAACTTTCCTTCCTGGAACTCTTTCTGTCGCCATGTTGAATGTTCAAAAAGATATGTTCCAGAACAAATTTAGACAGTGTTTCTTACCCTTGGTAACTGGAAAACGAATATAGGTGTTTTATATCATCCCCTTACCTATTTGTTGAAAAAAATCAGTCCACAGTTTGAAATAAAACTAAACGTCTACACTCGATTAATGGCAGTTTGATGTAATGTTCTGAATCAAATAGCGAGACTCACTGAGACTAACGATAAACAGAATACTATTTTTTTGCAAGAAACGCACAGCAAAAGTATTGTCAAAATGACATCATACTTCACGATCAGTTATTTTTTTCCTTTTTTAATAAACTCAGCAGCAATGTCAAATCCCTACTGTGCATATTAATCTGTTCACTTATTATGCCGCAAAACGCAGAGTGAAAATTGGTTACAGATCTAACTGCTGTGACTCTCACGCTGATCGGCACGCGCATTTAAACGGAGCACATTGATAACTGTGCGGAGTTAGTGTGCGGCGCATTGTCAATTCAACACAACATCTGCCAAAGTAGCCTTACAACGCGGTTGTTATTGTCAATTCAACACAACATCTGCCAAGGTATCCTTACAAACGCTGGTCGTTATTGTCAATTCAACAAAAACATCTGCCAAGGTATCCTTACAACGTGGTCTTTATTGTCAAAGATAACTAGTGATCGACCCTCAATTAAAGGGAAGACAACTGTTTTCTTCAAAGCAAAAAGGGGTGATTGTGTGTTGCTACGCAGCAGGAAAACGAGTGTCCTCTTTCTGTGAAATCTGAGTGACAACAGGTGCTTGAAATAAGTGCTGTGGAGCAAAGCAGAAGCATGCCACACTAACGTACATACAGCGGTTTCAGTTACATCAAGAAGGTGTCACTGTGTGAGGAATAGTCCATATTGCGACACCACATTTACTATTTTTCGAGAAACACTGTGCATGATTACAACCAGTAGAAAAATTGAATTAATGACTAGTGAGAGGATCTCATGTTTGACTTAATTTAGATATCTGACCTTTGCCCATTAGATCGATGCACTGATCGGAGCGTGGGTACCAAATTAAACATTGTCTGTACCATTATCATTGCAGGTGTATGTGGTGAGTGTACACTTATGTGTATATATATATAAAATATATACATATACATATAATATATATATATATATATTTTATATATATATATATATATAATATATATATATATATATATATTTTGGGGTGTGTGTGTGTGTGTGTGTGTGTGTGTGACATAGGAGATGGGGCACAGGCTCATGTGTGTGTGTGTGTGTGTGTGTGTGTGTGTGTGTGGTGGTGTTGTGTGTGGGGTGTGGTTTTGTGTGCGTGTGTGTGTGTGTGTTGGGGGGGGGGGGGGGCATGCGCAACCATGTGAGCACATACCTGCAAGCACCCATGTGTATGTACATTCATGTTTTTGCATTAGTGCATGTGCACCCCCACACAACACACACACACACACACCCCAAACACACACAACACACACACACACACACACACACACCACACACCCCACACACAACCACCTTTAAAACTTGTATGACCCGTAGTTGTATAAAAAAACTACGCCTGATATGATGAAAATGTGTTTTTTTGAACTGTCCGTGAGCTTGTTAATAATGGAGCATGTGCACGATCAGCCAATGTGTTAAAACAGGGCGACATGCATCCTGTAAATTAAAACACAACCTGAATTTGTTTTTTCTTTCATGCGCCTGGTGGCTTGACCCGCTCAGCAAACAACATGTCTCCTTTCTGATCACCTCATTTCTCGAAAAAAACAACGCTATCAGTAATTCTGTTTGGCTGTCATCCAACAAGTCACGAGTCAACATCCGCGCCCCCCCCCCCCCCCCCCCCCCCCCTTGTGTGTGTGTGTGTGTGTGTGTGTGTGTGTGTGGTGTGTTGGGGTGTGTGTGTGTGTGTGCGCGCACGCCCGTTTTTTGTGTGGCTACGTACGTTCGCACATGTGTGTGTGTGTGTTGTGTGTGCGTTTCGTGCGCGCACGCGTGTGTGTGGTGGGGTGTGTGTGTGTGTGTGTGTGTGTGTGTGTGTGTGTGTGTGTGTGTGGGGTGTGTGTGTGTGTGCGTGCGTGCACGCACGCATATGTTTTCTTCTCTGTCACCTGTCTCAGTCTCTGTCTTACGCGTGCGCACACACACACACACACACACACACACACACACACACACACACACGCGCGCGCGCGCACGCGCGCACGCAACCCCGCACGCACGCACGCACGCACACACGCACGCACACACACAAACACACACACAAACCACGCACGCACGCACGCACACCCCACACACAGACACACACACACACACACATGCACACAAACACACATGTGATGATTGCTGTTTCCATTTTCCAGAAAAACAGCCTTAAAAAAGCATCTAGGAATATAGGACATGATATGCGTCTCTATGTAGGGCAAGCAGGGAGGCAAAGGAGGGTGGTGGGTGGTCAGTTTTGGGGAGAGGGTGGGGTAGGGGAGCTTCTATTTAGGTTGTCGGAAGACTCAGTGGGCCAGACGGTAAAAGGACAGGGTGAAGGAGGGGAAGGGGTGGGAAGGGGACGGGAGGGGTGATACCCAAAACGGCCAAAGACGCAAACTTTTGACTGGAACAACAAGATGACAGCAGGTTGTCAGATTGGATAGACAATTCATGAAAAAGTTCTTCACCTTCCTCACCTTTGACTGAATGCTGTCAAAACTTTCGGGGAGAAGCACTTGAAGCGAAAAAACAAGATAAGACAAGCGTATAAACATTTAACGGAGCTGGGCTGCATAGCTATCTCGCAAAGCAAGCACTCCCTAATATCATCTTGTAAAGAAATTTCTTACAGTCTTGAGAAAGAAAGGAAGGAAGAAAAAACACTGTGCAGTTATGTATGATTTGAAAGAAGCTTCACTGTAATTAGGGCACAGCATTTTATGCTTTTTTCTTCAAAATGATGTCTGCTAAAATATTTTATGGTGATATGTGTTTATGTTAGTACCCATGTATGTTTTTTGTTGACATGGAGTGTGTATGTTTGTTATTTGTGATGTATGTTAAAAAGTCATATCAAATAATAGATGTTTATGATGACATATCTTTATGTTCCAAGGTAAGAGATATACAGACAGACAGACAGACAGACAGACAGACAGACAGACAGAGAGACAGATAGGGAGATAGATAGATAGATAGTTAGATAGATAGATGGGTGGATGGATAGATACATAGATACATAGATAGACAGACAGAATGAGTTTGTCTTATTGTGTTGTACATTCACTGCTAGGGAAATAAATGTGGTATGGGTATCTGACGAATTTATGAAAAAGCTGATGTAGCACAACTGAAGGATATATCGGTCCTAGCATAGACAGAAAATACCACAATTTCGTATCATAAACAAAGACAGATTAGTGCACGTCAGCCTATTAATAGCATTCCAAGCAGCACCTCTCTCACGACAATGAGGAAATTCGATAATGAAAGAACTAGAACATACGGCTTTGACAAAATTTTACCCACACCCCTGAAACATGCGTTAAATGATAACCGAACCAAGCGGAGACACTGAACATAGCGTAAATCGCCATGGGAGGGGGGGGGGGGGGGGGAGGGGGACGGGGGGCATGGTTCTGTATCACAGAGGCAGTTTGGTCTTCGATGTACGGGCTACGTCCCACTGACGTTTCAGATGCACTGCTTTTAAAAGTTAGATTAATCAGGTTTAAAACGATAATACAAGGGGTTTTGTTGGGGAACGAAATCTCCAGTTATCAAAGCATGAATACCCACGCAGACAACTGACAAAGAGGTGGGCGACACGAAGATATCGTGTGATCCGGTAACATTATGGGGATGTCGGTAATCTTCGCCCATCAGTAGGAATAGTATACTTCAAAACTGAAGAGCAGATTGTGGTAATGGCCAGATCATGACAAACAAAGGCGATTTCGGTCAAAGTCCACTGCTCGTTGGGTGTCATCTTATAATAATGCGTATGACGATTTCCACGTAGGGGTAGGGTTTATCCGAGGGTGAAAGGGGAGTAGAATAAAAAAAAAACCCACATAAAATAAGCTGCAAAGTCTGCACAAGCATTTGTGACGTAAAGGAAAAAGCGAGGAGTGTATGTTATAAACTAGGATCAAAGGAAGCAAAAGAGCCCAGTCCAGGAGAGTGGGAACAGAGGAAATGACTAACACACAATGTCCTGACAGTCCAAGAGATCAGGGAACAGAGGAAATGACTAACCCACAATGTCCGACAGTCCAAGAGAGTCAGGGAACAAGGAAATGACTAACACACAATGTCCTGACAGTCCAAGAGAGTCAGGGAACAAAAGGAAATGACTAACACACAATGTCCTGACAGTCCCAGAAGGTCAGGGAACAGAGGAAATGACTAACACACAATGTCCTGACAGTCCAAGAGAGTCAGAGAAAAAGAGGAAATGACTAACACACAATGTCCTGAGAGAGTCAGGGGAAAGAGAAATGACTAACACACAATGTCCTGAGATCAGGGAACCCGAGGAAATGACAACACACAATGTCCCGACAGTCCCAGAGAGTCAGGGAACAGAGGAAATGGGCTAAAAACACAATGTCCTGACAGTCCAAGAGAGTCAGAGAACAGAGGAAATGACTGACACACAATGCCCTGACAGTTCCAGAGAGTCAAGGAACACAGGAAATGACAAACATACAATGTCCTGGGGCTAGTGATAAAATCTATGTCTTGAGACCACTGGCATCCTTACAAGATGATGGCGCGGGAGGGAAGGGGGGGTGGGGTTGTACGGAGAGCGGTCGCACCACACACACACATGCGCACACAAGGGCGCGCGCACGCGCTATGCGCACACACACACACACATACATACATACATACATACATACATACATACATACATACATACATACATACATACATACATACATACATACATACATAGACACATACATGCATACATACATAACATACATAACATACATATGCGTGCATGTTAAAAGATCAAGCGATGGAAAACAAATCGAAGGTCAGAGAGTTATAGAAATGCAGAAATTACAAGCAACGTCCTGAAGGTATGGCTGCAACTAACCGACCCCCTGGTATTCTCACTGGGTGGGGGATGAGGGAGGGGAGGGGAGTTGGAAAAAGGGGGGACACACACACACACACACACACACACACACACACACACACACACACACACACACACACACACACACACACACACACACTTGATGTCGCTTCACTCTCACCTGCTCCTGTTGTTCCCCCGGTGCCTCCATGGGAACATAGACAAGCTATCTTTGATGTCGATTACACAAATGTCCGGAAAAATGATAACATTAACATTTTAACTTCTAAAGTGAGGGAAAACTTAGAAAACAAATATTCAAACCAATGCTGCAAAAAGTAATTTGAAGTTAGATATATATGAAATACATTCGTTATTGGAAAGCTGTTTCCGACTGGAGAAGTCTCAAAATAAATGTGTAATGGAAACATATCCTAGACATATTTCTAGTTTAATATACAAGATACGTTTGAACTCTTGGAAGACCAAATATTCCCAAAATATAGCGTGTGCATGTTCTAAGCCATTATCTGGTGAACACATACTTTTCCATTGCCCCATTTTAAATGCTCTTTATTCAAAAGCAAACATTGAAATTTCGAAATCTAAACCAGCTCGCGCTATTTCTTTCAACTCAGAAATTGTTGAAGTTGCAAAAATTATCTCTAAATCTCAAATTAGCATATTTTTATAATTATGATAGTGCAGTTTATATTAAAGTGTGTACTGTTCTTGAAATTATTTCTTACCCCCCCCCCCCCCCCGCCTCCTCCCCGTGCCCCTCCCCCAACCCCCACTCACCCCTCCCTCCCCCTCACCTTGTAAAGTCTAATATCACCAAGTGTGAACAGACTATAAATCAACAACAACAACAACACACACACACACACACACACACACACACACACACACACACACACACACACACACACACACTCACGCACACGCACACGCATACACTCACACACACACACACACACACACACACACACACACACACACACACACACACACACACACACAACACACACACACACACACCACACCACACCACACACACCACACCACACCACACCACAACACACCACACAAGACACACACACCCAGCACAAATACACATGCGTGCATAACCCATCCACGCATTCCTGATGCACTTAAAAAATAGTAAATTCATAAATCATGTATTCATATATGCTGAGTTACTGTATATTCTCTTACCCTCCCTTTGAATGAAAGGTCATGGATCTCTCTCTCTCTCTCTCTCTCTCTCTCTCTCTCTCTCTCTCTCTCTCTCTCTCTCTCTCTCTGTCTGTCTGTCTGTGTGTCTGTCTGCCTGCTGTCTGTCTGTCTGCCTGTCTGTCTGTCTGTCTTCTCTTCTCTCTCTCTCTCTCTCTCTCTCTCTCTCGGGGTCAAGGACGCGACCGTACAAGATGGCGACGTGTTTTTGTCTACTGAGGCTCAAAAATCAAAATTAATGAAATAGCGCTGTCTCCGGTGAGATTTGGAAAACCAGCACTATGCCATCGTGTCTCCAACAGCACCGACAAGTCACAGGCAGGTTCAATTCAGTGCTAATTGACATACTTCGAAAGAAATCTTGTGTCAAACATCTCATTGGTATTGTGGTGTTGTGGCCAGGATGTGGTACCTTGGAAAAACACTTTCTCACTTTTACTCTGACTGCAGACATGTTCTGTTGTCAGAGTGTCCGATTCCAGCGAACTGAACCGGGATGTAGGCAAGGTCGTTTTGGGGTGTGGACAGCCATCCTGGTGATTTTTGTGTCCACTGCCATCCTTGTCTGTGGAGATGTCAATCCTAATCCAGGCCCTCCCTCCCCTCAAAAGAAAACAGATAACGATGTAACTTCAGGTGAGACTCTGGACTGGGAATATTCTGGCACCCCGCCTACCGATAGTGACGTACACAACAGCTCCATGCAAGGCCTGCGTCAGTGTGTCAAAGATAGTGTCAGGGAAGTAGTGAAAGGTGCTGTGAAAGAATTGCAAGATCAGCAAGTGGCACAACAGGAAGCCCTGAAGTCCTACCAAGAGACACAGACCACAAGGTTGGAGAGCAGAGTGAAGCAATTAGGGGACAGTCTGTCTGACTAGCTAGGAAGGATTGAAGAAAGGCAAAGTAAGATAGAGGAGGAGCTGGAATGCGTAACAATACGGTATGAGAGATTACGGGAAGAAAATGCAACTCTGTGGAAAGAGATCGACAGGTGGAAAAGTAAATGTGACTACTTGGAAAACCAAAGTAGGCGAAACAACTTACTGTTCTTTGGGATTGAGAAAGAAAAGGCCAACGAAAACTGGGAGGAGTGTGAACAGAAAGTGAACACAGTACTCAAAGAAGGAATGTGTCTTCAGGAGGAGATTGCCATTGAGAGAGCTCACAGACTGGGGAAAGGAGAAGGCGTGGTCGTCAAGTTCTTGTCTCACAAGTCAAAGGAGCTGATTCTCAAGAATGCCAGAAAACTGAAAACTTCTGAAAAGCATCAGAATGTGTATATCAGAGAAGACTTCTCTGAGACAGTGCGGAAGAAAAGGCAGGGACTGAAGAGAAAAGCCAATGAACTTTATGACAGCGGGCAGAAAACAAGGATGAAGTTTGACAAACTGTTTACAGAAGAAGGTGTCTACACTGACGACATTGACAAAGAAGAACTAGTGAGACTGAGTGGTCGGGGGAAGGGAAACAGCAGAGGAAAGCATGAAGAAACGGAAGAAGAAAGAAGAGCCAGCAGTGGTGAGGCGAGACAAGATGTAGAAGAGGATACTGAAGCAGTGTACAATCATTATGATACCTCTGATCTCTACGATCTTTCCAAAGATGGCTTCCCTCTTCTTTCCACTCACGATGAAGGCAACGCAAGTCGACCATTCATTCTGCCAACGTCGGAGTACCCGAGTGCAAATGAAACCAGAGACAAACCGGCCGGAGAGAATTCAGGTCAGGGTGCACGGGAAAAAACTCCGGGGACAAGGCGACAGTTCAACTCTACTGCTGCCCACCTTCCCCCCTTCAAGTCCCGTGATGACAAGACAGCGTGCGAGCTCCGCTTCTCACTGCAGAGGGGTGGCAGGCCAAAAGAAAGCACACATTCGACTCTACACCACTGGATGAAACACGGGATCTCGAAACAAGCAAGAGGAGGAATGGGAAGACGGATAGGTGGTTCATCAAGCAGGGGTGGAGGAGTGGCGGGTTGGCGGGGGTGAAGGGTGGGTTGGCGGTCCGGGTAAGAGAATTAGCGAGGGAAATGAACGGAGAGGAAGTAATGGGGCTGGGAGGGGGTGGTACTGGCGTAGGGGTGGAGGTGGAAGGGTTCAGGAGGAGGTGGTAATAATGCCAAGAGTTGACGGGGTGGCCGAGACCCGACCAGTGTTAATATTGGCACATGGAACTGTGGAGGCTGGATGAATAAACTAGACATTCTTGATGTTGTTTCGATGTTATTAGATTTTGATATATTTTGTTTAAATGAAACGTTTGTTTATCTAGACAGTATTTCGTACACCTCTTTTAGTGATTACGATGTTTTTGTCTCCAAAGCTGTGAAGTTTATCACAACAAGGGCGGTTCTCAGGGGGAGTAATGATGTGTGTAAGGAAAAGTCTGGTCGGGTTTACTGAGAGGATCAATACGTACTTGAATAGTGTTATCATTTGAAAATGGATCGTGAATTATTTGGAACTGAAAAACCAGTGTTTCTTATCAGTATTTATATACACCCTTATGACAGTACTTACTGGAGACTATCACAATATGGTTTTGGTATTGAAATCATTGAACATGCTTAATTGATCTCCATGAACGTTTTGAGGATTTCTATGTCATAGTGTGTGGAGATATGAATGCGAGGACTGGGTGCGAGAATGTTTTGTTAAAGGATGCGTTGTCGGAAAATAATGTATGGGACTCATTGTATGAAAGTGATGAGGATTATGTGTTCCGTAGGAAGTCTGAAGATACGGTAGTAACAAATTTTGGAAAAGAGTTGATTAATTTCTGTTCAACGTTTGATTGTGTTGTCATGAACGGTCTAATTCAGTTTGGTTTCGATGATTCACTGACTTTTGTTTCCAGTTCAGGGGGCAGCACCATTGACTATTTTATAGCATCTGGTGATCTCTGTCTGCAGGGTTCTATTACGTCACTGCGTGTTTTGTCCTCTGTGGACTCCGCTCATTTCCCTGTTTGTATTACACTGAACGTGGATGTTGATTTCGATCATTTTAGAAGAAAAGAAAAGAAATGGATTGAAAAACGCATTTGGAATACAAGCTTAGAACCACACTTTGTAGAGGCTTTAAACAGTGAGGAGACTAAGAGATTGTATTCCCGGGCGTTGACGCTAATTGATACAGATGTTAATCAAGCTGTAAACTTGTTTTCTAATGCTTTGGTTAGTAGTAGTGATTGTATGAAGAAAACTCTATGTGTTAGTAATGAGCCACGAATACCAGACTGGTACGACAGGGATTGCGCACAGTTAAAGAGCAAAGTGAGGCAGTCGTTAACAATCTTTCGTAGTTGTATAAAGTTTAAATCTGTCAAACGTAAAGATTTTGTTCAGCATCGAAAATATTACAAGTCTTTCATTAAAAAGAAAGGGGCTGTTTTAAACGTGAAAAAGCTAACAGACTGGCTTCTTTCGGTAAAGATAGTGAGGGGTTTTGGAGAGAAGTAAGAAGTATGACAGGCGGAAAAATGTCTCACATTTGCCCTGATATATCAGATCAACAATGGTACCATCATTTTAAAAGCCTGTTCAATGTGCAGGAGATCAAAGTACATGATAATGGCACCGAAAATGTTAATACTGATTGCTATGAATTGAACTTACCTATAACTGAGAGTGAAGTACTTCAAGCTATTAATTCTTTAAAGAAAGGAAAAGCGTGTGGAATTGATGGAATCACTGCAGAAATGTTGAAGTTAAGTAGCAACTTTTCGGTCGTTTTTTTAACTAAACTATTCAATGTACTATTCGACAGAGGTTCGTATCCAGAAGAATGGACTAAAGCAATCATAGTTCCAATTTTTTAAAAAGGTGACAAAACAGTAACTGACAATTACAGGGGGTTTCGCTATTAAGCTTAGTTAGTAAATGCTACTGTACGATTCTGAATAGAAGACTAGTAAAATGGATCGAAGAGAACAGAAAACTGTCAGAATCTCAGGCTGGGTTTAGAAAGGGTTACTCCACAGTCGACCATATTTTTACTTTAAATGCTGTTATAGAAAAGTGTTTTTCAAAAAGGGGTGGCAAACTTTATGCATGTTTTGTAGACCTAAGAAAAGCATTTGATTCAGTCCAACATGAACCACTATTTGAAATTCTGCGTACAACTGGCATACATGGCAAGTTTGTGACAGCAGTCACAGCGATTTATGAGTCAATTGTTTCATGCGTGAGAATTGAAGATCGTCTTACGGAGTTTTTTAGTTGTCCGGGAGGATTGAGACAGGGTTGTATACTTAGTCCAGAACTTTTTTCTATTTTCATTAATGAAATTGCTGCATATGTAGATGGCAGCGGTATGCATGGCATTCAGATGTTACCTGGTTTTGTTGAACTATTCCTTCTGTTGTTTGCCGATGACATTGTTCTTTTATCCGGTACTGCCAGAGGTCTCCAAAATCAAATTAATTTATTAAATGAAG
Organism: Conus ventricosus; assembly: GCA_018398815.1. Lineage (NCBI taxonomy): Eukaryota > Metazoa > Mollusca > Gastropoda > Neogastropoda > Conidae > Conus > Conus ventricosus. The sequence continues at coordinate 53,210,787 of CM031622.1, forward strand.
TCTGTAAAAGATTATTTTTAAATATAAATAAAGATAAGACCAAAGTAATGGTTTTTCGAAAAGGAGGGTTCTTGGGTAAAAATGATAAATGGACTTTAAACGGATCTATCTTGGAATGGTAAACGAGTATAATTACTTGGGTTTTGTTTTTACAACGAAAATGAGTATTTGTAAAGGTGTTGATGCCTTGGCAGCAAAGGGTAGAAGAGCATGTATGAATTGTGTAAAACATATTAGCAGTCTTCATGATATATCTAAATCCTGCTTCTTTAAAAGTTTTGACACACAAGTTCAACCTATCATTATGTATGCTGCAGAATTGTGGGGGCTAAACAGATTGAAAAACATTGAAACAATTCATACATTTGCATGCAAACATTTTTGAAAGTACCTTTGAAATTACCAAACAAATTGTGTTGGGCGAAGTGGGTAGATATCCATTATATATTA
>CM031622.1:53216236-53240944 GCA_018398815.1 Conus ventricosus
TGTGTGTGTGTGTGTGTGTGTGTGTGTGTGTGTGTGTGTGTGTGTGTGTGTGTGTGTGTGTGTGTGAAAGTCAAAGTCAGAATTTTATTTAGAGATGGAAACATTGAATAAGCAACACATCTGCTTTTTTACATTAAGCCATCTATGAAAAAAGACAGAAAGAGAAAAAATCAAATCGTGTACAATGCCTTTCATCAAAAGAAACGTAAACATACCGTCTTCCCCCCTCCCATCTCCTCCCATTTACCCACTCACTTCCATTCACGTAAAAGGTGTGTGTGTCTGTGTGTGTGTGCGTGTGTGTCTCTGTGTGTGTGTGTGTGTGTGTGTGTGTGTGTGTGTGTGTGTGTGTGTGTGTGGTGTGTGTGTGTGTGTGACAAAAATATACATGACAGTATCCGCACTAAAGAAAAAGAACTTGCAGAGCGCATAGACCTAAGTGACAGGATAGAAGCGACAGCAACAAAAGAAGCTTTCATAAACACTCAAAGACCACAAGCCCAATTTTCATAACAACCCAACATGTAGACTAATAAACCCATCCAAATCTGAATTAGGCAAAATAAGCAAGAAAATTCTGGAAAAAATAATAAAGAACGTAAAATCAAACTCTGAATACAACCCCTGGAAGAATACATACGAAGTTATCCAATGGTTAAAAAAAACTCAATAAACAAAGTAATACAGTATTCATCACATTTGACATAGTAGACTTTTACCCATCTATAGATGAGGAACTACTCACTAAAGCCCTGAAGTTTGCCAGTAACCACACAGACATAACAGGGTCAGAAATGGAAATCATTCTCCACACCAAGAAAACATTACTACACAGCAAAAATGAAACCTGGACCAGGAAAACCAACAGAAACTCAACGTTCGACGTAACCATGGGATCATATGATGGTGCAGAAACATGTGAACTGGTCGGACTATTCATGCTGTCCAACATCAAGAAAAAACTCGGAAATCAAGTCGGACTATACAGAGACGATGGCCTTGCTGCACTAACCAACAATCCAAGAACCATCGAAAACAAGAAGAAAGAACTATGCAAAATCTTCCAAAACCACAACTTAAAGATTACCATTGAAGCAAACAAAAAGGTAGTGAACTACTTAGACATAACACTGGATCTCAACAATCACATATATAAACCATACAAGAAACCCAACGATACACCTCTTTATGTACACACCAAAAGTAACCATCCACCATCTGTATTAAAGACCATACCCCATGGCATAAACAAGAGACTATCAAACCTGTCATGCAGTGAGAGAGTGTTCAACAATGCAGCAGTAGAATACCAGGAGGCACTACAAACAAGTGGATACAATTACAAATTACAATACAACCCAGACAACAACACAAATAAAAGCAAGAAAATAGGAAAAGAACAATCATATGGAAAACCCCCCCATACGACGGGAAACTCAAAACAAACACAGGGAAAGAATTCTTCAAAATCCTTACAACTTCATTTCCAAAAGAACACACACAACAACATTGTATACCAGGCTACTGTGACATCAGAAAATGAAAAAGAAACATACATAGGGATCACTGAAAACCACTTCAAAACCAGATATGCAAACCATAAACAGTCATTTAATAAAGAAAAATATAAAAACCAAACAGAACTGAGCAAATATATCTGGAAACTTAAAGACGCATAAACAAGCTACAACATATCCTGGAAAATCATAAAAGAGCATCACCATACAGCAATGTTTCAAAAAGGTGCAACCTATGTTTAACTGAAAAATGGTTAATACTATGCAAACCACACTTAGCAACTTTAAACACCAAAACAGAAATAGTAAACAACTGCAGGCATAAATGGAAATCGTTGTTAGTGAATACATCCAAAGCAAAAACCTGAAAGCCCCCAAAAAACACGTGCAGCCAACCCGCACGTGCAAACAACCGCAAACGGGAGCCCACACGCTATATACACCGGCGGTGGGCAAACCAGAAACCATCCTGATGACAGCGCAACGCGCTCGAAACAAATTTGTAGAGAATTTTAATATTCCTTTTTAACACTTGTTTTAACAAATGTTGCTCCCCAAGGGTCGAGCGCTTTTAGAATCGTTTTAGCTGTTCAACCATATTGACATATATATATATATATATATATATATATACTCTACTATATATATATATATATACTCTACTTCAGGTACGCCAAGCACAGGGCGCATGACACAAAATATATCTATATATAATTGGCTATCTACTAGCGCTGCTGGTGCCAATGATGACGAGGAGGATGCTAAGGACGATGAAGACGACGAAGACGACAAAGGCGATGAAGACGACGAGGACGACAAAGGCGATGAAGACGATGAAGACGACGTCTACAGAGTCAAGTCCGTGGAATAACCACATTTACACTATTGAAAGATTTAGTGTGGATAGAACGTTTTGTGTTTTGCAATACCCATGACGTGTAAACAATATTTGAAAGCAAATATGGACCGCTAACTGAGATGTATAATGACTAGGTTTAGACTGGAGATATCTGATTTGAATGTACATCGTTTTAGATATGCATTTTGTGATGAGTGCAGTCTGATGTGTACGTTATGCCAGATGTCCAAAGGAGATGAGATTCTCTTCCTTGTTTGTTGTCAAAGGTTGAACGAAATAAGAAAAAGAATTATGGAGCCTAAATATTGTAGAGAACCTTGTTTATCTAAACTTCGTTTACTCATGACATGCACTAAACCTGATGTTATACAAAACGTATCGCTGTTTTTGTACAAGGCTGTTGAATATAGAGAAATAGCTACTTCTTAGTTTTGCATAATGTGCGTGCAATAGCCGTAGTTTTAGCACTCCTTTTGTATGGCATTAATTCGTCTTTTATCTGCATATCTGTACGTTTTTACCCCGTTCAGGAGGGGCCGAGGCCCATGTGAATAAACAATCATTTATCCATTTATTCATTCATTCTCTCTCTCTCTCTCTCTCTCTCTCTCTCTCTCTCTCTCTCTCTCTCTCTCTCTCTCTCTCTCTCTCTCTCTCTTTCTCTCTCTCTCTCTCTCTCTCTCTCTCTCTCTCTCTCTCTCTCTCTCTCTCTCTCCTACACACACACTTACACACACACACACACACACACACAACACACACACACACACACACACACACACACACACACACACACACACACGCAAACACACACGCAAAACACACACACACACACACACACACACACACACACACACACACACACACACACACACACACACACACACACACACACACACACGTACACACACATACTCATGCACAGAGAGAGAGAGAGAGAGAGAGAGAGAGAGAGAGAGAGAGAGAGAGAGAGAGAGAGAGAGAGAGAGAGAGAGAGAGAGAGAGAGAAGGGTTGGGTAGGGCGTTTGTTGGTGCCCATATGGCTGGCCGCCAAACGGAATTTCCCCGATGGCGTTGTGTTTTCGAAAAACAAGCAGTTGACGGGCTGTGCTGGCCAAGCCACAGGCGCATGAAAGAACACAACATTTTAAATTATGTTTTAATTTTCAGAATACATGTCGGCACGTCTAACACAATTGACTGATCGTGAATATGATCGATTATAAACACACTAACGGACAGTTCATAATACACATTGTCATCATATCAGGCGTAGTTTGCTATACAACTACACGATGGTAACTGATTGACTGTTTCCTTTATAGACGTTGTCATGCAGTGTGTGTGTGTGTGTGTGTGTGTGTGTGTGTGTGTGTGTGTGTGTGTGTGTGTGTGTGTGTGTGTGTGTGTGTGTGTGTGTGTGTGTGTGTGTGTGTGCATCTGTGTGCAAATGCACTAATACGCACACATGAATGAGCAGACACATCTGTGCCTGAAGGTACATGCTCACACAGACCTCAGGATCGCACACATGGTTGCACATGCACACAGAAGTGCACACCCTCGCGCACGCGCGCACGCGCGCGTGCACACACACACACACACACACACACACACACACACACCACACACACACACACACACACACACACACACACACACACACACACACACACACACACACACACACTGTCACATGCATGCTTGTGCCCCATTTGCTATGCACACACGTATATGCACACACGTGTAGGCCTACACTCACCACATACACCTGCAATGATAAGAATGGCACAGACAATGTTAGTTTGGTGCCCACGCTCCGACCAGCACACTGGCCGAATGGGCAGTGATCAGATATCTACTAAGCCATGAGAACCTCTCCCTAGTCATTAATTCGTTTATCCATCAGTTTCTAATTCTGTGTGCACTGTGGTCTCAAAACAGCAGATGTGGTGTCGCGAATATGGTGACATTTCCGTGATGAACCTGAAACTGACACTGCTGGCATGTACGTTTGTGTGATATGCTTGTGGATAGCTCGTCAGGATCTATTTCAAGCACCTGTTGTCACTCAGACTGCACCAAATGATCCACACGCGTTTGCCTGACGCATAACAACACACAGTCGCCTTCTGTGCTTTGAAGAAGGCAGTTGTCTTCCCTTTGTATCAAGGATCGGTCAGCTAGTTACCTTTGACAATAACGACCAGCGTTGTAAGAACACTTTGGCAGATGATGTGTTGAATTGACAATGCTGCCTGCACGCTACCTCAGCACAGTTATCAAGGAGCCCTATGTGCTCCATTCACTGCGCTTGCCGATCAGTGTGAGAGTCACAGCAGACGAACTAGTAACCGCGTTTCACTGTGTGTTGTGGCGGCGTAATAAGCGAACAGAATAATGTGCAGAGCACTTTCTGATTGTGGATTTGACATTGCTGTTGTGTTTACAGTAGTTGAAAGAAATATCCATCGTGAAGTATGATGTCATTTTGACAGTATTTTTGTTTTACATTTTCTTGTAAGAAGAAGTATTCTGTACATTGTTTGGTCTCAACGAGTCTCACTATTTTCATTCAGAACATTATATCAAACTGCCATTAATCGAGCATAGACTTTCATATCAAATTCGTGCAGATTTCAAACTGTGGATTTGTTTCTGCCAGAGATAGGTAAGGTGGTGATATAAAGACCTATATTCGTTTTCTGGTTGCCAAGGGAAGGAAATACTCCCTATTCTTACTGAATCATAGCTTTTTGTTTGGAAATATTCAACATGGCGACGGGCGGAGTTCCAGGAAGTAAAGAGGAGGACTTTCGGTACACCTGCACTCTATGCATGGAACCCTGCCGGGGTCGGAGTCCCAAAATCTTGCCGTGCTTCCATACCTTCTGTCTGCCATGTCTGTCTGCCCTGGAAGCATCAGTAACCACAGCAGCGGCTGAGGCCAGCAGGTCTGAAGATGAAACAAAGGACGCCAAAGAGGATGGTGGGGAAGACGCTGATGGTGAGGGGAAGGGGGCGGGAGAGGAAAAGGAATCCAAGGCGGAAAATGTTTCCGTGGAAGGCAGTGCCAGACAAGGTCAGGGAGAGTCACGGAACATATTCTTGTGTCCAACATGCCGGGCCCCTGTCACAATTCCTGAAGGGGGTGTAATCAATCTGCAGGTGAGTTTCTGAATGAAAGAGTACACTCTCTCTCTCTCTCTCTCTCTCTCCTCTCTCTCTCTCTCTCTCTCTCTCTCTCTCTCTCTCTCTCTCTCTCTCTCTCTCTCTCTCTCTCCATGTTTTAAGGCAGACATTGTATCATAGAGTACTAGCTTTGTAGAATAGTGAAAAGAAGTAGGAAAAATGGCCATTTAAGCCAATACTTAACAAAGTTAACCTTTGTAAAATAAAGAATCATTGTCAGTGTCTCTCTCTCTCTCTCTCTCTCTCTCTCTCTCTCTCTCTCTCTCTCTCTCTCTCTCTCTCTCTCTCTCTCTCTCTCTCTCTCTCTCTCTCTCCTGTATGGCAATGGGCTGAGTGTGTGTGTGTGTGTGTGTGTGTGTGTGTGTGTGTGTGTGTGTGTGTGTGTGTGTGTGTGTGTGTGTTTTGTGTGTGTGTGAGCGTGTGTGTGTGTGTGTGTGTGTGTGTGTGTGTGTGTGTGTGTGTGTGGGTGTGGGTGGGTGTGCGTGTGTGTGTGTGTGTGTGTGTGTGTGTGTGTATGTAGATGCGCGCATTAAACTGTCTATCATTATGGATGTGTTCCTTTCATATGATTAATATGAGAACTGCTTCCATGAAATAACAATCCTGTCTTTAAAATGACCAGTGACAGACAAAAAAAAAATGTTTGCATGTAGCCATGTGGCAAAGTGTTCTTATAGGAATGGGAATCATAAAAATGCCACATGCGTGGCGTGATCTGGTTTTTGTTGTTGGCAAGTCTATGAACATGACTGGTCTTGTAAGTGTTGTTCAGTGAATATTGTAACAATAAGATTGTTGTTGTAACATCTGAAATGGGTCCGTGCCTAATGCTGATGAAACTGGTTGTACTACATATTATTATATCGTTCATTAAGTTTCCAATACTGTCTTTAAATTTTGAACACGACTTTGCTAAGGTTATTCGTTTTTTTAAGCAAGTTCTCATTTTAGAGCAAAGCTGAGATATAAAAGGTAAATGAGATTTGAAAAGTAAGTCCTATTTATATGCATGAGGACAGAAACATATCCTCAACGTTAATGACTTGTTCTGTTATGACAAATGGTGATTTGAAAATCAGTGGACACAATCATGCATCAAGGTTACAATTGTTCTCCATGCTCCTTTCTTGATATTGAACTTGAATGCAATCCCCTTAACCCTTTTGGGACATAGATGATAAGAAAGAAACCAGAGATGACAACAATATAGGCGCTTCTTTGCATGTTAAAACACAGACACGACCACACACACAGCAATACATTATAGTGATAGGAAAAACACGGAGAAGAAAAGCTTTCCTGTTTATAAGGAAAACAGCACGTTTTATAGCTATATTGATGGATTGAAAAGACTTTCGTGTGTGGTAAACTACTAATACCTAATGTTGTTGTAGCACACTATATTTGGGGCACTCTAACATGAACGAAATTCATCACCAATAGCATTAACATTGCAGTGTGTTGCAGTGTATTCGTTGCCGTACATGACATTCAATAGGGACACACAGGCGCGTGCGCGCACGCATGCACACACGCACGCGCGTGCACACACACACACACACACACACACACACACACACACACACACACACACACACACACACATACATATATATATATATATATATATATATATATATATATATATATATTACATTCAGTTATAACAAAGCTTGCTCTTATGTCTTAGATTGAAGAAATAGGAGAAATAGGGGGAAATAAGCATTCATATCTGCAGTGGTAGATAATTCTGCCTAACTAACAGTATGTTATATATATATATATATATATATATATATATATATATATATATATATATATATATTATATATATATTTATATTATATTATATATATATATATATTATATATATATATATATATCTGTCAATGATGTTAAAAAGGAAGGTTAAAACTCAAGGTTAAACTCGACAAATTTGTTTCTAGCGGCGTTGCGCTGTCATCAGGATGGTTTTTGTTTGCCCACCGCCGATGTTATATAGCGTGTGGGCTCACGTTTGCGGTTGTTTGCACGTGCGGGTTGGCTGCACGTGTTTTTTTGGGGCTTTCAGGTTTTTGTTTGGGATGTGTTCACTAACAACGATTTCCATTTATGCCTGCAGTTGTTTACTATTTCTGTTTTGGTGTTTAAAGTTGCTAAGTGTGGTTTGCATAGTATTAACCATTTTTCAGTTAAACATAGGTTGCACCTTTTTGAAACATTGCTGTATGGTGATGCTCTTTTTATGATTTTCCAGGATATATTGTAGCTTGTTTTTGCGTCTTTAAGTTTCCAGATATATTTGCTCAGTTCTGTTTGGTTTTTATATTTTTCTTTATTGAATGACTGTTTGTGGTTTGCATATCTGGTTTTGAAGTGGTTTTCAGTGATCCCTATGTATGTTTCTTTTTCATTTTCTGATGTTACAGTAGCCTGGTATACAATGTTGTTGTGGAGACATTTATTGTTTAGTGGGCACTGCTCCTTTCTCGTGCAATTGCAAGATTTCCTTTCTTCACCCTTCTTTGCTGTGTTGATTTTCATTTTGTTGGATGCGTCAATCAGGTTTTTGAGGTTGGGCATACATGAGTACGATAGTTTGACAGTGTTTTTGTTAAATATTTTGGACAGTTTGTGCTCTTTTGGAAATGAAGTTGCTAGGATTTTGAAAAATTCTTTCCCTATGTTTGTTTTGAGTTTCCCGTCGTATGGGGGGTTATACCATATGATTTTTCTTTTCCTATTTTTCTTGCTTTTATTTGTGTTGTTGTCCGGTTGTATTGTAGTTTGTAATTGTATCCACTTGTTTGTAGTGCCTCCTGGTATTCCACTGCTGCATTGTTGAACACTCTCTCATTGCATGACAGGTTTGATAGTCTCTTGTTTATGCCATGGGGTATGGTCTTTAATACAGATGGTGGATGGTTACTTTTGGTGTGTACATAAAGAGGTGTATCGTTGGGTTTCTTGTATGGTTTATATATATGGTTGTTGAGATCCAGTGTTATGTCTAAGTAGTTCACTACCTTTTTGTTTGCTTCAATGGTGATCTTTAAGTTGTGGTTTTGGAAGATTTTGCATAGTTCTTTCTTCTTGTTTTCGATGGTTCTTGGGTTGTTTGTTAGTGCAGCAAGGCCATCGTCTCTGTACAGTCCGACTTGTTTTCCGAGTTTTTTCTTGATGTTGGACAGCATGAATAGTCCGACCAGTTCACATGTTTCTGCACCATCATATGAACCATGGTTACGTCGAATGTTGAGTTTCTGTTGGTTTTCCTGATCCAGGTTTCATTTCTGCTGTGTAGTAATGTTTTCTTGGTGTGGAGAATGATTTCCATTTCTGACCCTGTTATGTCTGTGTGGTTACTGGCAAACTTCAGGGCTTTGGAGAGTAGTTCCTCATCTATGGATGGGTAAAAGTCTACTATGTCAAATGTGATAAATACTGTATTACTTTGTTTCTTGAGTTTTTTGAACCATTGGATAACTTCGTATGTGTTCTTCCAGAGGTTGTAATCAGAGTTTGATTTTATGTCCTTTGTTATTTTTTCCAGAATTTTCTTGCTTATTTTGCCTAATTCAGATTTCGATGGGTTTATTAGTCTGCATGTTGGATTGTTATGAAAGTTGGGTTTGTGGTCTTTGAGTGTTATGAAGCTTCTTTTGTTGCTGTCGCTTCTATCCTGTCACTTAGGTCTATGCGCTCTGCAAGTTCTTTATCTTTAGTGCGGATACTGTCATGTATATTTTTGTCAGCTTTTTTGTAGTTTTTCTGGATGTTTTTGTCAAGGAGTTGAGAATATTCCTTTGGTTCCATTTTGTAGTAATTGCTAGTTTTGTCAGCCTTCACAAATATTTTTTTGTCATTTTGTACTTGTTTTATTTGTTTTTTTTTAATGTTGTTTGGAAATCGTTGTTAGATTTTTTGAATTCAATATTGGTTATCATTCTTTTCATTTGATCTTCAAGGGTTTCATATCGTCTATGACTGGTGGTGATCGCCATGATTTGAAATCGTAGGTGTTTTTGTCCTCTTTTTTTGCATTCGGGTTCAGGAAAAAGAATGCTTTCCATCTCATATTGCGTACGAACTTTTCGGTTTGTTCTATTAATCTTTTTAAGTAGAATTGTGGGTTAGAGAACGGTATGTTTTTTGTTGACTGCCTAAAATTGATTTCCTCCATTTTAAAATCTTTCGGGCCACAGTGCTCAACGTGAGGAGCAATCAAGATGAATATAACCAAAGAGCCTAAAATGATTTTAAAAGTGCTCGACCCCTTGGGGAGCAACATTTGTCAATGATGTTAAAAAGGAAGGTTAAAACTCAAGGTTAAAACTCGACAAATTTGTTTCTAGCGGCGTTGCGCTGTCATCAGGATGGTTTTGTTTGCCCACCGCCGATGTTATATAGCGTGTGGGCTCACGTTTGCGGTTGTTTGCACGTGCGGGTTGGCTGCACGTGTTTTTTGGGGCTTTCAGGTTTTTGTTTTGGATGTGTTCACTAACAACGATTTCCATTTATGCCTGCAGTTGTTTACTATTTCTGTTTTGGTGTTTAAAGTTGCTAAGTGTGGTTTGCATAGTATTAACCATTTTTCAGTTAAACATAGGTTGCACCTTTTTGAAACATTGCTGTATGGTGATGCTCTTTTTATGATTTTCCAGGATATATTGTAGCTTGTTTTTGCGTCTTTAAGTTTCCAGATATATTTGCTCAGTTCTGTTTGGTTTTTATATTTTTCTTATTGAATGACATTGTATACCAGGCTACTTTATTGAATGACATTGTATACCAGGCTACTGTAACATCAGAAAATGAAAAAGAAACATACATAGGGATCACTGAAAACCACTTCAAAACCAGATATGCAAACCACAAACAGTCATTCAATAAAGAAAAAATATAAAAACCAAACAGAACTGAGCAAATATATCTGGAAACTTAAAGACGCAAAAACAAGCTACAATATATCCTGGAAAATCATAAAAAGAGCATCACCATACAGCATGTTTCAAAAAGGTGCAACCTATGTTTAACTGAAAAATGGTTAATACTATGCAAACCACACTTAGCAACTTTAAACACCAAAACAGAAATAGTAAACAACTGCAGGCATAAATGGAAATCGTTGTTAGTGAACACATCCCAAACAAAAACCTGAAAGCCCCAAAAAACACGTGCAGCCAACCCGCACGTGCAAACAACCGCAAACGTGAGCCCACACGCTATATAACATCGGCGGTGGGCAAACAAAAACCATCCTGATGACAGCGCAACGCCGCTAGAAACAAATTTGTCGAGTTTTAACCTTGAGTTTTAACCTTCCTTTTTAACATCATTGACAAATGTTGCTCCCAAGGGGTCGAGCACTTTTAAAATCATTTTAGGCTCTTTGGTTATTATTCATCTATATATATATATATATATATATATATATATATATATATATATATATATATATATATATATATGTATATATATATATATCAGTATGGTTAAAAAGCCTAAAACAATTCTACAAGTGCTCAACCCCTTGGGGAGCGACATTAGTTAAGACAAGTATTAAGAGGAAGATTAAATTATCTACAATTTGTTTTGGATCTTGGCTATGTCAGGGATGGAGTTTGGGTTGCCCACCGCGGTATTATATAGGTGTGTATGAGAGAGAGAGAGAGAGAGAGTGAGAGAGATTGAGGAGAGAGGAGAGAGAGAGAGAGAGAGGAGGGAGAGAGACGAGAGGGGAGACGGGAAGAGAGCGATGAAGAGAAGGAGATGGAGAGCGAGAGAGAGAGAGCGAGAGAGGAGCGAGAAACGAACGAACGAACGAACGAACACGAACGAACGAATCTTTTTTTTAGTGAGGGAGAATAGAATAAGCACAATTCAGGCTTTTTACATCTTGCCCTCGATGATGCAGAAAAAAATAATAACAATATGTGGGTCTTCAAAAACAACGAACCATCTAAAATAGTGTAAAGAATATTAGCCGAAAGACAAAAGGGCAATCCAAAATTATGACAGTCAACTTTTCACCACACACACACACACTCACACACACACACACACACACACAAACACACCCCAACCTATACCAACACACACATTATGAGAAAACAACTTCCAGCAAATTACATTTAAAAATAGGAGAAGAAGAGAAATGACGGACGTCAATGAAAGTGTGGACAGGTGAAACAGTATTGTCATGACAAGGTTAGAGAAGGGTAACGAAGGAATACAAATGAACCATTCAAATGATTTAAACATTCATTTGTACTTAATCAAACAATAATTTGAAAAATACGTTAAAGAAGGTTATAAGATGATTCGTCATTTAGGGATCCCTGCCTGAGAAGGTTCTAACTGACAAATTTTCTCATTTTCATTTTTTGTGCTAATAGATGTACCAAAATGAGTTGTAACTTTGGTGTGTGCTGATATTATGTAATTTTGTGGATACATCAATTAATCGATGATTTATTGATCAGAAACCTAAAATAACCATGCTAAAAAGAGCGCAAGTTTGTTAACGCCAGAAGGATATTTCCGGCCTAATGTACACCCCTGCACTGCCTTTGGTGACTTGCACCAGTGTAAGGTCTCTCGCCAGAAAGTTATCTACTGGCTCAGCATGGGACACAGCAGTCAGAAGCAGAAGCAAGATGGCAGCCAGTCAGTGCTAACAGCCCTATGCGGACCCTCTGGCAGGACAGCTTGGCTGTTGCGGACACCACTGTGGGAAGGTTGACAAAGTCCATCTGTTGACCCTGATAGTGGCGGGGTATGGAAGGGTCCCGTTGCCTGCTTGTTTATGTGGCTATCAATTAGTCAGAGGTCTGCCAAATGGTCCCGTTGCTTGCCAGTATTATCTGTTAACAAATAGCCTGCCTCCGGGACAGGGATGTTTAATCAAAGAAGGATCAAATTTATATCCTACAAGGCAAGGTTTCCAGCATGCTGGTGGGCATCCTGAGAAATTCACAGCCAGGCCACTTTCTCTACAACCTTCCTGTGATTCGACCTCAGATTCAGTTTGCATTGCATCAGGGAATAACCTTGAAACAGTTACGTTGTACCCCTTTTTCATTTGTGTTTTCATTTAATAGTGTGTGATTGAGTTTTACCTAGATGCTGTTTTGGAATGTTATAATTGAATGATTTCATATACAGTTTCTGTCATAGTCTTACGATTTTTGTTGTTGGTTGGCATGTGTCATGGAAGGTGTGCTTGCAAATGACATGTATGTGTCTTTGGGTCTAAGGTCTACAGATACAAAGTGGTTTTAGACCAAGAAAAAAAGTAGATAGAAGGGGGTATGGAAAAGTAGAAGGGGGATGGGTCGTTCTCTTTAATTGGGGTGGTGCCAGGGGGCCCAGGTGGGGGTTAGGAGGGGGAGGGGGAGGTGGAGGAGGTGTTGTGTGTGTGTGTGCGTGTGTGTGTTGTGTGTGGGTGATGTGTGTGTATGTGTGTGTGGCTGTGTGTGTGTAGTGTGTGTGTGTGGTGTGTGTGTGCGTGATTTTGCTGTTTTGTGGATTGTAAGTGTGAGTTTGTAGGTGGTGTGTTTATTTAGTTTTTATGCTATGCTGTCTTCTTAAGCACCCGTATTTAAATGGAATGACACAATTACAGTATCTGCTTATCAATCACCAAATGCTCAAATCATAAAAAATATATATATCATACACATTTTTTGTTAAACTTAAGAAAATATGTGTACACGGTTTTGAGTGAGTAATGGCCTCTTAGCAGATCATGGCGGGGGTGATTTCTTGAAAACGCAATGTTGGCACTGGTGGCAGCGACAGTTGTTACATGAACCTAGAGCAGCATGGACGAGCCCCTCGCGAAAAAAACTCGTACTGCAGAACCTGGGTTTGACACGTCAGATGATTGAACCCGTCAGCAGGAAGGCTGAACTTGCAGTCCAGTTGACGTGTCCAGTGGAGGTCGTGCTAACTGGAGTAATTTGATTTCCACATCACAATATCCCATCTGTAGTTAAATCTGCGTCTTCAATTTCCATGACATTCTGTGGGCCAGGTGAGTTGGGTGTGTATAAGTGTGTGGCGTTTCTGTACGTCAAAGTACTAAATCATTATGCTTTACAGACTCCAACTACCCAGAACTCCCCCCTGTACCCCCTCCACTGATTTTCTGGTCAAAAAATCCCCCAGGGGACCCACTGACACAAAGATAGCGGAAAAAGAAAAAGACATATGAATTTAAATTTGGTAATCATTTGTATCGTGGTGCTGTGGTGGGTGTTTTAATCATGTTGTGTGTGCGCGTGCGCAGCGTATGCGTGCGTGCATGCGTGCATGTGTGGCGTGTGTGTGCGTGGTGCGTGCGTGCGTGCGTGGGGTGTGGTGTGTGTGTGTGTGTGTGTGTGTTGGTGGGTGTGTGGGTGTGTGTGTGTTGTGTTGTGTGTGTGTCAGGTATTGTGTTGCGATGTCATATTAGATGTCTTTAGGAGGTGTAGCACATAAAGGGTCAGAAGTAGTCGTAATCTCCATTTTCAGTGCGCAGGAGGTTTTTTTAAAGTGTGGGTGTATTTCTTTTTCAGACTGTTGGCAACATCAAGTGAAGACACCAATGACGAGGCCCTACCCTACCCTAAGCAACCATTGCGAAAAAGAAACATCGCCAGAAAAAACAACTCAGAAAGGGACAAAGAAAAGAACAAAACTTGGCAAGTCTTACGGGAGGGCAAGCAGCGGAGCCAAGTGAAGAAGTCTACGGGAGGCAAGCAGCTTAGCCAAGGAGAAGCAGTCTACGGGAGGCAAGCAGCTTTAGCCAAGTAGACGGAAGTCTACGGGAGGGCAAGCAGCTTAGCCAAGGAGAGAAGAAAAGGTCTACGGAGGGCAAATGCAGCTTAGCCAAGGAGAAGAAGTCCTACGGCGAGGCAAGAAGCTTAGCCAAGGAGAGAAGTCTACGGAGGCAAGCAGTTAGCCAAGGAGAAGAAGGCTCTACGGCGAGGCAAGCGCTTAGCAAGGAGAGAAGTCTCGGGAGGCAAAGCAGCTTAGCCAAGCGAGAAGAAGTCTACGGGAGGCAAGCAGCGTAGCTCCAAGGAGAAGAAGTCTACGGTGAGGCAAGCAGCTGAGCAAGGAGAAGAAGTCTCGGGAGGCAAGCAGCTTAGCCAAGGAGAAGAAGTCTAGGGAGGCAGCAGCCTTATCCAAAGGAGAAGAAGTTACGGGCCGGCAAGCAGCTTAGCCATGGAGAAGAAGGTCTCACCTTAGCCGCTCTTAAGAAATCTGCTGTAGCAAAATGGTTTTCAGCAAATCGACTGTAGCACCCGTCGGGATACTGCTTTTTTGGAGTGTGTTCCAAACACTTTGACTTCACTGACTTCCTTAGACGTGCGCAGGAGAACCTGTGCGACTACTGGAAGCGTGGCGTACTCGACATTCATCGGTTTTATGGCGGCTCTGACTCCAGTGACGAAAATGTGAAAGCTATTTGTAGGTACTTCCATAAGGTCAACCAATGGGAAATCCCGGGTTCCTGGAGAACGGACGCAGCTCAGATTTCCCTATCCTCTGGGGACTTGCAACTGGACTAAAAGGACTGTCAAGCTCTTTTCAGCGACCACAACAAAACCGTAGTGGAATTACCTCCTTTGGTGTCGTCCGGGCTCTACACCAACATCACAAGGCATCTCACTCGCGTACCTTGGGCCTGAAGGATGCTCCCCATTATGAGCCTGGCATACTATGGACGAGACCAGCATCAAACTGTGGCCCCAAAATCAGGTGATGCTGAAGCGAAACAGCCCCCACAACAGGGATCATATACTCAACCAGGAGTTAGCTGCCTCACCGCATCTGGGGCCCACACAGTCTGATGATTCAAATAATTGCCTCTTGTTCACCTCATCCAAGCGTTTTTCAACCGTCTGACTCGAGTTCAATACCACTAAGAAAGAGAGTGAATGCTTCACGCGTATGGGGCGCCACCACACAGTTGATGATACCAAACTGCCTCTTGTTCTCCTCCTCCAAGCAGTTCTCAACGTTCTCAAACAGTGTTCAAACACCAAGACAAAGAGGGAACCTTTTCCACAAAACAACGCCCCCTAAAACAAAACCACTAACCAGAAAAAACCGGACCCTAGGCCGGTAACCGGAAAAAAGAAAGATGTAAGAAAGAATCTCAGATTACTTGGTTAGACGAATATTACTCTTCAGAAAAAGGGAAGTAAAGAGCTGTACCAAAGAAAGTGCTTAATACCATAGATTGATTCCCAAATGTAAAACATAAAGGCAGCAGGATAACGGACGATCAACGTCAGGACATTTTTTCATCGCATACTATGCTTTGAAACACTACAGCAGCCAAGAAAAATTGTCGTTTGTTCAACACGTACAGGGAAACAAAGACCAAAAACAGTTCTAAAACGGAGGATGGACGTAGCAATTTGAAAAAGCAGGATTGTTAGTCGTGAATATTCATTGACCATTGATGGATGAAGGAGCGCGGGGTCTGCAAACATTTCTTTTCTTTCCACTCTTGGATTAAGCCGATGTTTTGTGGACCATGCCTCTAAAGAACTGCAAAGTATGGGTCTTTATGAGAAAGCCGTCGTGGAAACACCAACCACACAACAAGACACGGTTCCGCTTGTGGAAAAAGCGGTTTTTTAATTTTATTTAAAGCGCCACATTTGAGTCATTTCCAGTGGCTAGGAATCACATACACCCGCAAAGACCACGAAAAGAGAAATATTTACCCGCAAATTCTCACCATCACGAAAATGTGATGAACTGTATAAAGATCAATGCCACAAGACGAGGGAATACAGCCAGTATCATCAAAAAAGTACAGGAAACATTTTTCTATACCAAATACAATCTTTCTTTCCATGTCCCCAAAAAAGGGGACCAGTGTGGCACCTGTACTGCGGCTTGCCATATAGAAAGTCAAACACCGTTAACAGAGGCTGATGCGGAATCGTTGCAGTAACATTTGTAAGAAGAAGAGGACCGCAAGGACAACACAATAGCCGACAACGGAGGCCTCTAAAGAGTACCCATCACTGCATGTTGTGACTGTGGACATTGCAGGGCTGTTCTTGCAGTGTCATTGCGGCCATGTCAGCCTGCTCTATTAACAAGAGGAAAAACTCTGCGGCTATAATTTCCACTAATCTAACTCTTTGTTCCGAGGCGGCACAGAGCAACTTGTTTACCACCTGGGTGATGAGACAGAGGGAAACGGGGTCATGGCGAAATAGTTAGCTGCCTCTTCAAGTACTTTTCATCTCTTCCTGCCCATGGTTCAGCATGTAGTCATTTACTCTGATGCTGGTGGCGAGACAGAGAACCGGAATCAGTATGTGACAGCGGCACTCTTTTTTGCTGTCACATGTGCCAAACATAAAGACGGTCACTCAGAAGTATTTGGTATCGGGTCCACACTCAGATGGATGTGATTCGAATGCATGCTGCAATTTCAAGAGCAAAGAAAAACACACCGATTTACGTTCCATCTGAGTGGGACATCGTTTCAAAGCTGGCCCGACGGCAAATATGTTACAACGTTGTTCCAATTCGGGCCATCGAATTTGTTTTTTATGATTTCAAGAAGAGACTAGCTCAGCCTACATCCGCAATACAAAAACGGACACACCGGACATAGGGTCTCTGGCGAACATCCGTTTTGATCAATAAGTTGTTCTAAAGGCGTTGACGACATCCTGTGTTCAAGACCAACTGGATGAGAAAATATGAATGCCTTTGAATCTTGTGGGAATCATCCAGGCGGGGGCGCCAAGGAAGCGCCAAGAACTGCCCAACAGTTACTCCAAACCTGTACCACCAAGAAACTGCCAGTGTCTGAGCAAGAAGAAGGACCTGCTGTCGCTGTGCACCAATGGCGTCATTCCCAAGAGCCAGCACACTTCTACCCGAACATCCAGCCTAGCCTCATCTGCAGACGACAAACTGCCAGAGCCTGACGTGAAGGACCTCTCAAAGTGACAGACTATGGTCTGCACCTTTTCTCTAAATCACAGCCAGCAATGTCCAAAGCTTCACGTACTAATGTATACAAACAACCTTTCCGTCTTCTGTTATTAGATCATGGAGAAAAACTGTGTGATTTGGTTCCTTTAACATAGGATTAATAAAAGCGCTTCTGTGTGAATTGCCGTATGGGGAATGGGATTGATATTGTGTAAAAACTAGTGATGTGTTTTATAGCATGAACAGCAAGAAATATCTCCATGAAACGGTGAAGATACAAACTGAATGAAAACTTGGCACTATGTATTGTGATTATACATTAAAGACAGACTGTGACGACAAAGAGTGAAATATATTTCGAAATGCGGAACTATTACCCGATTAATCATCCTCTTACAGCTGAACTGTGAGTAATTTTCAATTCTTGGCATGTCATGGTCTCTAATTGTTCTGCAAGAGGGAGGGGAGAAAGATTAAAAAAATAGAGAACGAAAGATAAGAGAGATTAAGAGAGAGCGAGAGAGAGTGAGACGATGAGAGAGACGAGGGGGCGGATGAGAGAGAAGAGAAGAGAGAGAGCGAGAGACGAGAGAGATGTATGACTACTAATGATCATGGGCATTAAAAAAACAAAATCTATGTATCTTCACTTTTGCTCTGTGTATGCCCAGCTTACTAGCGCCTTTAGTTGAGTGGATGCTCGTGTGAAATATGACTGCTCGGCATACTACTTGGTTTGTAGAGACCTTTGCACTCTGTAACAGTTTAACTACTGCAGCCAACCACAGCAGTACTAGCGGGGCAATGGTATAAAACAGACACCAGCTGTGATAAACTTGCCCTTCCGTGTGTGGCCCAAACGGTACCACTGCAGACAGCCTTCCCAGCGGTTTTGTTATCTCTCAGCCACTCCCTGTGTCTGCCAGCGAGCAGGAAGTTCTCCACGGCCACTAGCTATAATCAGGCATCACCTGGCAGTTGCAGATATCAGTTATGGTGCCGGCCCCAGGCGGGTTCTGTTTATCAACAGCCCTTTTAGTCACTCGGTGAGGGGAAAAAAAGAGTGTGCTTTCACGAGTGCCACAGTAGTAACTAGCTAACACCAAACATTTAATTAATCCACTATTGCCAATAAAGGGATGCCATATGAAATCGCAGCTTTATTTTAGGTCAAGAGAAAATTTAAATTAGAAAACAATTATCAGCGTGTCAGCTTTCTCTCAAGTAATTAAGTATTGGCTTTGTAGATTAGATAACTTTCAAACGGCCATTTTCTCAAAACTAGTGTGAGAAGAGGATCAGATACCTTCTGGCAGGGACCCCTCATTTAGTTCACTGTTTAGGAAGAGTAGCATCACGATTATGTGAAGTTTTGTTTTTTGAAAACGTTTAGACTAGAATTACATTAAATGAAGGACACTAGGTATTCCACAAACAACCACAGAGTATATGTAGGATAGATTTAAAAGATCAATCTCGGTAGGGTATCTGAATTTTCTGAATTGCGGAATCAGGTTCGTTTTAAATGTATTTTTCAAAGTCGGTGGTGCTTGATGGACATTATCTTATAACATGAAAATGGCTTTGTTATAAGTGGAGTTTCCATTTTTTAGAGGCAAAATGTTAAACGTTTATAATCAGAGGGAGTTAAGTTAACAGTTGTGTAGTTTTGAGAAGAGAAACGAGTTTCACAGCCGTTTGAGACTGAAGGTTGGTTTAATACGTTTATAAATGGCCGATCCCACAATGTCGAAGAGAAATCTCAAAATGAGATCTCAATGTACGAAGTACAATTAACAGCTTACGACAATGTTTGGTCTAGAAATATTTTAGTTTTGAAAGCCGGGAATCTTTTGAGACAGCGTTTGCAAAAGCATTGTGACATGAGAAAAGACCTGACACATTATTGTCTACAATGGACACCAAGGTCTTATGATGATCAATTTTCAACTATTTCATTATTATACTAAGAGATACGGGAATCATAAGAAAATATTTTGCGCTTTTGTCTGGTGGTTCTTATCAAGTACTTCGTTTTCTGTGGTGAGACACATTGATTGAAGTTCCGACCATATGATTGATTTGTTTATACTTTCTTGTCAACTTGCATATACATTTTCAATTATTTTATGACTACAGTGAATTGTCGGTTGTCATCAGCGACCATTTCACAGAGACTATCAATGAATAGAGGTAAATCGTTTTTATTATAGGGAAACTAAGATAGGTCCGAGGTATGACCCTTGAGCACACCATGACTAATGGATA
This sequence comes from Conus ventricosus, assembly GCA_018398815.1. Classification (NCBI taxonomy): domain Eukaryota; kingdom Metazoa; phylum Mollusca; class Gastropoda; order Neogastropoda; family Conidae; genus Conus; species Conus ventricosus. The sequence goes on from CM031622.1 coordinate 53,236,031, forward strand.
ATGTAGGAGATACAGAGTCATTTTACTGAGACCATTTGCTTTCTACCGGAAAGATAATGAAGGATAGGAGTTATAACGAAATTCTCTGCTAAGTTGTATTACCTTAAGCTTTTTAAAAGAAGATTGCGAGTCCATACGTCAAGAAGCTTTCATAAAAATTCTTCCATGAGAACACCTGTAAGGTGAGAGGAGAGAGAAGAGAGAGAGAGAGAGAGACGAGAGAGAGAGGAAGAGAGAGAGAGAGAGAGAGAAAAGACAGAACAGACAGGACGACAGACAGGACAGGCAGAAAGAGGACAGACAGAAGAAGAGAGAGAGAGCAGAGAGAGAGAGAGAGTGAGAGGCTGTTGATATGACCAGATATGCAAACCAGTATGACAAAACCACAAACAGTCATTCACACAAAGATAAATACAATACTCAAACTGAATGGAGCAAAAGGACAATGGAACTGAAAGGACGCATAAAAATAAAATAAAACATTTCCTGGAAAAATCATAAAAAGGTCACCCATTACAGAATATTTCAAATGATGCATAACCTAGGCCCTAACTGAAAATGGCTACTAGTATGGTAAACATCTCTTAGCAAATTTAATACTAAAACAGAAATAGTAAATAACAGCAGGGCAAAAGGAATCGTTGTTAGTGAATACACCCCGTACAAAACCTGGAAAACCCCCACAAACACACGTGCAACAACACGCACGGTAACAACTGCTGCAAACCGGGCACCACACGCTATATAAACACGGCGGTGGTCAACCCAAAACTCCATCCGGAACGATAGCCAAGTGCTAGTAACAAATTTGTAGATACTTTTAATATTCCCTCTTAAATTACTTGTCTTAACTATATAATATATAATATATATATATATATTATAATATATTATTGAATTATAAACAAAGCTTGCTCTTATGTCTAAGATTGAAAGAAATAGGGGGAGAAAAGCATTCATATCTGGCAGTGGTAGATGATTCTGCCTCTAACTAACAGTATGTGCTTGAGTGGGCGTGAATGGGGGAAAAAATAAATGCTTCTCACAATGAACCTTCAGCAAGCTTATAGTCTCCAGGGGAGACACCCTCCAATAGGGAGGAAACTCACTAACATATAACTCCTGGTCATATACCGATATTTCGAAACTTGGTGGTTTCTCCTCAGTGACCGCGGAAGTGGTAATTTGACTCCTCTGCCTTTTCAGTTTTAAGAAGAATGCAATCCCAGAAAAGGCTGGTGTGCAATACCGAAGTATGTTTGTTGGGTTTTCAAAAACCAACCAAAGGAGCCACCTAAGAAGCAAAAGAAAATCATGAAAGAGCAAAACAAGCTACATTTTCTTGTGAAAAGTAGAAAATATAAAAAGATATCCTCTTAAGACACAAGTGCTGAGGGTCAGTTCTTGGAATGAATCCGCAAGGACTAAAATACAACAAAACTAATAAATTCCAAGGATAAGTACCGCGCACCGTTCCAGCAACTTACAGAGCAGCTTGGTGTTGCAATGACTGCAAGAAATATTGAATTATAAACAAAGCTTGCTCTTATGTCTTAGATTGAAGAAATAGGGGGAGTTAGTTAGTTAGTTAGTTAGTGATTATAGGGTCCAGCGGACTACTAGGAGCCAAATCAGGACCTCAGCTATCATATCTGAGTCTCTTGAACAAATACTCACACTAGTATTAACACATCACTTAAAATTTATGAGGACAAAAGCACAATTATCTTTTCAACTCCTTCGACACCTGTATACATTAATAAAACCCTATATTTTATAATATAAGTTTACCTCTTTCAAAAAAGAAAAATAAGATCCACTGAAATCTCACGAAAAAGAACCGATAAATCACTGGTGGAAAAGAACTTCTCTCTGATACACATCAAATCAGCACATTCTGTCAAAAAATGATTAACACTGAACAAGCTGTCAACGCAACACACCATGGGGGGTCTTCCCTTCTGAATATCCAACTGTGCGTTATATAGCTGTGCCCAATATGTAACCGTGACAAATCGATTCCTCTTTACGGTTACGTACCACCGATGGGAAAGGATTGGTTAATCTGGGCAAATTTTAAACAATTTATTATGAATTTGATTACACCATTCACTCTGCCACAGTTCACGACAATACAAACTGGATTTATGACGTAGATCAGAGTGAGGAACAAACTGCATAGGCCTCCTGGAAGACTTGCACCGAGAGCTTGTTTGGCTGCTTTGTCCACCACTGAGTTACCATAGATTCCCATGTGGACTGGGGACCCACAAGAAAACTATATGCTTTCCCGAAGAGACAAGCTGAGTATGAAGATCATGAATATCCGCTAATACTGGATGTGATACTTCTCTTGTCGACAAAGCCGACAATGCCGACAATGAATCCGATAAAATAAGGAAATCATTCTGATCTGATCTGGACACCGCACTGAGGGCCAGATTTAAAGCCTTCAGTTCAGCAGTGTAAACAGATGACCAATCCGCAATCTTAACAAAGTAGGCTCCTGAAAATCGTTTATCACCCACAATGGCAGCTGCAGCCCTCTCACCTTTCTTAGAACCATCAGTAAAAATCTTGATAAAATCTTTATAAAGTTCACATTGCCAAGATAAAGTTTTTTATATGCAACACTCGAGGTGACCTCCTTTCGAAATTGAGTTAAATATAAATTAATCTCTGGATTGGCGACTTTCCAAGGAGGTAAATCAGTCTGTAATGGACCATCATCAACAGCATCAAGGTCAATGCCAGCTGCCCCGAAATGGGGCAAAATACGAATACCCATGGAGGAATCTCATTTGGCTTTAAGTCTATTTGGCTCTAAAGGCGGGTTTCATGACAATATCATAGGCAGGGTTTTCTGGATTAGCCCTCAGTTTCAGGTAGTAATTCATGGAAAGACGCAACCTCCTTAGCTCCAGAGGGGGTTCACCCGATTCAGCATACAAACTTTCTTTTGGAGATGTGCGAAGTGCTCCCAGAGCAATCCGCAGTCCTTGATGATGGATTGGATCAAGAGCTTTGAGGTAAGACTTTCGTGCAGAACCATATACCACACACCCATAATCTAGCTTTGGTCTACCAAAGCTCGATACAATCGCAACAAAGTTCGCTTGTCTGCACCCCAAACAGTGTGACTAATAACCTTCAAAACATTCAAACCTGACTGGCAAGATTGTTTAATGTACTTAATGTGAGGCAAAAAGAAGCTATTATCAAAAATAACCCCCAAAAATTTCACTTGTTTGGAACTTAATTACTGACCATGAGACTGATAGCTGGTTCTAAGACCTGAGATCTTTCCTATGGAAATGAATACACTCTGTCTAGTAGCTGAAAATCTAAATCCATTTTCAGTAAACCCACTGCTGAACACGATTAACACACAATTGAAGTGACGCTCAGCTGCAGCCAAAGTTTTCCCCTTGGCAGAGATGGAGAAGTCATCAACAAATAATGACTTATCGATTCCAGACTTTACTGACTGGACGATGTTATTAATCTTCAGATTGAACAGAAGTGGAGAAAGGATGCTACCCTGAGGGACACCCATCTCCTGCTCAAAGGATCTGAAAAGGTCGATGAAGTCTAACACTGAAATGCCTGTTAGACAAAAATTAGCAATAAACATTGGTAAATTACCTTTGAAATCAAGTGCCTTCAAGTCCTGAAGAATTCCATGCCTCCATGTTGTGTCATAAGCTTTTTCTAAATCAAAAAGAATAGAAACTACATGTTCTCCATTGATCAAAGCATTCCTGATGAAAGACTCATAACGAACCAGATGATCAGTAGTACTGCGGTGTTCCGGAATCCACACTGGGAAACATCTAAGGCCCCCAGACATTCTAACTGCCACAACAATCGAGAATATACCATTCTCTCCATAGTTTTACATAAGCAACTAGTGAGAGCTATAGGACGATAGTTGTTAGGATCCGAATGATCTTTCCCTGGTTTAGGAATAGGGATAACAACCGTTTCTGTCCAAGAAGGTGGAAAATACCCTGAACCACCAAACATGATTAAACCAGAGACAACAACAATTTTAAAACCTCAGCTGGCAAGAAATAGGGGGAGATAAGCATTCATATCTGCAGTGGTAGATGATTCTGCCTAACTAACAGTATGTGCTTGAGTGGGGAAAAAATAAATGCTTCTCACAATGAACCTTCAGCAAGCTTATAGTCTCCAAGGGGGAACACCCTCAATAGGGAGGGAAACTCACTAACAATATAACTCCTGGTCAATATACCGATATTTCAAAACTTGGTGGTTTCTCCTCATGACCGCGGAAAGTGGTAATTTGATCCTCTGCCTTTTCAGTTTTAAGAAGAATGCAATCCCAGAAAAGGCTGGTGTGCAATACCGAAGTATGTTTGTTGGGTTTTCAAAAAACCAACCAAAGGAGCCACCTAAGAAGCAAAAGAAAATCATGAAAGAGCAAAACAAGCTACATTTTCTTGTGAAAAGTAGAAAATATAAAAAGATATCCTCTTAAGACACAAGTGCTGAGGGTCAGTTCTTGGAATGAATCCGCAAGGGACTAAAATACAACAAAACTAATAAATTCCAAGGATAAGTACCGCGCACCGTTCAGCAACTTACAGAGCAGCTTGGTGTTGCAATGACTGCAAGAAATATTGAATTATAAACAAAGCTTGCTCTTATGTCTTAGATTGAAGAAATAGGGGGAGGATAAGCATTCATATCTGCAGTGGTAGATGATTCTGCTAACTAACAGTATGTGCTTGAGTGGGTGAATGGGGAAAAAAAATAAATGCTTCTCACAATGACTCACAGCTATGTCTCAAGGGGAGAACCCCAATAGGAGAAATCACTAACATATAACGTCTACGTTCAATTGGTGGTTTTTATGACCGCAGAAGTGGAAATTTTCCCCTTCTTTTT
>CM031622.1:53241944-53244444 GCA_018398815.1 Conus ventricosus
CTAAACACTGTCTGCATCAGCATATCAAACTTTTACAACACCGTTGGGTGCACTTAAACACTGCAATAAATAAATGCCCTCTATTTCTATACTAAACACAATTAAATAAAAACCTATAAAAAATATCAAAACATTTTCTTTACAGATGCAAAGCGGCCAAAGACACAAGCGTTTGACTGAACAACAAGATGACGGCAGGGTTGTCAGATTGGATAGACAATTCATGAAAAAGTTCTTCACCTTCCTCACCCTTTGACTGAATGCTGTCAAAACTTTCGTGAGAAGCACTTGAAGCGAAAACACAAGATAAGACAAGCGTATAAACATTTAACGGAGCTTGGCTGCATAGCTATGCTCGCAAAGCAAGCACTCACTAATATCATCTTGTAAAGAAATTTCTTACAGTCTTGAGAAAGAAAGGAAGGAAGAAAAAACACTCGTGCAGTTATGTATGATTTGAAAGAAGCTTCAACTGTAATTAGGGCACAGCATTTTATGCTTTTGCTTCAAAATGATGTCTGCTAGTATTTTATGGTGATATGTGTTTATGTTAGTACCCATGTATGTTTTTTGTTGTACATGGGAGTGTGTATGTTTGTTATAGTGATGTATGTTAAATGTCATATCAAATAATAGATGTTTTATGATGACATATCTTTATGTTCCAAGGTAAGAGATATACATAGAGACAGACAGATAGATAGATAGATAGATAGATAGATAGATAGATAGATAGATAGATAGATAGATAGATAGATAGATAGATAGATAGATAGATAGATAGATGGATGGATGGATAGATACATAGATACATAGATAGACAGACAGAATGAGTTTGTCTTATTGTGTTGTACATTCACTGCTAGGGAAATACATGTGGTATGGGTATCTGACGAATTTATGAAAAAGCTGATGTAGCACAACTGAAGGATATATCGGTCCTAGCATAGACAGAAAATACCACAATTTCCGTATCATAAACATAGACAGATTAGTGCACGTCAGGCTATTAATAGCATTCCAGCAGCACCTCTCTCTCACGACAATGAGGAAATTCGATAATGAAAGAACTAGAACATACGCTTGACAAAATTTACCAACACCCCTGAAACATGCGTTTACTGATAACCGAGCCAAGCGGAGACACTGAAGCGATAGCCTAAATCGCCATGGGAGGGGGGGGGGGGGGGGGGGGGGGGGGGAGGGGGGAGGGGGCATGGTTCTGTATCACAGAGGCAGTTTGGTCTTCGATGTACGTCTACGTCCCACTGACGTGCAGATGCACTGCTTTAACAGTTAGATTAATCAGGTTAAAACGATAATACAAGAGTTTTGTTGGGGAACGAAATCTCCAGTTATCAATGCATGAATACCCACGCAGACAAGCTGACAAAGAGGTGGGCGACACGAAGATATCGTGTGATCTGGTAACATATGGGGATGTCGGTAATCTTCGCCCATCAGTAGGAAAGTATACTTCTAAGCTGAAGAGCAGATTGTGGTAATGGCCAGATCATGGACAAACAAAGGCGATTTCGGTCAAAGTCCACTGCTCGTTGCTGTCATCTTATAAGTAATGCGTATGACGATTTCCCCGTAGGCGTAGGTTTTATCCGAGGGTGAAGGTAGTAGAATAAAAACAAAAAACTACATAAAATAAGTTGCAAAGTCTGCACAAGCATTTGTGACGCAAAGGAAAAAAGGAGGAGTGTATGTAATAAACTAGGATCAAAGGAAGCAAAAGAGCAGAGTCCAGGAGAGTCAGTGAACAGAGGAAATGACTAACACACAATGTCCTGACAGTCCCAGAGAGTCAGGGAACAGAGGAAATGACTAACACAAAATGTCCTGACAGTCCCAGAGAGTCAGTGAACAGAGGAAATGACTAACACACAATGTCCTGAGAGTCAGGGAACAGAGGAAATGACTAACACAAAATGTCCTGACAGTCCAAGAGAGTCAGGGAACAGAGGAAATGACTAACACACAATATCCTGACAGTCCCAGAGAGTCAGGGAAGAGAGGAAATGACTAACACACAATGTCGTGACAGTCCAAGAGAGTCAGGGAACAGAGGAAATGACTAACACACAATGTCCTGACAGTCCAAGAGAGAGTCAGGGAACAGAGGAAATGACTAACACACAATATCCTGACAGTCCCATAGAGTGAGGGAACAGAGGAAATGACTAACACACAATGTCCTGACAGTCCAAGAGAGTCAGGGAACAGAGGAAATGACTAACACACAATGTCCTGACAGTCCCAGAGAGTCAGAGATCAGAGGAAATGACTAACTTACAATGTCCTGACAGTTCAAGAGAGTCAGGGAACAGAGAAATGACTAACACACAATGTCCTGACAGTCCCAGAGAGTCAGGGAACAGAGGAAATGACTAACACACAATGTCCTGACAGTCCAAGAGAGTCAGGGAACAGAGGAAATGACTAACACACAATGTCCTGACAGTCCCAGAGAGTGAGGGAACAGAGGAAATGA
>CM031622.1:53249444-53261156 GCA_018398815.1 Conus ventricosus
GTTTTCCCCCACTACTTAATTGTTCAGCATTATATTGTTTGGTCAATCAGTGGGCGATTGCATCTCTTAGGAGATCCAAGTAAAGGTTGTTCTGCACAATTCTTAGCCGCTGACAATGCTTGGGTTATTGAACAGCAGAGCTGACCACTCAGACTGTTCCATATCTTTTGATCTCCCTTGCATCCTTAAATGGATCCTCAGGCATAGGCGCAAAGATTGTCCCCTACATTTTATTCTGTTTACATAATGTTTTTAGTTTTTCAGCAACTTTTTTTTCTCTCCACACTTTCGTTTTGTTTTAGTTTCTACCTTTCGCTGGCTGCTTTGGGGGTGCTGTTGGATTCTTTTTGAACCCTTGGTGGTGAGAACACCATAGAATTACGGACTGTGGTGTGTCTCTATTTGACATCAAGAGCACAGACACAATCAACCGTGTCTCCCTGATGAGTCCGATCCAGCGGACGAAAGGCCTAGGAGCAGGCAATACATATAAATCTGCCTTCGAGAGGGATTGTGATGGTTCCCACATGCAGCTAGTGAAGAGTTTTCATCTTTATAACATATTTTCCCATTTTCATTTTTTTTCCCCAAAAAATCTTTGCTAAGTCATTATTATAATGACGGAAGAATTGTTAACCTGCACTTGTTTTCCCCCACTACTTAATTGTTCAGCATTATATATATATATATATAGACTAATAAATTCCAAGAATAAGTAACCGAGCACCATTCCAGCAACTTACAGAGCAGCTTGGTGTTGCAATGACTGCAAGAAATAGTCAATTATAAAACAAAACTTGCTCTTATGTCTTAGATTAAACAAATAGGGGGAGATAAGCATTCATATCTGCAGTGCTGGGTAATTCTGCCTAACTAGCAGTGTGTGCTTGAGAGGGTGAATGGGGAACGATAAAATGCTTCTCAAAATGAGCGCTCAACAAGTTTATAGTCTCTAAGGGGGAGATAATCTCCAATGGGGAGGAAACTCACTAACATATAACTCCTGGTCAGACACCAGTATTTCGAAACCTGATTGCTTCTCCTCAGTGACCGCGGAAAGTGGTAACTTGACTCCTCTGCCTTTTCGGTTTTAAGAAGAATGCTATGCCAGAAAAAGGCTGGTGTGCAACACCGTAGTATGTTTGTTGAGTTTTCAGATGCAGTGTGCATATTGCTGTGGATGGGCAACAGCTCCATCAATTTTTGTACTCCCAGTTCTTACAGAACAGGGAGTACTTTAGAATGGGAACGAAGAAATGCTGTGTGAGCATGCGTGCGTGCGTGCGTGCGTGCATGCGTGCGTGCGTGCGTGCGTGCGTGTGTGTGTGTGTGTGTGTGTCCGTGGTTAAAATGTGTTCCACTCGCTCCAGACAAAACTACTGGGCCGATCGTTCTGAAAATTTGTAGGTATGTTCATTATGGGCCACGGATGATGCCCGATGTTTTAGTTAACCGCTATAGCCGTACCAACGGCTATTTATAACGGTCTATAACGGTTTTTCTTCTTTACAGAATATCTCAGAAAGTACTTGGCCGACCTTTATGAAAATTAGCAGGCATGTTCATGATGGGTCACGTATGATGCCTGATGTTTTAGTTTGCCCCGTTATAACCGTTACTAACGGCTGTAACGGTCTGTAACGGTTTTCTTCTTTGCGGAATATCTCAGAAAGTACCTGCCCGACCTTTATGAAAATTAGCAGGCATGTTCATTATGGGTCAAGGATGATGCCTTATGTTTTAGTTTGCCCCGTTATAGCCGTTACTAACGGTTGTAACGGCCTGAACGGTTTTTTTTTCTTTATGGTTTCCCAAAAAGTTTGGGCCCATTTAAAGCGGTTTTGAGTTTTTGTGACAAAATCGGAGCCCCCGTCCATATGAATGATTTGTGAAAATGGTTTTTAAACAACCTTTTTAAAAACGTTTTTCTGCCTTTATTTCTTATATAGGTTTTTTAATGAAAATTTTTGGTATAAGAAAGGTTATCACCCAAATGGCATTTTTATGTGTTTAAAAATTTTTGACCGTTAAAAAACCGTTTTTCTTGCATATTGTCAATTTTTGTAAAATTGATTATCACGGGGCTTTAGCCCAGTAGACTAGAAACCGGCAAAGTTTTAAAACGGTTATATAAACCGTTAAAACCGTTATTTTTCCCGGGGGTTTTTTTTTTTACTTGGTGGTTTTAAAAATGAAATTTTGTATATAAAGGGATCAACACAAAGGTTTTCCATGTGGTTTTCTTTATTAAAAAAAGTTATTTTGAATATGTGTTTGGAAAAAATTTTGGTTGTAAAGGGTTTTGGGGGGGTAAAATTTTTTAAAGTGTAATGGGTTAAATAACCCGTTAAAACCGATTTTGCCTTTATTTCTTACTACAAAGCATTGGTCGATTTAAAAAGGGGGTTTGGGGAAACTGGGGTACGTTATATCCCTCGCATCTTGTTAATTTACGTTTGAGGGGCAGAACTTTCAAAAAGCCAAACGATGTTTTTGTGTCCCTTTAAATAAATAAAAGGTTCAATCCCAAAAACTTCATTTCATAAAAAAACATTGACTCGTTGTGTAGTACACTAGATACTAGCTTTTAACGCAAAAAAACCTTCAACAAATTATTTAGTTGAATGGTTCACTCGTTTATTTAAAATTTTCCTGTTGGTGGCATTAGACCTTAAAACAGTACCCTTTGTGAAGAGCCTTTATTTGCAATTAAAATATTTCATTTAAAAGTATGCTTCCATATGAAGTTTTGCGGGCGTCTTTTTACAAACAAAAAATTTTTTCGTGACCACACAACACCACACACACACAACACACACACACACACACAACACCACACAACCACACACAAACAACCCCGCACGCACGCCGCGAGCACGCAGCACGCACGCACGCCGCGCCCACACCACACACACACACAACACCACAACACACACACACACACACACACACACCCCCACGCACGCACGCACGCACGCACGCACGCACCACACATACACCCACACACACCACACACACACACACCACACACCCACACACACACAAACCCCGCACGCACGCACGCACGCACGACGCACGCACGCACGCACGCACGAACCACACACACACCAAAACCACACCACACCACCAACACCACACCACACACACACACCCACATCATGCACCACACACAAACACCCCGCACGCACGCACGCACGACGCACGCACCACGCCCCGCCGACGCAGGCACGCACGGGAGCAGCACGCACGCAGCCCACCACCAGCAGCACGCACGCACGCACGCACGCCGCACGCAGCACGCACGCAGCACGCAAACACCCACAACCCCACACACAACACACACAACCCCACCACCACACAACACACACAACACCCCACCACACACACCGCACGCACGCACGCACGCACGCAGCAGTGCCACACACACACACACACACCCACAAACACACACCACACACACACACCACACACACCCAAAAACACATCACACCACCAACACCCCACCACACAACACCACACACACACACAGCTTGGTGGTTTTCCTAAGCCCGTTCCAAATGGGGGCCCCTCAAAACCAAGGGTTTTATTATAACTATTCTTTATTTAAAACTGATAACATTAATATTTTAGTTGCGAAGAAAAAAAAATTCATGATTGTTATCGTAAATTGTAAAATCTATACTGTGGGTCTCTATTAAACAATAATGCGGTTGTGGCTTTGTCATTCCCCTTTTTTAAAAAAATTTAGAAGCTTTTTTCTTGGGGCAAATCTGTCCATTTTTTTAGCCGAATTTAGCAATATTAATGGCCGTAGGTACATAATGTTTATTTTTGACTTTATGGTATTCCTTTTGTGTAGATTCTAAATCATTTTAAACTTTAGAATCTACAAAATTTAAAAAATCGTGCTGAATGTATCAGAAATTAAAAATTATTTACAAAAATTATGTCAGAGTATAAAAGTTTAAATTTTTTTTGGGGTTTCCCTTCCATTGCTTCATATCCGGAAAGAAAGGGGACAGGATTGCTCGAGAGGTGCAAACAATTCTGACAATACGCTTCTATTCAAATTCCCCTTTAGCTTACGAAGGATATTCCTCTTTTCAAAGAGCCTTTTGAAAAAATTTGAGGAATACTACAAAGAAAGTGTTCTCCCCCGAATACATAAACCCGACCTTCTATACTTTGTTGTACGAGCTCCGAGCAAGTAATCTTTTAAAAGGGCTTCCTCAGTAAATCCAGTAAACCGTAAATAAACATAGATTATACCCAAGACACAGTAGACAACTTGCCTCCTTATTATTTCGGTTAAAAATAAATGCATTCAGAACAAATATGTCAAGAATATTCGATGTGCTTGTGGCGCCCTTGATAATTGTACAACAACACACGTTCTATACTTTTGCCCCTACTTTGATTCCGATTTGTCAGAGTTTAGAAAGGATGCTTCAAAGTGCATATTTCAGGATACCATGACTCTCTTAAATTTTGTACGAATTCTTATGTTAAGCCCAGTTGGCTCAATCCTGTAATTGCTGTTTCATGATCTTGTTTCGTACAGTTGTTTGTTTTTACTTTTGATGTTTTTTTTTTTTTTTTTTTTTTTGGTTTTTTTTACAGTTTAATTCTTACTTAGAGTTTCTCCTCATCACACATGCACGCACACGCACGCACGCGGGCGCGCACTCACGTACGCACGCTACACGCACACACGTACGCACGCTGCATGCACACACTCAAACACACACACACACACACACACACACACACACACACACACACACACACTCAAACACACACACCTTGTCTAATATCACATTTAGTGAAAAGACGTTAAATTGAAGAACAACAACAACACACACACACACACACACACACACACGCACGCACGCACGCACGCACGCACACACACACACACACACACACACACACACACACACACACACACACACACACACACACGCACGTGCACACACACACACACACACACACACACACACACACACACACACACACACACACACACACACACACACACACACACACACACGCACACACACACACTCACATGCACGCGCACGCGCACACGCTGACAAACACATCCTCACTGACCCAAACACATACAGAGAGAGAGAGAGAGAGAGAGAGAGAGAAAAGAGAGAGAGAGAGAGAGAGAGAGAGAGAGAGAGAGAGAGAGAGAGAGAGACTACAAGGGAATGACTTGTGCCTGTCACATGGCATGCGCCCAATCGGGAATTCCCGATAGGTTTGTGTTTTTTGAGAAACGCGGATGTGGTGTGAAGGGGCAACGGCCAAACCACAGGCGTAGGAAAGAGCGTATTTTAAAAATGATTTAATAAGTAATCATGTTAATGATAAGCATGGCGCTATAATAAACAAGTCGTGCCGTTCAACACTTATGATAGATAATTAACTTTGTTAATGGTGTTTGTGTCATCGTATAGGGTGTGGTTTATTCAATGCCAATTTGCTCTGAAGTGATTGAAGATAAGTGATTGCTCGTTTATTATCGTTGTCCTGATTGTTTGTATCTTGCCTGAAGAAGACCTAATTAGTCGAAACGCGTTCGTGTTTTGTCTTGTGATTCGTTTGTCCACGTTTTCTCTGGCGGTTCGCTGACATTTATTTAAGATTTGTTTAGATTTGTGCCTGCAGTCGTCTCACTTTGCTACAAGATCTAACTTTGTTAATAGTTTTTATCTCTTCGTATCGGGCGCGGTTTATAAAGCAAACTGTAAATGATGGAGCGTGTTTACTGTATATGTATATATATATATATATGTGTGTGTGTGTGTGTGTGTGTGTGTGTGTGTGTGTGTGTGTGTGTGTGTGTGTGTGTGTGTGTGTGTGTTTTCTTCTTCCTCATTCGCCATCCCGTTAGATGAGCAGCCCGGTGTCCTCGATGAAGGCTGCCATCCGTCGCGGTTCCTCCAGGGTGCCGGAAAGCTTGGCTTCCACTGCTGTCACTGTTGGCCAGTACTTCCTCCTGGATGCTGCATGCGTCATACAGTCTTGAAGGATGTGGTCAGCTGTCACTGGTCCCTCACCGCAAGGGCACTCTCCACTCTGTTCAATGCCAAATTTTGTGTGCCTGTGGTGGTGCAGGCGATTGTGTCCAGTCCTCAGGCGGAAGATCTTGACCTGTTCCCGTCGCTCCAGCAAATGGTATTTGTCTTCTGGGTTGTAATTGGGATGCAGGAGGTGCCATTTTATTCCTTGCTGTGCCTTGATGATTGTCTTAATTTCATCGTATGACACCAGGTTGTTGGCCTGCTCCTTCTGTGCACCGTCTTTTGCCAGAATGTCCGCTTTTTCGTTGTCTCAGATGCCACAGTGCGCTGGTACCCATTGTATCACCACTTTCTCCACTCTGGCACTCAGGGCAACAAGGGCTAAAGTGAGATGGTTCTGTTCTTTGCAGCGAGAGTTCTTGAGGGCTTGGAGCACGGAGAGAGCGTCAGAGAACACCACCACCTGCCCTGTTGTTCTTGTGGAGTTCTGCAAGACTGTTGTGGCTGCCTCACAGAGGGCTTCTCGCTCAGCTCGGAAGTTGGTGGAGTATTTTCCTGTTGGAATTGCAGTTTCCTCATCTCCGTCTTTGTATCGGAGGAAGATTCCAGCTCCACCATCCCCCGTTGCTTCTCTGGCGGAACCATCTGTAAAGACATGGGTCCATTCTTCCTGGGGGTACTGGTTGCAGATGTACTCCATGGCCAGGGCTTTCCTTTGGGTGTCTGACTGTGTTTCTCTCTTCTCCACACCGGGAATGCTGGTGACAACTATTGGGAACACCTGCCTCATCCCAGATGAGTGGGTGACATTTGCGGGATAGGCTTTGCTTCGTTTTCCATCAAGACTGGGATTTGTCTTTCAAGGCGTCTTGACTGGTGGATGAGGCTGTACGCACGCACACACACACACACACACACACACACACACACACACACACACACACATGCACGCACGCACACACACACACACACACACACACACACACACACACACACACACACACACACACACACACGCGCGCGCGCACGCACGAACACAACACACACACACACACACACACACACACACCACACACACACACACACACACACACACACACACACACACACACACACACACACACACACACATACACACACGTATGCACGCACGCGCGCAAACACAAACGAACACACACACACACACACACACACACACACACACACACACACTCACACACACACATATGCGCACACACGCACGCACGCACGCTTGCATGCCCGCACGCACGCGCACACACACACACACACACACACACACACACACACACACACACACATACACACACACACGCGCGCGCGCGCGCGCCCGCATGCACATATGCACACACACACACACACACACACACACACACACACACACACACGCACACACACGCACATACACACACACACACACACACACACACACACACACACTCAAAACACACAATATGCGCACACACGCACGCACGCACGCTTGCATGCCCGCACGCACGCACCACACACACACACACACACACACACACACACACACACACACACACACACACGCGCGCGCGCGCGCGCCCGCATGCACATATGCACATATGCACACACACACACACACACACACACACACACACACACACACACACACACGCACGCACATACACACACACACACACACACACACACACACACACACACACACACACACACACACACACACACACTCACACACACGCACGCGCACACTATGCACACTAAAATGCGTGATAGCATGCACGTGCGCTTTCATGTTTGGTTTTGGTTTTGCTTGACATGCTTATGCATAATCATATCCCCATGGACCATCTTGTAAATGTACTATCTTGTAAATGTACCATCTTGTAAATTTGAAATAAAAAAGCGCCTCTAAACCATTGATTTCATGCACCTCTTCTTTTAAGCCCTCACCCTTAAAAAGCATATGGGTTTTCCCGTTATATGACGAGTTGGCATGACCATGACGAAGACACGTATCGCTCGGACATTTTCACCTCTGCAAGGAGAACGAACAGTTACGTTCCAACGTTGCCTGCTTTGTGTGGCCAGTTACAAGACCGATGTTTGTGTTGAATCCATTTTCCCAGCGTAACGCAGCTCGCACGCTGACTTAATTGTGCCACAGGAGTCTGAAATTGCATTTTTGTACTGTACAAGATATACAGAAACGTATGCACCATAGGTTGTGATTGTGACTATCACCTAGCTTTCAAGTTTATCAACACTCCTAAAATCGCTTTTGAAGCATGGTAACGACTTGATTTTCAGTTCTGCATTTTCTCTCTCTTTTTTCTTCTTTTTCTTGACTTGATTCTACTGTTTTTCCACCTGTTATTTCCAGACTGGAAAGTTCTCCTCATGTAAAGCAGACTAAAGCTTGGGGCATAACTGGGTGATATGTAAAGTTGTACTCTGATCTAAACAGACTTAAAAACTCGGGGACATTACTAGTGTGATGTGTAAAGTTGCATTCTGATCTACTTCATGTGTTTCTTTTTGTTTGTTTTTGATTGTGTGACACATTTGCATGGTTTCAAAGACAAGAGGTTGGACCTACTCAACATGGCGACGGGCGGAGAACCAGGAAGTAAAGAGGAGGACTTTCGGTACACCTGCACTCTATGCATGGAACCCTCCCGGGGGTCGGAGTCCAAAATCTTGCCCTGCTTCCATACCTTCTGTCTGCCATGTCTGTCTGCCCTGGAAGCGTCAGTAACCACAGCAGCGGCTGAGGCCAGCAGGTCTGAAGAGGAAACAAAGGACGCCAAAAGGATGGTGGGGAAAACGCTGATGGTGAGGGGAAGGGGGCGGGAGAGGAAAAGGAATCCAAGGCGGAAAATGTTTCCGTGGAAGGCAGTGCCAGACAAGGTCAGGGAGAGTCAGGGAAAATATTCCTGTGTCCAACATGCCGAGCCCTGTCCCCAATCCCTGAAGGGGGCGTAATCAATCTGCAGGTGAGAAGGCAAGAAAGGCAAGAAAAGAGAGGAAGTGGAGGAGGAAAGGAGGAGGACGAGGGCAAGAAGAAAGCGTTGTGCATGGTTCACCAAGACCAGGTCCTGTGCTTCCATTGTCAACAGTGCCACGTCAGCATCTGTCTGCACTGCAAGTTCTCCTCCCACGAGGGCCACGACACTGTGGAACTGTCCAGGGCCATTCTGCAGGGCCCAAAGGGGGGATGACGTCACTGGTGACTTCGGCCGCAACAGCAGGTGAGTCGTGACCGTGGCGTGATGGGTGACATGTCTTGTTTTTGTAACGTAGCCGTGTGACTGAATGAGTGAGCTCTTTAATTTACAGTCTGTTCACACTTGATGATATTAGACTTGGAAAAACAAAGGAACGAGAAGAAGGAGAGCGTTTACATATAAAAACAAAATCTATTAATTTAATGCATGGAAGGCACTTGTGCAATTTACACAATTTCTGGTATGTGGGTTATTGTTTTGAGAGAATCATGTACAGTCACATCCACGTTCGATTCTTATATAATGAAGTTAATATTAAGCAATGAAAAAGAAAATGGTCCACTGATAAAACGTTTGAACGATCGCACGCTACATTTTGGGGAAATTTTGTTTTCCACGAATTCAGTCGAAGCTTGTATATTAAAGATAACAAATATCGTGGGCATGATACGATTTCATACTTCTCTGGAAGGTGTTCACTGTTCACGCATTTTTCCAATAACGAATGAATTTCTTGAACATCAAGTTTTAAATTACTCTCAAGTGTTTCTTCTTAACGACATCTTTAGCTAATTTATCTGCTGTTTCAGTACCAAATATGCCACAGTGTAATGGAATCCAGCAAAACGATATTCCAGTGCCCTTTAACATAAGAACATGTATACAACGCCTTATTTCAAAAAGTAAATCTTTTCTTATTTCGGATTTCCAGCTTTGCGAGCTATATAGCACTGACTTGGAATCAACCCAGAAAAGTATATCATAAACAGCAGTGTTATTGTCATACATCAAAATCATCACCAGAAGACGTAGCCGTATGTCTTGGTCTCCATTGCACTGAGCTGCCATGCTCAGCTCTATTGTCTGGGGCTGCATTGTTGACAAGCACTTCGCACTGAGCTAAGGCAGTAAGTTGTTCTTTACTCTCAGCTCTATTGCCCGACGCTGCATTGTTGGCAAGCACTTCACAGCGAGCTAAGGCAGTAAGTTTGTTCTTTACGTTATGTTTCGGATGTTATCGGTGAACAGGTGCGTGTTGCGTTGTTATATAGCCTACCTCTCCGCATTCAGATGCATTCTAGTGAGCTTTGTTGTTCTCAACTGAATGGTGATTTACCTCCTCTTCTTTGCGTTGAAATTTTGCGTAGAAATTTTGCATTGCTTTTTTTTTTTTTTAAGGATGTCTGTACTACTTTATACTGCGCTCTGTTGTAATAATTATACTTCACATAGTTTCATAGATAGATGTGTACTTTACTAATGGTGTTGTATGTGATTTACTAATGGTGTTGTACTTAACTGTATATGTGTTGTATCATTTGTGTAACTTAGATCATCTGTGTTTTCAAGAATATGGCGCATGCTCTGTTGCATAATGCTGTCTGTTGTTGCACATTGTCGTGTAGTGGTGCGTGCGTGCGTGCGTGCGTGCGTGCGTGTGTGTGTGTGGTGTGTGTGTGTGTGTGTGTGTGTGTGTGTGTGTGTGTGTGTGTGTGGTGTGTGTGTGTGTGTGTGTGTCTGTCTGTCTGTGTGTGTGTGCGTGTGTGTGTGTGTGTGTGTGTGTGTGTGTGTGGTGCGTGCGCGAGTGCGTGTGTGTGTTCGAGTGTGTGTGTGTGTGTGTGTGTGTGTGTGTGTGTGTGTGTGTGTGTGTGTGTGTGTGTGTGTGTGTGTGTATGTGTGTGCTCGACATTATTTGTCACGAAGACACATGATCTATATGTATTTCACAGATCCACACCATGGAAGCCCTCTCCAGAAGCGTGGAGGGCAAAGAACGACAACTGACACGTCACGTACAGGAAACGACCCAAAACGTACACGCGCGCTTTGACCAGCTGCTCACCTGGGGTCAACGGTCACGGGACCGTCTTCTGGACGCTGTGTCCCGTAAAGAGGACGAGGCCAAGGGTCACCTTCAGGCAGAGAAATCGGCCTTCACCTTTGCCATCGAAAAGCTGAGCTGCTTGGTGTCACGTGCGACTTCACAGTCAGCAGGGACAGATCTGGATGTGGTGGAGCTGAGAAACGAGCTGAAAGCAGCCTTAGTATCTGTCACGTGGGTGATGTCACGTGGTAATTGTTCAAGGGAAACGCTATGCTCAATCCCAACTCATTCGCGCTAACCACACAAACATCAAATTCAAACACGGAAATACGAGTACAAAAAAAACTGAAACTTTACTGTCACAAAAAAAACAGAGGTTCACAACATGTTTACATACATATATAAGGACGGGTATACATTTATAACTTCAAAAGGGATGTAAATAAATGGAAGGGACACGCACACCCACGCGTACACACACCCACACACACGCACTCACACACACACACACACATACCCACACACACGCAAAATAATCGAATCTCTCCCCACTAACATTCACGCCCGGGTGGATTCTGGGTGGGCCAGAAGGTAAGGTAGAGCCGGAATGCCCACTCAGGGATGA
>CM031622.1:53262156-53284656 GCA_018398815.1 Conus ventricosus
TCCACACCACTCCACTCCACTCCACTCCACTCCACTCCACTCCACTCCACACCACATCACTCCACATCACTCCACACCACTCCACTCCACATCACTCCACTCCACTCCACTCCACTCCACTCCACTCCACACTACTCCATTCCATTCCACTCCACTCCACTCCACTCCGCTCCACTCCACACCACACCACTCCATTCCACTCCTTTCCACTCCACTCCACTCCGCTACATGTGCAATACAATACAACACAACACTACCAAATAAATAAGTAGCATAATACAAAGTAGTACAATGCATTCTAACGCAACATGATGTACACTCAATTGTTATATTTGCATTGTAACACTATCAGTGGATTTCAAGACAATAGAATGATTTGAAATACAGCCAAACACAGCACATTGCGTGCATTCTATTGATTGCTGAAACAGAAACCATCCACTTGATTAGGGAAGCAAAAGCCATCCACCTAATTAATGAACCCAAACTATCCACCTGATTAGGGAAGCGAAAACCATCAATTAATTAATGAATCAAAACCATCTACCTGATTACGGAAGCACAAACCATCCACCTGATTAGGGAAGCGAAAACCGTCAGTCTAATTAATGAACCAAACCGTCCCCCTGGGTATTGAAGCGCAAAACCATCCACCTAATTAATGAACCAAAGCCATCCACCTGATAAGGAAGCGAAAACCATCCTCCTGATTAATGAAGCGGAAACCATCCTCCTGATAATGAAGTGGAAACTGACCTGATTAATGAAGTACAAAGCATCCTCCTGATTAATGAAGCGAAAACCATCCTCCTGATTAATGAAGCGGAAACCATCCCGATTAATAAAGCAACAACTATCCTCCTGCTTAATGAACGAAAACCATCCTCCAGGCTAATGAAGTAAAAGCCATCCTTCTGGTTCATGAAGCGAACATTATCTTCACAGTTAGTATGTTCTATCACAACTACCAGGGGAAAACCCGCCTATCTCTTCTATTAAGAAGAGCTTGGCATGCTAAAACAAATTGTATGTACTTCGTCTGCTTCATTTCTTACACAATGGCTTCAATTAATAATGATCAGGATGGATCCTGCAATACGTGTGAGCTTAAATCTCTGATATAGCAAAAACTTAAAATAAAAGGGAGAGAGGGAGAGAGGAGAGAGAGAGAGAGAGAGAGAGAGAGAGAGAGAGAGAGAGAGAGAGTAGAGAGAGAGAGAGAGAGAGAGAGAGGAGAGAGATACGGAAAGTTTAATCATGTTTAGGCCATTGCCCCTCATGATGGGATACATATATACAAACATTTCTCAGAACTGACAATTGTGAACAGTGAAATCATTCAAAACGCACTTGGTAATACTTTTTAAGAAGTAAGAATGGAACGCAGCTTAAAGGCTTTTTAAAGATAGATTGACAGATTCCTGACTGTTTTTTCGTGCGTACTCGCCATAAGCAATGTAAATCTAAACAGACTATTCTGATGACAATGGTGAGAGAGAGAGAGAGAGAGAGGAGAGAAAAGGGAGAGAGAGAGAGAGAGAGAGAGAGAAGAGAGAGAGAGAGAGAGAGAGAGAGGAGAGAGAGAGAGAGAGAGAGAGAGAGAGAATGATTCTTCAATTTACAATGGTAAAAGTATTGGTTTAGTTAGTCGTATTTCATACTTGTCATTACTCTTCTACGACACTAGCACTAAAGGGACACAACGTATGCAACAAAACATGACTATCATATAAACAAACAACAACCAACCAACCAACCAGCCAACCAAACAACAGCAGCAATCATCAGGAAGCAAATGCTGACATCAACAGTGAAATAAACAAATGAAGGCAAATCAATGTAAAGTACAACAACAACCACACACAAACACATAAATCACTGGGAGGAAATAAACATATATAGATGAAGCCAATATTATATATGAGAGAGAGAGAGAGAGAGAGAAAAGAGAGAGAGGGGAGAGAAGAGAGAAAAGAGAGAGAGAGAGAGAGAGAGAGAGAGAGAGAGAGAGAGAGAGAGAGAGAGAGAGAGAGAGAGCATTTCTCTCGGAGGCCAAACCACAGCCCATCGAGCTGTGATAACAAACACTCCGTTCTGCGTGGGCGCCAATAGATAACACAGGGCGTCGTATCGGTCATTTGTACAGTGCAAGTAATGACACGTGCACCATTGAGTTCTCTGTTCACGTCTCAACACCAAACGTCATGTCGTTCAATGTAAAATGCAAGCAATGGCACATGTACCATTGAGCACTCTCTGTTCACATCTCAACACCAGGCGTCATGTCGGGCAATGTAAAGTGCAAATAATGGCACATGTACTATGAAGTTCTCTGTTCACATCTCAACACGAGTTTTTCATGTCAACCAGTGTAAAGTGCAAGTAATGGCACATGTACCATTAAGGTCTCCCTGTTCACATCTCAACATGAGGCGTCATGTTAATCAATGTAAAGTGCAAAAGGTAATGGCAAATGTACCATGATATTTTTTTTGTGTTTCACATCTCAACATGAGTTGTCATGTCAACCAATGTAAAATGCAAACAATGGCACACGTATCATTCAGTTCTCTCTGTTCACATCTCCACCTGCACCAAAGCGCCAGAAAAAGTCGTCTCAGAGCTATTATAATCACGAGATGAACTTCCCGCCTTCATCCACACCACGTCCCCTGCCTTCAGCCTTACGCACACAGAGCAAGCGCCTGTGGAGAAGTAAGAAGCGCGAAAATGGCAGTACTCTTCGTCGTTCACACAGAGCCATGACACTACCCCGTCCTGTTTTGAACTGCTTCCAACAGTGGCACTGAATGAGTACGTTCCTGGTACGGCGGCGGTGAATTTCCCTGTGGTGATGTCAAACCCACCGCCTTGGTTATGATGCAGTGTATCGAGTACAACGGGGTGCCCAGCCTTAGTGTTGTCTGGATTACAGCCTGTGGCAAAGAAGGACACCGTTTTGCCTGGGAAAAAAAGAAAACATTCTGTGATAAGTAGCACTCGTCTGCTTAGTGTTGTTTGCAGGAATACAAGAGCTGAAGCACGCTGACACAAAACACGCCACGTTCACACACACACACACACACACACACACACATGCACGCACATGCACGCACGCACGCACGCACGCACGCACACACACACACACACACACAACACACACACACACACACACACACACACACACACACACAAACACGCTTAGGCTGTGCGTTCACATTTGACCATGCTGGCAGAAAGAAAAAAAACAGTTGATTTGTATTAGTCATTGACAACTGAGTACATTTTTTTTTTAATTTGTTTGTTTACCTCCCATTTTTTTTCCTATCCTGTTTTTTTTTTTACTTTCTGTGTGTGTGTGTGTGTGTGTGTGTGTGTGTGTGTGTGTGTGTGTGTGTGTGTGTGTGTGTGTGTGTGAATCTGTTTCCATGTTAGCATGATGTTTTCAGCATGTCAGTGTCATGTTCGCACCTTTGCTTCCCATCCTGTTGTTCACACTATGTGTCATTGTTTATGGCCTCCATGTGCCGGTAACATTATCATATTATTTCCATGAGATTTCTAACATTCCTTCCATAGTATGTTTTAACCTAATTCTTATTGCTTTAGAATGATGATGATGATGGTGATGATGACGATAATGATGATAATGATGGTGACGACGACAACGACGATGATGACGACAATAACAATGACAAAGACTGTAATGATGATGATGATGATGATGATGATGATGATGATAATGATGCTGCTGCTGCTAGTGCTGCTGCTGTTGCTGCTACTGCTGCTGCTGCTGCTGCTATTGTTCATGATGATAATGACCATTGGTGTCTACGACGACAATAAAATGACAATGACGATAATAACAACAACAACAATACTACTACTACTACTACTACTACAGCTACTACAACTACTACTACTACTACTACTACTACTACTACTAATGAAAGTAATGATAATAACAGTAATGACAGTAATAATGATAATGATGATGATGATGATGATGATAATACTGATAATGATGATAATGATAATAGTAAAAATATTATTATTATTATTATTATTATTATTATTATTATTATATTATTATTATTATTATTATCATCATTATTATCATCATTAATTATAGTATTATCATCATCATCATCATCATCATGATCGTCGTCGTCGTCGTCATCATCATCATCATCATCATCATCATCATCATCATCATCATCATCATCTGACGGTTGAACACCTATGTTTTTTTTTTTGTTTTGTTTTTTGTCAAACAACAATACGCTTTCCGTAGAGAAGAGTAAGACAATCTTGAAAGCACCATCCACAAACCCTTCACTAACAAACCATACAGGTTTCCTCTGTCATTTGGAAACCCTCTCTGCTTTGAAGGCCATTGCTGGCTGTGATATCAAGCATCATCAGCTTCTTGATTTCCTTGAACTGTGCGCCTAAGATGGATCACGACATGAACTGAAATCGTCTTTCGGGCACACAAAATGGTGTGTTTTGTGTGTGTGTGTGTGGTTTTGGGGTGGTTGTGTGTGTGTTGTGTGTGGTGTGTGTGTGTGTGTGTGTGTGTGTGTGTTGGTGTGTGTGTTTTTAGATCAGGTTTAGAGTAACGTTTGTAAATTTGTATGAGTGCACCTGAGTTTGGGGGAGTTTTCTTTGCAGGGTTTTTTTGATATATGAGTTTTCTACTTTAATTTTTTTCAGAGTGACTACTAGTGCTTACAAGGACCTTTGAAGTCACACTGCTTTTCCATGCTGACTATTAAAGTATGAATAAACTAAACTGAAAAAACAGAGTATTCGGCACAATAAATCACAGATTTATTTGCAAAATAAAACGCTTGGGTGCGGGGTAGCCTAACCTTTTGTTCTTAGGGTTTTTTGATCATATTGTATGAAACATTTACTGTCGATTTAAAGACCTCACCATATTTGAAATTGAAGATCTATCCTAAAGTCAACTTTCCAGTTTCCTTTGAGGATTCCACAGCTTGCTTTATGTCAGTTTCGCTCTTCTGAAGTGACGTCACAGTCTTCGTAGATCATCCTGGGTTTCTTTAGGTCAGTCACTGCCTTTTTGGTTTTTGTCACTCCAAAAATTATTTTCCTCTCAAGGTCAGCATCCTTCTCCCGCGTTGACAACGTCTGGGGGAAGCATGAAAAAGGGCAAGTTTATCCCCCGGTCGAAGGGGACAGATCGTGTTACGTATCGTCATCAGTTCTTTTTATCCCCCGCGGCCCATGAAAGCTTGAACATCGCCCCCCTGCACCCAAAAGGGATTGGAAAGGACGTACTCCGGGCCCGGGGGATGTCCTCACTCCCCTGCCCGCTGTGGGGATGATCCAGTTTGTCCCAACGTCAGGCTCCCTTTAGCTCGTTCCGGGGGCACAACGACATCCGGGTCATTTTTTGGACGCTGTGCCAATGCCCCTACACCACAGCTCGCCTGTCGATGGCAAAGGGCAAGGCATTTTTCTGCCTGAAGGTGAAACCCCTTTTCCCCTCCTCTTTTCGGGACACAGCGTCCAGAAGAGGTCCCGTGACTGTTGACCCCAGGGGAGCAGCTGGGGCAAAGCGTGCTGTATTTTTTTCTCGTTTCCTGTGCGTACGTCTATTGTCGTTCCTCGATCCCGCTTCTAGGGAGGATGCAGATGTGGGTCTGTCACATACACAGAAAAGCATCACGACGGAAATAAACTCTCTCTCTCTCTCTCTCTCTCTCTCTCTTCTCTCTCTTCTCTCCCCTTTTCTCTCTCTCTTCTCTCCTCTCTTTCTTCTGTCTGTCATGTCTATTCTTAGTTGTCTTGTTGTCTTTTGTCTTCTGTTTCTCTCTTCTCTCTCTTCCTCTCTCTCTTCTCTCTCTCTCTCTCTCTCTTTCTTTACCTAAAGAACCCTTTCCTCTTTCCCCTATTTTCCTTAACCCCCCCCAAAAAACACAACACACACACACACACACAGACACACCCACACACACACAACCCACACACACACACCCCAACACACAACACATATTTGTTCCTGATATTGTATGACAGATAAAATCTGTGCCAGGAGGTTTTGGGTGTGTTGTTTAGAGGGCCCCTGCTGCAGTCATAGACACCTCACCCCCAACGGCAGACTACTGCTTTTGTCCCCGAAGCATCAGGAGTCATCTCCCCTTGGCTGCAAAATGGCCCGGACAGGTCCCAGTGTCGTGGCCCCTGGGAGGAGAACTTGAGGAGCAGGTGCGTGGACTTTTGAAAATGGAAGCACGGCCCTGGTCTCGGTGAACCAGACAGTTTCTTCCCTCCCCCTTTTTTTCCGTCACGGGGGCAAGAGGACAAGGTCCGTGTGGTTGGCCTGAATTGTCATGATAGCGGGGCACGGGAAAAATCTGTGATTAAATTTCGGCAGTGTGGATTGCAGGCTTTTGTGACCTCGTACACATTCCCACGAAGGGGGGGAAGCTTCTTTTGTTTTTTCAGGCCCAGGAAAAAAATTGGTCTGCAAAAAGTATTTGGCCCCAAAACCCCAATAAAACCCAAACAGACATTTGGGCCCTGGTAAAAATTTTGAGACAAACAGAAGAGACACTGAAGTGTGCTTTGAATGAAATCGGGCAGGTTTAAAAAAGAAAGTTTGTTTAGAACGAAGTTCCCTTTGATGCGTGCATGTGAAGAATAGGTTTTTTTTCAAACAAAATTTCGTGTGAATACCCTTGTGTCTCCTCTCTCTCTCTCTCTTCTCTCTCTTCTCTCTCTCTCTCTCTTCTCTCTCTTCCTTCTCCTCTCATTTTATTTTCGCTTTGTGCTGAAAACCCCATTTTGTAAACTTCTGCCACAGTGGCGAAAAAAAATTAAGATCAGCTCAAAATGTGGAGTGATCAGTTGTGCGTTTGTGTGCACTCTTGGATTGACTTCTTCGGCATGTAGATTTTCAGGAAAAGACTACTGTTAAAAAATCTGTGGGATTCCGTGTTTATATCCCTGCTAGTTTTTCCCCACAGGTCAACAGACTACTGTGTGACAAGTGCTGTGGTGTTCCCGTACTTATACCCCGGTGTTTTTAAACCCCCCTTTTTTGGAAATTTTCGAAAATACGGGTTTTAAAAAAAAAAAATGAAGTCAACTTGTGGGGTTTTGTAGTTTCACTTGGTTTCCCTTTTTCCTTTTAAAGTGACTGTGATTATGTTTCGTTCTTCAAAATGATGCCAGTGTGTTTGCGGTGTCCCTTGGATTTTTTTTTTTTTGTGACTGTGTTATGATTTTTTTCAATGACTGCGTGTGTTGCGGTGTAATTGGGAATTCCTTCTTTTTTTTTCAGTGCCTTGTGCCTTTGATTTCCAGTCATAGGATGCAGTGTGTGTTAATGTGTGAGGGTGCAGTGGTGTTTCTCCACATTTTCCTTTGGACCGGTTTATGTGTTCTCCAGAATGTACTGTGCGTGCCCTCGGTATTTCGCCATGCCTAAACTAGGGTTTGGGCCCGGCCTGGGGGTGGTTGCATGTGTGTGTGTTTTTACTGTCTGTGCTTTTTCTATGGCCTTTTTATTGATACAGAAAATGATAAAATAAACCATCTGGTTCATTAAAAAAACTTTTTGTGTGGTTTAAAGAATTGGTGATTTGGAAAAATGTTTTTTATTCCGTTACTTGCTATTGTAAGTGAAGTATTTTTTTCGAATGCTTTGACTATGACCATTTTGGGATCTATTTTGACTTTATCAACCGCATTTGTGCCTGTGCCTTCCCCGCCTCTTAGAAAATCCTTTTTCCGTGTTTTCTTTAAAGCAAAAAAGTCTGTAAATTTGCTCTTTTTTTACAGTACAGTCATGTTCATACTTGTCAAGGATCGATTGTCCAGGTGGGATGCAAAAGAATGTGAAATTCTAAAAAAAAATGTGTTTATAGTTATTGTGCGACCGAAACTTGAAAACTGTTGTTGTTATAAGACCCGGTAAAATTTTTTTGGGTGTCGAAGTGTTTTTTTCTTCTTTCAGTTGTTACTCAAATTTTGCTTCCCCAAAATTACTCCTGATGCAGTATGTCCCCTCCAAAATCACAGTACTTGTGGAATCTAAAAATGAAATGGCAAGACGGTTATTTTTTTTCCCCCTACACCACTCTCCCCACCCTAATTCAGTATAAAAAGTGATGAAAAAGAAAAAGATTAGGTTTGAAAAGCGGATCGTTTTCAGTACAAAAATTTTCCCCGATACCCCAGGGCCCCGTTCTCCCCCACCCTTTTCCCAATGAACCGCCGAAAATAAGGAACGTTGAAAAATCTTTGTCTTTATTCTTTTTTTTGATGATGATAAATTTTATTTCTGTGATTGAAAATGTGAAAATGCAAACAATGCGGTTAAACTTTTCGAAAAAATTTTAATTCATATGTTCTAAATTGCGATCAAAATTCGAAAATAACTAATTTGGATTCTTTAACGTTTTGATCAAAGAAAAAAACCACTTATAATCAAACTAGGTTCTTTCAAAACGAAAAAAAGAAAATCAGAACAAAAACAAAATGTCGTGCAACCAGGGCACTCAGAATCAGAAGATACTGTCTGTTCAGTCTTCCGAAGCAAAAGCCTTTCACAAGACCACCTTGGTGTTTTTCAAAAGACAAAGGGGTTTTAGACAAGAGAACCCCTTCCGTCCCAGTGGGACACATTGCCCCCAGTCGGACAGTGCTGAACGCCCATCAAGAAATAACCCCCGGGTTTTAAATGATCTTTCCTAGGACTGAATCAGATGACGTGTCCAAAAAGCCGGAAATAGTACGAATCCCTGTGACTGTGAAACAAGAGAGTTCAAACCCCCCTCTCCGTTCCCCTCTGTCCAACAAAGTGTACAATTTACATTCTCTGCCCAGACTTCCAACCTCTATTCTGTTTTTTTTAAAACTTGACACTAAAGCAGTGCTGAAAAAATCTCGTACACAGCGGGTGTGAAGGAAGATGTCCAATGGATTCAAACCCCCCTTCCCCCTTTCCAGGGAAACTTTAGGTCCATGCTGCCCCCGCGGGACAGTTTTATGATAGGGACTCCCTATTCGTTTATGGTCCAAAACGTTTAGCCCAAGACAAAACGACTTTTTAAGTTTGGGTTTTTGGGTTTATGCAATAAAAGTTTCCCCAGTGGCCCCTTTCCGCAAAACATCAACCCCTTAAATGACCTATAATCCATGTTGGTGTAAATCTTGCCGTCAGGTTGTATTTTGTCCTGGTCTGAACTCACCCTTACATGTTTTTAAAAGTTTCCAAGCTCACATTACTTTCCTCCCCCGCCAGCTAAGGGAAACATCTTTCAATAGTGCCAAATTTCCCTTTAAATAGAACCCTTAGAGATGCCTGAAATCGCCACAGAGTGTTTCATTGATCATTTTCCCTGTTTTTATTCGTCAACTTTATCAGTGACCAACCCCTCCCGTGCGAGGGGGCACTGCCAGACTCGCAAAAAATTTGAAACGCTGTGGGCCAATTTTTTCCTCGTTCTGACAAGTACTTTTCCATTGCCCCCTTCCCTAATGGGAAAAAGTTTGCAGGCTATAGCGCAAAAAAATAATCTAAACCCGTCGTGAACCTCTTATTCAATTCAGATCAGTGCCTTTCCCAATTTGTCATTAACTTTTTCCCACTTTCCCCCCCAGAGCCCCCCTACAAAAGGGTTCTGATTTTTCCCCTCCAAAAATTCTATACCTTCCACCCTTTTCTAAGCACCCTAGCGCGTTTTCATGAATCCTAACGTCCCTCCTGTTTTCAATATCGTCTTAGCCCCTCACCCGGGATAATAATAATCAGCCCCCCTCTTTCCCCCCTATGCGGAGCACTTATTCGGGCCGCTTGATTTTTGTTTAATAAAACGTCAGTGCGTCTTTATCCCCCCCCACAATGACTTTGACGTTTTTGTCATTTTTTTTTGACCCTATTGTTTTTTTGTTTGGTGTTACTTTTCCACGTGCAAACATAGCGAATTATGTTTTAAAAAGTATGGTTGAGGCCGTTAATGCATGTTGTGTGTGTGTGTGTGTGTGTGTGTGTGTGGTGTGTGTTGGTGGGGTTTTGTGTGGTTGTTTGGGTGTGTGTGTGTGTGTGTGGGTGGTGTGTGTGTGTGTGTGCTTTGCGTGGTGGTGCGTGCGGCGTGCGGCGTGGTGCGTGACGCGCGCGTGCATGTGTGTGTATGTGTGTTTTAAAGGGGGGGGGGGGGGGGGTGGGCTTTGTAGGCGCGCGTTTGCGGGTTGAATGAGTCTTTCGGGCCTAAGCGCGCGCGCGGGGTCTGTGTGGCACGTTGGAAAAGTGTTTGACATGACTATTTTTTTCGGCTTTGGACCAACGTGGATGCTAATTTTTTGATTCATTGGTTGTTTTGTGTTTGCGCCCAAATTTTGGATGTGTTTGGGGTTCAATTCGCGCTTATTGATTACATTAATGGGTTTTGTTTTGTACAAAATCGAAAATTTCAGAGCGTATCTTTCTCTCTTTTCCTTTTCTCTCTCTCTTTTCTCTCTCTCTTCCCCTCTTCTTCTCTTTCTCTCTCTTTTTTTTCCCCTCTGTATTACGTATTTCTATTTTTCCCTAAGATGGGAAAAATTCTGTGGGATTTGTGACTTTTTGTTTTATTGCAAATTTGTGTGTTTGTTATTTTGATTCCTAATTCATTTGTATACCTTTTTACTGCCCCTTTTTGTTTTTTGCGTGCCTCTTGTTTAGATTTTTACCCGTGCTTTTGCATTAAAAGTGGGTAAAATTCTTTTTTTGTATTCGTTTACTTTTAGTCGTTGGGAAATCTGACACTGCTTTGTTTTCTTGTGGCAAAAAATGCCTAATACCTCAGGCGGGCCCCATCAAAAGATGGGCTTGGGTTTGGTTTTTGAATATTCATATCATAAATAAATTGCGATGTATCCATATTTTAGAAATTGGAAAACATTTCAGTTTGGTTTCGCGAGTTGTTTATAAAAACTTAAAAGCGACTTGAATTTGTACGGGTCTTTTCATGCGTAAAGACCCTACCGTTTTTGGATAAGGTTTAGTTATTAACCCTCAATGTTAATTTAAAAAAGGATTAAAATCTACAACTATTTAAAACTAAATCAATTATGGATCAAATTAATTCAAAGCTTAAACCTTTTTCCCGTTGGGTTTGGTACGAAATCCGCAGAGGATCATTTGGCGGTACTTTACTCTTTGAGGGTTTTTATTTTCCCATTAAAAATTTTATTTACTGGGAGATTTCAACATTGATTTTTGAACCCAAACAATCCTGGATACAAATGGCGGAAAATTTTTTTCCCCCTTTGCAAGTATCGAAAAAGCTCGAATAATGCCTCTTCAAAAACACTTTCGACCACATATATAATCTGAAGTGAATATGGGGAAAAATTTGTTCACGTTTTAGTTGTGGGACATTTCCCATACGAAACAGGGATGAAAAAAGGCGTTAAAGTTCAAAAAATTGCCCCAATTTAATTGAATACAGAATTTTTTCCCTGTTTTGATTCCAATAAATTTTTTTGAGTTAAAAGAATTCACAATACACGCGTATATCGTTTATGATCTGACAAAAGCTTGAATTTTGGTTTAAAAATTTTTTTTTAATGTTTACAACAAATGCCCTTGGAAAAAAAGCGTGTTGAAGAAACCCCTAAAGTGCCCTGGTCACAAAAAATGTGAAACCCCCTGGACTTACGAGATTTATTTTAAAAGGGCCAAAAAGAAGAATTTAAATAACAAAGGAATCTTGTTAATTTTAAACGTGCGGCTAAAAAAAATACTTTAAAAATTTGTGTCGCAAAAATGACAGTAAGTCGTTTTGGAAAGCAAAATCAATTAAACCAATAATAAAGTAATGCTCTAAAAACTATATCGTCAGAAAATATGTCGCCAAAAATTAGTCAACAATTTTTTCTTTTGTTAGGTAGTGAAAAACTGTAAGAAGATAAATTGCCTATAACGTTAGGACGTCTTTTAAATTTCTGTAATCAAAGACTTTCCCTTGATTAAAACGTCCTTTAATGGGGCTGAAGTTTTACAATGCCTATCATTTTAAGAAAAAAAGTTCACGGGCTGGAGGTTTGTAGTAAAATTCTTAAATCTCGCACCAGTTTTTTCGAAACCCTTACGTAACTAACAACTTTTTGCATTCAAAAAAAAATTCCCAAAAGGATTTAAGTTAAAAATTTTCCCTTATTAAAAACAGGAGCCATTCAGGTTTTTAATTAAGGCTATTTCTTTTACCTGTTTGTCTAAACCTTTGAAAAATAATTAAAAATTCTATTTCCTATTTCAATTTTTACAATCTTTCCCCCAAACAATCAGGTTCAGAGAAACTTTCATGCCTTCGCATGACCCCTTAGTAACAAACGGTTGTAATGAAACAATGACAAACATGGTGTTCTTGTTGTTTACTAAAACCCTTTGATGTATTCCCATGCACCCCTTTAAAAAAAAATTTTCTTTCGTTTGTTAGATTTTTTGGAAAACTTGTTTTTTTCCATCTGGTAAAAAACAATCGTAATGTTTGGGGAAAAAGCTCTTCTGCATTGGTTGTTTACGGTGTTCCACAAGGTTCTGCCCTAGGCCCCTTTATTATTTTAAATTTACATTAACACTTCCCTTTAGTTTTTTTGCAGAATGGAAGTTATTTGTGAGCAAAACCTTAACTTTAGGCCCAATGTGTTGGGTCTCCAGTTTTAAAAAAAATATTAACCCACTTACCCGATGGCTGAATAAATACTGGCCCCTCCACAAAAAACAAAAATTCTTTTTTAAAAACAACTCGACAAAAACGTCAAACTTCCTAAAATTTAAATCTGTTCTTTTATTAAATGACAAAAAGATTGAAAAAAATAATAGCCATAAATTTTTGGGAGTTGTCATTGATAATAATTTGTCATGGTCGATCTTTCAGGATATGAAAATTATTTCTAAAAAGATCTACAACTTTCTAATGAAAAAATTTTGAATTACCAGTCAAAAAAATGTCTTCTGTGTTACATAGAATCTTACAAAAAATTTTTTTTAAATGTTTGGGATTGCAAGCAATTATTATGAAACTCTAGTGTTCATAGAGGGTTAA
The DNA here is from genome assembly GCA_018398815.1 of Conus ventricosus. Classification (NCBI taxonomy): domain Eukaryota; kingdom Metazoa; phylum Mollusca; class Gastropoda; order Neogastropoda; family Conidae; genus Conus; species Conus ventricosus. The sequence continues at coordinate 53,275,224 of CM031622.1, forward strand.
AATTTGGTTTTTTTAAAGCCGTCGACGCTTTTAGGCTGTTTAGGATTGAATATTTTGCATTAAAAATGAAATTAGAGATAAAAAAGCGTTTCATTTTAAAAAATTTCTGCCCGGAAAGAGCACCACACCCCCTTACTATATGTTTAAACAAAGAGAAATAACCATTCGTCTAGGATGTCCCCACCGCGCCCCAAAATTGTCTTTTTAAAATGTTGATTTATCGGGAGTTGTTTGTGGAATGCCTTTATTAATAAATCGACGTTATATCGTTCAACATGTTCAAAAAAAGGTTCAGTTATTATTAATGAATAGAAAAAAAAAGCCCATGACGGGTTTTTATCCATTTTGATTTTTTCTTTTCTCTTATTGTTTTAATTTTGGGGGGGGGGGGGGGGGGGGGTTGCGAATGGGTATTTTCTGGTGTTTTCAGTCATTCTCCTTTTTTGCATGATTGATTTTGGTACTCCTTTTTCTTGTATTTTGTCTTTTGTGATGTGGAAAATTTTGGTAGTTTTCCCCTTTTTCCTCTCTCTCTCTCTCTCTCTCTTCCTTCTCTCTCTCTTCTCTCTCCTCTCTCTTCTCTCTCTCCTCTCTCTCTCTGTCTCTTCTCTCTTCTGTCGATTGGTGTCTCTGTTCCTCCCTTTCTCTCTCTCTCTCTCTTTTCTCTCTCCTCTCCTTCTTCTCTCTCTCTCTATTTTGTCCCCCTTTTTTGATCCCCTTCTTCCTTCTTTGTTTCTTGAATTTGGGGGGGGGGGGGGGGGGGTGTAGGGAAATTGTTGTTGCTCCCGAGTTGGGATGTCTGGTGTCTTCGTTTTTTTTTTTTTTTCCCCTCATTCCATGATTGTTTTTTTTACCACTTTTTCATTGTAGTTTGTAGGGCCCAATTTTTTTATGTTTTCCCCTCCCTCCCCCCTCCTCCTCCCCCTCCTCTCCTCTTTTAAGTCTTTTTTTCTTATTTTTTTCTTCTTCTTTTTTTTTTTTCTTCTTCTTCTTTTCTTCTTCTTCTTTTTCTTCCTTTTCTTCTGTTTCCTTGTGTCGAGACCCCATCTTTTTTTTCTGTTTTCCCCAAAGCCCCCACCTCTCTTTCTTTGGTCGTTTCCTCCCCTCCCTTTCAACATTTTTTCCTTTAGTTATTTGTGCTTTTTTTAATTTTCCCATGTATTATTGTTGTTTTGAGTTTTATGGTTGATGAAATGTTTTCCATGTATTTATTTTTTGGGGTGGATGAAAAACCCAGCGGTGCTTTTCTTTTCCTCATTAAAAAACATTTGTTCGTTGTTGTTTTTTTGTTCTCTTCCCCTTCTCTCTCTCTCGCGCGGCGTGCGCGCACCACTTTCACACAACACCTACCCCCCTCTTTGTTTGTTACCTGCTAAAGTTTCTTTAAAACGAATCTTATGTTTTTACCTTGTGATTTTTCTCTGTTATGTTCAGAATTTCATTTATTTTTTTTTTCTGTTACCCAAAAAAGAGAACGTGGCCAAAATAGTTATGCTCAAGCAAAGTCATGTTAAAAATTTCAGTTGTTTTGGAAAAAATAAAACATATGTATTCTAAGTACAACTGTTTCACGCATTGGACAAACAATTTCATCATTAGATTTCTGTAAAAACCCGTGGATAAAAGATCAAAAGGCTCAAGTTGGCACACTTGGTAAGACCAATCAGGGTTTTCAAGATAGCCAACAAAAACCCAGGTCCCCCCTGTGCTTTTTATGATTTCCTTCATGGCCCATTTGCCCTGGTACTGAAAACATTTACGTCTGTGAGGTCCCCATAAAGCAGTTTGTTTTTTCTGAAAGGGAGTTCTATGTCAAAAGATATGAAAGGAAAAACCTAATGATAGAACGTTTATGGTTACCGCAGCACGACCCAGCACACACACAACCCCCCACACAACCCCACCAAATTACAACCAACCACCCAGGCGCGCGCGGGCACCGCCCGGTTACGAGGAGAGGGGGAGAGAGAGAGAGAGGGAGGAGGGGGAGGAGAGAAGGGGAGAGGAGAGAGAGAGAGGAGGAGGGAGAGAGAGGGGGAGAGAGAGGAGAGAGGGGAGAGAGAGGAAGGTTTTTTTTTCGAAAGGAATTTTTTTTAAATGGTATTTTTTCCCCTTTTTAAATTAACAAAAGATTGAAGAAAAGAGAAAAAATGGAAAAATTGGGAAAGGGAAAGGGAAAAAGGGTGGGGGGACAAAAAAAAGGGAAATTTGAAATTTGCCAATTTTTTTTGTCATAAAAAGGTTTAGACAAGGGGGGGAAAGGAAAAACCCCCAACAAGCATTTACAATTTTCCAATTGGGCATCAAATCAAAAAAACAATAAAACCAAAACTTCGAATCTTCAGACAGAGAACCTTTTAAAACATTTTTCATTTTACAAAAAATAACAAACCACAACGACAAAGACAACAAAATGACGACCCAACAACAAAACCCCCCCCGCCGTACGCCGAAACACATACACACACAGAGGAAATTTTATATTCGGATTGCCGACCCATCCACTTTTTAGGCGATGACTATTTACTAAACAATTCACATGCTTTTAGTCTTATTTTTTTTTTTTAAGTCCTTTTTTCATTCATTTACAAATGCTTTTGTCATTTTATGGTTTGAATGAAAAATTGCGTGATTATTAAAGTCGTATCGCGATAAAAAAAGCAACATTTTGCCTTTCAAAGATCCTAGTAAAAAAGATATTTTTCACGAATCATGTATGCGTAATTGAAATAGAAATGCTTTTTTTACAATGTTATCCATGAAGGGATGGGGTTCTGTGGTTTTTCACATCGAACATTTTTGTTTGCATTGAAACTACGGTTCGTACTGATTTTTCGTAACAATTTTTGCATTTATCTTAATTTCTTTTGAAAAATTTTCCGAATGGGAATTGTTTTTAAAAGGGGAAGAACCATGATACTTTTTTTTGGTTTCCATTCAGAATGCCATTTTTTAAAAAAACAAATGAGTCATCCCTAAATCCCCAAAAAAACGGTGTTCGTTTTATCCTTGGAACCCCCAAATCCAAAAGCCTGTTCTGATAGACTTTTTTTATTTAAAGCCCCCAAATTTTTTTTACCCCGTTCCTTTGTTCGCTATATCATACTTGTTGTTAAAAAGTGCTGGGAGCTTCAATTTTTTAACCGTACCCAACCCTTTTACTTAAAATCTTTTATAAAGAGGGATTGCCCCTTCTCGTATAAAAGTGTTAGAAGATGAATTGGGACCCGAAGGAAAAAGTTCATGCTTTGGGGTTTTTTCTATCCGTTATTTTTTTTTCAACCCCCAAATTTTAGCTATAAGTAAGTTAAGGTTTATTGTGATCAAAATTCTCAAAATTTTCTACAATCAATACATTTTGTTTTTAAGGGTTTAAATTTCATGACACCCTTTTTTTCCCTTCCCAAAGATTCTTCCCCCGCAAATTAAAAAGAATTTGTTTAATTTTTTTCCTAAATTTTGTATGAATTGACTACTTGAATTTTTATTTTCCTAACACCACTTTTGTGTAAAGAAATGTCCCCAATTTTGAAGCACATGTTTGTTTTCCAGGTTAACGAGTAAGCGATCTGCTTCCCCCTTTTAAAATATTTAATGGTTTTTTAAACCTTCAACTGTCCAGACAAAAAAATAATGTCAGCAAACAGTAACAAAAAAATTCAATGTCCGGTTTTTTGAAACCTGTCTACCTTTTTTAGTAAATTTCGCTATTTATGAAAAAAGAAAACAGCAGCGGACTCAACGACACCTTGTTTAACTCCATTGGGCAATCAAAAAAACCCAAATCATCTTACCGTACACCGCAGTCCGGGTTGTCATCTCCTAAGGTTTATACAATTTTCCCCTTCACACACATTTCGAAGTCATCCACAAAAAAATTGTGATTTTAGAATCAAAAGTTTTTTAAACAACAAATGCCCCTAAAGGTTGTATTCGAGTAGTATTTCTGTACAGTGGTATGTGTAAAATTGGTTATGGTGCGTAATAGTTCTAAAATGCTTGTTCCTTACTTTTTCCCTTTATTTTCAGCCCATGTGTTAATCTTTTTTTTAATTGGAGTGTAGACTTTACTTAAAAAAGCGGTAAGTGTACTCCGTAGATCCCGGGTTGTTAAAATTCCTTTTTTGTATTGGTTAATAAATCGATTTAGCCCTTCTAGAGGAAAAATGTTTTTCAAAAGTTGTGTGAAAAAATGGACAAAGGGAAAACGATACGTGAGTTTGCATGCTTTTTATTTCCCCTATATTTTTTTGGCCCTGGCCTTTCTACCTTTAAATGATTAATGCGCAAAAATTCTTCTTGGATATCGATTGTTAAAAAATGGTCAATTTCTATTTCTTCCCCAAAATTTTCCTTTTTCTGAACACTGTATCAGTTTGGAAAAAAGCTCGAAATGATATCCCAATTTTTTGAGACTCGTTTTTAAAAAAAGCGTTTTTTATTAAAAAATCTTATTAATGCCAAAAAAGTTTCGAATATCAACGAATCTCTTAGTTTCTTTAATTATTTTCATCAAATTGTTCCTTTAGTTTCCTTATGTAATGTAATCTTTTCGGCTAAAGGTATCCTTTCTTTTCGCTTTTTTTTCCTTAATTATTTTGCATCTCTGAATTTTTCAGAATCTTTTAACTTCCCGTTTCTTTCGTTTGATTCATTCAACCAAACGTTAATTTTCTGTACCCCACAATAACTCTAACCATACAAGAGCCCCCAAAAAAAACTGACAATTTTTCAAAGCTTCATTCCATCAAAAATCAATGTTGACAGGGTTTTTGCAAAGCTTTGAAAAATAATTCGTTTTTTTTGTCTATTTGCATTTTCATTGCCCTAGGATTTTTCTTCCCTTGCTGTGTAGATGCTTATCTCCCAATGACAACAGTCCCCTCCTATTACCTCAATGGGAGGTGCCATGAGAAATCAGCACCAAATCGTAAATAAAATTTGAAACAAAACAGTGTGAAAAGAAAATAAAAGTTACACGAACCATTGGTAGACACAAAAGTTATTCGCCCCCACTATCCCCTTACAAAACCATTTAAGATACTCAAACGCATGAAACAAAAGTTAAAAAATGTTTGCAAAATTACTAATAGTTGAGTCTTAGAACGCGTGCAACTTTCATCACAATATCAGCATCCTTATCCCCCTAGCAAGTTTTTCATATTTCATTTGTAACTTGTTTGTGTCCGTTCTTTTTTCATAGTTGTCGAGAGAGAGAGAGAGAGAGGGGGGAGAGGGGGGAGAGGGGAGAGGAGGGGAGAGGAGAGAGAGGGAGGAGAGAGGAGAGAAAGAGAAGGGAGAGAGAGAGAAAAGGAGGGGAGTACTGTTTCATTCAGAAAATCATGCAGATTGACCCCACCTTAGGAATTTTGCAGGGGCCCGGCAGTTGGCCAGGAATATGTTTTCCCGACTCTCCCTGCTTGTCTGGCATGCCTTCCCCGGAAACCCTTTTCCCCTTGGATTCCTTTCCCTCCCGCCCCTTCCCTCACATCAGGGCTTTTTCCCCATCCTTTGGCGTCTTTGTTTATCTTCAGATGCTGGCTCGCGCTGCTGTGGTTATGACCTTTCCGGGCAGACAGACTGGGAGCGAAAGGGTTGGGGCAGGGGAAAATTTTGGGGTCCCCGCGGTAGGATTCCATGCATAGAGGAGGGGGTATGAGGTCCCTTTTTTTTCCTTCTGGAATCTTTCTGTCGCCATGTGAAAGTGTCAAAAAGATTTTTTCCCGAAAGAAAAGACAGTGTTTTTACCCCGGTAACTGGAGGTGTTTTTATCATACCTTATATTTGTTGTAAAAATCGTCCACGTTTGAAATCAAATAAATTTCACCGATTATGGCAGTTTGATGTAATGTTTGATCAAGTAGCGGACTCCTGAGACTAAAAGATAAAAAAAATACTACTTTTGCAAAAAACGCACAGCAAAATATTGTCAAAAAGCATCATATTACGACGGGATTTTTCCCAGTTTTATAAATCAGCAGCAATGTCAAATCCACTATGTGCAATATTGTTTACTTATTATGCCCCAAAAGCAAAAAGTGAAAATTGGTTACAAATCTAATGCTGTGATCTCACGTGATCGGGAGCGCAGTAAAGGAGCACATTTTATAACTGTGCGAGTTAGGTGCAGGGGCATTTTCAATTCAAAAAACCCAAAATCTGAAAGTAACCCTTTCAACGTGGTCTTATGTCAATTAACAAAATTGAAGGTATCCTTACACGCGGGGCGTTATTGTCAAAGGTAACTAGCTGTCGATCCTCAATATAAGGGAAAACACTGTTTTCTTCAAAACAAAAGGGTGTTGGTGTGCTAGAGCAGGTAAAGAGGTCGCTGTTGTGAAATCTGAGGCAAAAGGTGCTTGAAAAAAGGGTGGGCTATGCAGAAGCTTTTCCACCAAAGAAAATCACCCGGGTTTTAGTTTCTCAGAAGGTGTACGGGCGGAAGTCCATTTTGCGACAACATTTACTATGTTTTGAGACAAAATGTGATGATTAAAAACCGATGATAAATGAATTTAAGATGGGAGGGGTTCATGGTTTTTATTAAAAGATTCTGACCTTTGCCCTTAGTGATGACTGATGGAGGTGGGGTACCAAATACATTGTCTGTACCTTTCATTGGGGGTATGTGGGGAGTGTACAACTTTTATATATATATATATTATATTTTATGTGTGTGTTGTGTGTGTGTGTTGTGTGTGTGTGTGTGTGTTTTGTGTGTGTGTGGTGTATGTGTGTGTGTGTACATAGGAGATGGGGCACAGGCTTGTGTGTGTGTGTGTGTGTGTGTGTGTGTAGTGTGGTTGTGTGTTGTGTGGTGTGGTGTGTGTGTGTGTGTGTGTGGTGTTGTGTGTGGTGGCGTGTGTGTGTTTTGTGTGTGTGTGTGTGTGTTGGGGGGGGGGGGGGGCATGCGCAACCGTAGGACTTACCCGCAAGCACCAAAGGTTGTCATTCATGTGGTGCATTAGTGCATGTGCAAAACAACCCCCACACACAAAACACCCCCCACACAACCCACCACACACACCCCCCACACACCCCCCCCCCTTATTTCCCTTTTTGACCCCGTAGTTGTTAAAAAAATACGCCTGTATGTGAAGTGTATTTTGAATGTCCCTGAGTTTTAATATGGAGCATGTGCCACAGCTAAGTTTTGACTGGCGAATTTTCCCGTAAATTAAAAACAACCCGAAAAATTGTGTTCTTTCATGGCCCGTGGTGGTTGGCCAGCTCAGCAAAAATGTCTCCCTTTTTGATCACCTATTTTTCGAAAAAAAAACGCTTCAGTAATTCTGTTTGGTTCAGCAACAAGTCACGAATCAAAAATCCCCCCCCCCCCTTGTTGTGTTGGGGTGTGTGGTGTGTGTGTGTGGTGTGTGGTGTGTGTGTGTGTGTGTGTGTGTGTGTGTGTGGTTGCGGGCACGCCGTTGTTGTGGCTACGTACGTTTGCCCTGTGTGTGTGGTGGGTTGTGTGTGTGTGGGGTGTGTGTGTGGTGTGTGGTGTGTGTGGTGGTGTGTGTGGTGTGTGTGTGTGTGTGTGTGGTTTCGTGCACGCACGGATTGTTTGTCTTTTTTGTCATCTGTCTCAGTTCCTGTTTAGCGCGCCACACACACACACACACACCGGGGCCGGCGGCGCGCGCCACGCACCCGCACGCACGCACGCACCAAAACACACACACACCCCAAAAACACACACACACACAAAAAACCACCACAAACGCAAGCACGCACGACGCCCACCAAAAACCAAAACCCACACACACACACACACACACCCACACACAACAAACACAAACCCACACAACACACTGCACAAAAACATGTGATGTGCTGTTTCATTTTCCGAAAAAAAAAGCCCCAAAAAAAAATTGGAATAGGGGCAAATAGTGCGTTTATGTAGGGGAAGCAGGGGGGGCAAAGGGGGTGGTAGTGGTCAGTTTTGGGGGGATGGGTGGGGTAGGGGGGTTTTTTAGGTTGTCGGAAAAATCGTGGAGCGACGGCAAAAGGCAGGGTGAAAAGGGGGGAAAAGGGGGGGGGAAGGGGGCGGGGGGGTGATACAAGCGGCCAAAGCCAAACTTTTTCTGAAAACAAAATGCGGTTAGGGTTGTAGAGGAAAAAAGTTGAAAAAATTCTTACCCTTCCCAGCCCCGCGAGCTGTTTAAAAAATTTTGTGAGAAAAACCTTGGAGCGAAAAAACAAGTAAGGGGCAAGGTTTTAAACATTTAACGGGGTGGGTGCTGCTTTTGTCGCAAAACAAGCACTCCCCTATCATCTTGTAAAGAAAATTTTTCAGTTTGGAAAAAAAAGGAAGGGAAAAAAAAAACTCGGGCAGTTATGTATGATTTGAAAAAAGCTTAACTTTAAATTTGGGCACAGCATTTTTTGCTTTTGTTACAATGTTGCTAGTATTTTATGGTGATATGGTTTAGTTAGGGACCCTGTATGTTTTTTTGTTTTTTTCAGGGAGGGGGTTTTTGTTTGTTATAGTGATGTATGTTTAATGTCTTTAAAAAAATAGTGTTTTATGTGACATTCTTTTTGTTAAGGGGGAGATATACGACAGACAGACGACGACAGATAGTAGTTGATGAAGATAGATAGATAGTGATAGATGATAGTAGAAGTAAAAGATAGATAGATAGACAGATGGATGGATGGGATACATAGATCATAGTTTTACAGAATGAGTTTGTCTTATTGGTTGATTCCCGTAGGGAAATACAGTGGGTTTGGGGTTTTGCCCAATTTTTGAAAAAGTGTGTAGAAACTGAAGGATATATCGGTCTAGAAGACGAAAATCCACAAATTTTCCCTATCTAAACATGACAGATTGTGCATCAGCCTTTTAATGCATTCCGACCCTCTCTCACGCAATGGGAAATTCGATAATGAAAGAAACTAGAAAATACGGCTTGACAAAATTTTTCCCAACACCCCGAAAAAGCGTTATGATAACCCAGCCCAAACGGGAAATGAAGCGTAGCCAAATCGCCATGGGGAGGGGGGGGGAGGGGGGGCAGAGGGGAGGTTTGTATCCAGAGGCAGTTTTGGTTTCGATGTACGTTACGTCCCCCTGAGTGCGTGCCTGCTTTAACGTTAGATTATCGGTTAAAACGATAATACAAGAGTTTTGTTGGGGAACAAAAATTTCCAGTTATAATGCGAATCCCACGCAGAAAATGACAAAGGGTGGGGAACGAAAATTCTGTGTGATCCGGAATTATGGGGATGGATTCGGTAATCTTCGCCCCTCAGTAGGAATATATACTTTAAGTGAAAAAGCAGATTTTGGAAAGGCCAGATATGGACAAACAAGCGATTTCGGTCAAAATCCACTGTGTTGCTGACTTATAAGTAATGCGTTGACGATTTCCCCGTGGCGTAGGTTTTTTCCGAGGGTGAAAATAGTAGAAAAAAAAAAAAAATCATA
>CM031622.1:53294656-53297156 GCA_018398815.1 Conus ventricosus
CTCCAAACCCAACTGCAAAATCTGCCCCCTCACCAAACCAGACACCATCCTACATTGCCCCAAAGACTCCTTCACAGTCAAACGCACATTCTCATGTCAGAGCCGCAACATTATATATGCCATCCACTGCCAGCTGTGTGGCAAGATCTACATAAGGGAAACGTCACGCACACTCGAAACACGCATCTCTGAACACCTGGCCGATATCCGCCACCACCGACCCAAACCCGTCGCCCTACACTTCAACCACACCCAACACAACATCGACCATGTCAAAGTCATGGCACTCTGGCAGTCACAGAGTGACAGCTTTGAACGCACAACTCAAGAATCCCATCTCATTGCCAAACTGGGCACACTACACCCCCAAGGCATCAATATCCAACAATAACCAAACACACATACTCACCTCTTCCACACCAGTTGGCAAAATCCCCTACCAACACACACACATACACACACACATACACACACATTTACATACACCACCACCACATCCCCTTCACTCACTTCATACAGTAGTTACAGCAACCCTCCATCTATTTAATCTTAGTTTTGTATTATCCTTCCCCTTAAATCCCCCACCCCCCCACCCCCCACCCCTTTTTTTTTTTCCCCTTACCATTATTATCAATCCACCATTACCACAACCATCACAAAGATATCACACCATCCCAATAAACTGGACACACAACCCTATCATATCACACACACACACCTCCCCTGACGCAACCCCCCCCCCCCCCCCTCCGTTTCCTCTCCCATAATCCCCCTGGCCGCATGTCATTTCCGCCCACCAAACACATGGACAAGAACGGATAAGTCATTTTTCATTCTTTTTTCGTTTTTCGTTGTTTGTACTGTCCCACATGTTAAATGTGATTTATTTTTTCGCCTGAAGAAGACCCAAGTGGTTGAAATGCATCGTGTCTTGTCTTGTGCTTTGTTTGTCAATGTCATTGGCGGTAAGTTCTAAACAAACTCTATTCCTAATCTTGCTTCGTTCGCCGCCGTCAGTCACTCCATTTTGAAACGTTATTTTGCTGTTATTTTTTTATATATTGGTAAGTTTTAATGAAATTTTGTATATAGAAAGGTCATCACACACAAACAGCACTTCCATGTAGTGTTTCAAAATCTGACCGTTACAAACTGTTATTCTTGACATATTGTCCGACTTGGATGAAATTTGCTATGTACACAGGCTTTAGCCCAGTGAGGACTAAAATACCAGTTTCAAAAGTGTATATCGGTTATATAACCGTTTAAACCGTTATTTTGCCGTTATTTTTTATATATTGGTGGGTTTTAATGAAATTTTGTATATAGAACGGTCATCACACACAAATGGCACTTCCATGTAGTGTTTTAAAATCTGACCGTTAAGAACCATTATTCTTGACATATTGTCCGATTTGGGTGAAATTTGGTATGTACACAGGCTTTAGCCCTGTGAGGACTAAAATACCAGTTTCAAAAGTGTATATCGGTTATATAACCGTTTAAACCGTTATTTTGCCGTTATTTTTTTATATATTGGTGGGTTTTAATGAAATTTTGTATATAGAACGGTCATCACACACAAATGGCACTTCCATGTAGTGTTTTAAAATCTGACCGTTAAGAACCGTTATTCTTGACATATTGTCCGATTTGGGTGAAATTTGGTATGTACACAGGCTTTAGCCCTGTGAGGACTAAAATACCAGTTTCAAAAGTGTACATGGGTTAAATAACCGTTAAAACCGTTATTTTGCCTTTATTTCTTATCTCACAAAGCACTTGGTCGATTTAAAAGCGGTTTGGAAAACTGGGAGCACGTTTATATGCCTCGCATCTTGTTACATTTACGTTCTGAGTGGCAGAACATTCAGAGAAGAAGCCAAACGATGTTTATGCTCGTGCCTTAATCAATAGCAGAGTTCAGTACCTAAAACACTTCATTTCATAACAAAACATTGACTCATGTTGTGTAGTGTCTACTATGATACTATGCTTTTAACGCAGAAAACCTTCAACAAATTATTGATAGTTGAATGGTTCACGCGTTTATTGTAAGTGTGTCCATGTTGGTGGCGTTAGACCCTTAACACAGTACCGTTTGTGAAGAGCCATATTATTAAGCGATTAAGTCATCTACATAAATGTATGCTCTCCAGTATGAACGTATGTGCGGGCGTCTTTTTACAAACAAAATAGTCTTTCGTGCACACACACACACACACACACACACACACACACACACACACACACACACACACACACACACACACACACACACACACACACACACACGCACGCACGCACGCACGCACGCACGCTCACACACACACACACACACACACACACACACACACACACACACACACGCACGCACGCGCACGCACGCACGCACGCACGCACGCACGCACGCACACACACATACACACACACACACACACACAACACACACACACACACACACACACACACACACACACACACACACACCACACGCACA
>CM031622.1:53302156-53304656 GCA_018398815.1 Conus ventricosus
GTTTTTGTATCTTTCTTTGTTAAATGACTGTTTGTGGTTTGCATATCTAGTTTTAAATTGGTTTTCAGTGATACCTAGAGAGAGAAAAAGAAACTTTAGTACTAGCAACAATTACATTTTCATTGCATACACTTGCTTCGCGCCACCTGCGGATGAAAATGCACGTACCCGAGAATACACACGCGCAGCCGCGCTGATCATTACACCTCTCACGATTCTTTGTTCGCGCGTACGCCAGGATAATAATTAATTATCAGTCAGACAGTCGCAGATAGTTAAGAGTCAGAGAGTTTTCTGCCCCCTGTCTTCTTACCGTTACCTGTGTCCATGCTGTCTTGTACTGATCTATTTACATACTGTTTATTTATTTGTTTATTTGTTCATCTGTTCGTTTACCTCTTCGTTCGTTTGTTTCCTTGTCTTTGGGTCTCTTATACAGTTACGGCCAAATGTCGTTTCACCACACAGCGTGACCAACGAGCTATAATCGTGGCTGCTTTCAGACCAACTTTTACATCGACCATGAAGCAGGCTCTGAGGAAACCTCTCTTCCAGTACTGTGCGGCATGTGCGAAGAAGGAAGCCAGCAACACGCTACTTTTTCCTGCAGAGAATGCCAGCTGAGCTTGTGCCGAGCGTGCCGACGTGGCCACGACATGATCGCACGTGACCATCACGTGACCTCTATCATCAGTCTCAGCCAGCCAATGAAAGGCAAGAAGAGAGAGGAAGTGGAGGAGGAGGAGGACGAGGGGAAGAAGAAAGCGTTGTGCATGGTTCACCGAGACCAGGTCCTGTGCTTCCATTGTCAACAGTGCCACGTCAGCATCTGTCTGCACTGCAAGTTCTCCTCCCACGAGGGCCACGACACTGTGGAACTGTCCAGGGCCATTCTGCAGGCCAAGGGGGAGATGACGTCACTGGTGACTTCGGCGCAACAGCAGGTGAGTCGTGACCGTGGCGTGATGGGTGAGGTGTCTTGTTTTTATAACGTAGCTGTGTGACTGAGTGAGTGAGTTTTTTAATTTACAGTCTGTTCACACTTGGTGATATTAGACTTTTAAAGAAAGGAACGAGGAGAAGGAGAGCGTTTACATATAAAAACAAAATCTGTTAATTTAATGCATGGAAATCACTTGTGCAATTTGCACAATTTCTGGTATGTGGGTTATTGTTTTGAGAGAATCATGTACAGTCACATCCACATTCGATTCTTGATATAATGAAGGTAATATTAAGCAATGAAAAAGAAAATGGTCCACGGATAAAACGTTTGAACGATCGCACGCTACATTTTGGGGAAATTTTGTTTTCCACGAATTCAGTCGAAGCTTGTATATTAAAGATAACAAATATCGTGGACATGATACGATTTCATACTTCTCTGGAAGGTGTTCACTGTTCACGCATTTTTCTAATTACGAATGAATTTCTTGAACATCAAGTTTTAAATTACTCTCAAGTGTTTCTTCTTAACGCACCATCTGTAGCTAATTTATCTGCTGTTTCAGTACCAGATACGCCACAGTGTAATGGAATCCAGCAAAATGATATTCCAGTTCCCTTTAACATAAGAATATGTACACAATGCCTTATTTCAAAAAGTAAATCTTTCTTGTTTTTGATTCCCAGCTTTCCGAGCTATATAGCACTGACTTGGAATCAACGCACAAAAGTATATCATTAACAGTAGTGTTATTGTCACACATCAAAATCATCTCCAGAAGACGTAGCCGTATGTCTTGGTCTCCATTGCACTGAGCTGCCATGCTCAGCTCTATTGTCTGGGGCTGCATTGTTGACAAGCACTTCGCACTGAACTAAGGCAGTAAGTTGTTCTCTACCCACAGCTCTATTGCCCGATGCTGCATTGTTGGCAAGCACTTCACATTGAGCTAAGGCAGTAAGTTGTTCTTTACTTTATGTTTCGCATGTTATCGGGTGAACAGGTGCGTGTTGCGTTGTTATATAGCCTACCTCTCCGCATTCAGATGCATGCCAGTGAGCTTTGTTGTTCTCAACTGAATGGTGATTTACCTCCTCTTCTTTGCGTTGAAATTTTGCGTTGAAATTTTGCGTTGCTTTTTTTTAAAGGATGTCTGTACTACTTTATACTGCGCTCTGTTGTAATAATTATACTTCACATAGTTTCATAGATAGATGTGTACTTTACTAATGGTGTTGTATGTGTACTTTACTAATGGTGTTGTACTTAACTGTATAGCGTTGTATCATCTGTGTAACTTAGATCATCTGTATTTTCAAGAATATGGGCGCATGCTCTGTTGCATAATGCTGTCTGTTGTTGCACAATGTTGTGTAGTGGTGCGTGCGTGCGTGCGTGCGTGCGTGCGTGCGTGTGTGTGTGTGTGTGTGTGTGTGTGTGTGTGTGTGGTGTGTGTGTGTGTGTGTGTGTGTGTGTGTGTGTGTGTGTGTGTATGTTGTGTGTGTGTGTGTGTGTGTGTGTGTGTGTGTGTGTGTGTGTGTGTGTGTGTGTGCT
>CM031622.1:53309656-53319656 GCA_018398815.1 Conus ventricosus
TTATCCATGGCTTTGTTGATGTCATTCACTGTTTTATCCTGGCTTGGTTCAAGTCATTCGCTGCTTTATCCATGGCTTGGATGAAGTCATTCGCTGTAGAGAAATAGACGAAGCTGGGTGATGGGTGGGAGTGAGGTCGGGGCATAAAAGCATTTCGCTGCTTTATCCATGGCTTGGTTGAAGCATTTGTTGCTTTGTTCAAGGCTTAGTTGAAGCTTTTTCACTGCTTTATCCATGGCTTGGTTGAAATATTTGACCCTTTATCCTTTGGCTTGGTTGAAGTCATTCACTGCTTTATCCATTGTTTGGGTTTGAAATCATTCACTGCTTTATCCTTTGCTTGGTTAAAAGTCATTCCTGCTTATATCCATTGCTTTGGTTGAAGTCATTCCCTGCTTCATCCATGGTTTTGTTGAAATCATCGCTGATTTCTCCATGGTTTTGGTCAAAGGGTCATCACTGCTTTATCCATGGCTTTGTTGAAGTCATTCACTGTTTTTATCCATGGCTTTTTTGAAGTCATTCACTGCTTTATAAAAGGGCTTTGTTAAGTCTTTCACTGCTTTATCTATGGCTTTGTTGAAGTCATTCACTGCTTTACCCATGGTTTGGGTTTGGGAAATCATTCGCTGTTTTATCCATGGCTTGGTTGAAGTCATTCAATGCTTTACCCCTGGTTTGGTTGAAGTCATTCACTGCTTTATACTGGGCTTTGTTGAAGTCATTCACTGCTTTATCCATGGTTTGGTCTAAGTCATTCACTGCTTTATCCAGGGCTTGGTTGAAATCATTCGCTGCTTTATCCATGGCTTTGTTGATGTCATTCACTGTTTTATCCATGGCTTGGTTCAAGTCATTCGCTGCTTTATCCATGGCTTGGATGAAGTCATTCGCTGTAGAGAAATAGACGAAGCGGGGTTTGATGGGTGGGAGTGAGGTCGGGCATACAGGGGAATACATTTATTCATGAGCACAGTTTGCATGCACCGGTACTAAATGCCTAGATAAAAGTTAAAGATCCAAATTGTGTGGGTGTGTGTGTGTGTGTGTGTGTGTGTATGTGCGCGCACGCGCGCACGCGCGCCGGCGCAGCGCGTGTTGTGTGTGTGTGTGTGTGTGTGTGTGTGTGTGGTGGTGTGTGGTGTGTTTTTGTGTGTGGTGTGTGTGTGTGTGTGTCTGTCTGTCTGTCTGTCCATGTGTGCGTCTGTGTGTGTGTGTGTGTGTGTGTGTGTGTTGTGTGGTGTGTGTGTGTGTGTGTGTGTGTCTATCCATGTGTGCGCGTCTGTATGTGTGTGTGTGGTGTGTCTGTCTGTCCGTGTAGGGTTTTGTGTGTGGTGTGTGTGTGTGGGGTGTGTGTGTGTGTGTGTGTGTGTGTGTGTGTGTTGGTGTGTGTTGTTTCATTTTACTGAAATATCTTAAAAAAAACATGTCTGTTGGGCTTTTTTGTTTCGGGGAAAGGTAGTGTCGTTCTACGCCCAAGATGTCGATACAACCAAAACACAGTGCTACCATCCCTTAGGTCTTCCCGTGACCTGTGTTTGGGAACCACGGAGATTTGATATGACATCTCGACAGGTAAGTTCACCGCCGCTGTGCCAGGGTCCTACAAACCCTTTACGCCACGGCGGAAGCAACAAAGAGGAGAAACATGTTTGTGCTACCTCTGTGTGAAATCACGGATTCGCCCCCTGCGTGGTTCCTTAAATATTTCCCTGGGCGCCGTTCTGTTGTGGGCATGCGCTCCAGGCAGGCGATACGGTGTGGATAAAGCCTTGTAGTCAGCATGACCATTTCTGTGAGACCACTTTCACGGCGCTTTGATCCGGGCAGAGATTAAACATGAAACGTCCTTGGCCCAGGTGAACACTGAGAACGTACGTGGCATGTGAACGTAGTAGACAAGGTGCATGCCCCTGCGAACACAGAGAAGATACGCGTTTCCCGTGTGAACACAGAGAGCGTCCCTGGCTCATGTGAACACTGAGAAAGTACGCGTCCTATGTGAACACAGAGAAGGAGGTGTCCTATGTCAACACAGAGAAGGTACATGTCCTATGTCAACACAGAGAAGGTACGTGCCCTATGTCAACACAGAGAAGGGACATGTTCTATGTCAAAACAGGAAGGTACATGTCCTATGTCAACACAAAGAAGGTACATGTTCTATGTGAACACAGAGAAAGGGACGTGTCCTATGTCCCAAAACAGAGAAGGTCATGTTCTATGTCAACCCCAGAGAAGGTACGTGTCCTATGTCAACACAGAGAAGGTACATGTCCCATGTCAACACAGTGAAGGTAAAATGCCTATGTCAACACAGAGAAGGTACATGTCCCATGTCAACACAGAGAAGGTACATGTCCCATGTCAACACAGAGAAGGTACATGTCCCATGTCAACACAAAGAAGGTACATGTCCTATGTCAAAAACAGAGAAAGATGCATGTCCTATGTCAACACAGAAAAGGTACATGTCCTATGTCAACACAGAGAAGGTACATGTCACATGTCCAACACAGAGAAGTACGTGTCCTATGTCAACACAGAAAGGGACATGTCCTATGTCAACACAGAGAAGGTACATGTCACATGTCAACACAGAGAAGGGACATGTCCTATGTCAGCGCAGAGAAGATGCATGTTTCCCATGTCAACACAAAGAAGGTACATGTCCTATCCAACACAGAGAAGGTACATGTCCTATGTCAACACAGAGAAAGGCAGTCTAGTCAACCCAAAAAAGGTACATGGTCCTAAAGTCAAAAAAAGAGAAGGTACATGTCCTCTTTTAACACAGAGAAGGTACATGTTCTGTGTTAAAACAGAGAAGGTACATGTCCTGTGTCAAAAACAGAGAAGGTACATGTCCTATTCAAAACAGAGAAGGGACATGTCCTATGTAAGCACACAGAGAGCGTGTATGTCGTATGTGGACACAGAAAACGTAAATACAGAGGGGTCGTCCTATTAAAACACAGAGAAGACATGCCTAGGAGCACACAGAGAGCGTGATTCGTATGTGGACAAAAAAACGTGATACAGGGGGTGTACATGTCCATATAACACAAGAAACGTAAACCCTTTTTGTAAATACAGAAAACGTAGATGTTCATGTCAATCAAGAACACACATTCCCTACTCTTTCCCAGCTTCATTTGGGGAGTATTTTTACCACTTCATTATTGTCTCTGTGTCTGAGGGGAAATGGAAGTGTCTTGGCAATTAATCTCTAAATGTTGGGGGCGGTTTGGGTTTGGGGTTTTGTGTGGTGTGTGTTTTTGTGGGGTGTGTGTGGGGTGTGTGTTGTGTGTGTTTTGTGTGGGTGGTGTTGTTATAATGGCACGATGCCAAAGCTAGGAGGTTTAAAAAAAAGTATTCTATAAGTGCACACACACACACACACCCCCACACACACACCCCCACACCCCCACACACACACACACACACACCCCCACGCACACACACCACGCCGCAGCACGCCCCACGCCCCAAAGCCACCACCACCACCACCACACAACCCAAAACACACACACACACACACACAACCACACTTCTTGATGAAAAAAATATCTTTTCATGATGTTCCCCTCGTGTAACAATGTCATTAACACACGGTGTATTTCACTAGGCATAAAATCATTAACGCAATTTTTAAAAAGATTATAACTCCAAGATCGACTAAACTTCCATTTGTATGTGAATACAGGAACTCTTTTTGTTGTTTTGTTGCACACGCATAATCAAGCAGTAAAATAGCTCTCCTCCTCTCTCCCCCTTTTCCTCCCTTTTTTCCCTCTCCCTCTCTCTCTCTCTCTCCTTCCCCCCTCTCCCCTCTCTCTTTTTGCAATTTTAGCATCTGTTCAACTTTTGAATTATTGTATGAAAGGATTACCTTAATGTAATGGAAAATAGATTTGATCAATTTCCCCTTTGGCTGTGATTGGAAGCAGACTGATCAAATACATAACAATTTTGCTCCTAGTTTACAGAATAGTGAGTTCATTGTTCAGTATTGCTGGAATTCAGAATATGGTCAACAGTTTACGTATCTCATGAATTTACCAGGGGTTCTAGAAACATTGAAAGCTGCTGAAAACCTTATTTGTGAAGACGTTAACCAAGTGTTGTCTCTATTTAATACAACTGTCAAAGAACAAGCTGAAAGTATGAGGAAAACTAAACAAGTAACAAGAATTTCGAACAGGGTTGGTTTGATCATGAATGCAGGGTAGCCAAAGTAAACTACGTAAACTATTAAGAGTTTTTTTTTTGAAAACATTGGATAAAGATGATAAAAACAGAGTTCTGTATAGCAAGAAGGGAGTACAAAAATTTAAATAAAAAAAGAGAAAGAATGCAATGATTCTTTGCTGAGTGATCGTATGTTTTCAGTTAAGAATCAGCAATTATTCTGGAATACCATACACAAGATATCAAGAAAGAAAACACAACCTGTAAATAGCATTTCAGTACAAGACTGGTTCTTACATTTTAGAAATGTGTTAGAAAAGGGTGAGCAAGAGTCCACAGTGATCAATGAGGCAATACATTGTGAAGACAATACATATGATAGACCAATTTCCAGAGAAGAAATATTACTAGCGATTAGAAAATTGAAAAATGGTAAGTAAAAGTGCTGGACCTGATGGTATTATTGGAGAGTTTTTTCAAGAATTCTGGTGAGTTTGTCGTAAACTTTTTATGTAAACTGTTTAACTTTCTGTTTGACACCGGCATTTATCCCGAGGATTGGAAAGAATCCATAATATTGCCCTTGTTTAAAAGGGTGATGCAAATGATGTAGACAATTATAGAGGTATTTCTTTATGCAATATATGCAGTAAACTGTATAGTTCCGTTGTTAATAAGCGATTACATGAATGGATATCTCAGAATAATGTAACAGGAGAACACCAAGCAGGATTCAAGAAAGATTATTCCACAGTTGATCATATGTTTACCCTGTTAGCCGCAGTTCAAAAACAATTTGTAAATAATCAGAAGTTATATGTTGCTTTTGTGGATTTTGAAAAAGCTTTCGATTCAGTTTCACGGAACCTACTATGGCCTGTTCTATTAAAAAATGGAATTAGGATAAACTGTATCGTTGTGTAAAGAGTATGTATTGTGAGGTGAAGGCTAAGATCAGATCCGGAGCAAATTTATCAGATTTTGTCAATAGTACCAGAGGGTTAAGCAAGGGGACGTCTGTAGTCCAGTTTTGTTTTCTTTGTTCATAAATGAATT
Organism: Conus ventricosus; assembly: GCA_018398815.1. Lineage (NCBI taxonomy): Eukaryota > Metazoa > Mollusca > Gastropoda > Neogastropoda > Conidae > Conus > Conus ventricosus. Next base: position 53,314,904 of record CM031622.1, read on the forward strand.
AGCGTTGGAAATTATTCAAAATGGAAAGCATGGTGTAACCTTTGCCTTCTTGGAGTTATTTGTGTTGCTTTTTGCCGACGATATAGTCTAATTGTCTACAACGGTCGTTGGACTTCAAAGGCAGCTGAAAAGCTTGTATTCTGCTGCAACCAGATTAGAATTAAACGTAAATATGAATAAGACCAATATGTTTGTCTTTCGTAAAGGTGGTTATTTGGCACGAAATGAGAGATGGATTTATGACGGTCAGTATATTGCTGTAGTCAATGCATATAAGTATTTAGGATTCTATTTCACAACCAGATTAAGTTTCACTTTTGGATGCCAAGATATTGCAAACAGAGCAAAGAGAGCAGCTACAGTTATACTTCACATTTTATATAAACTGAATTGTAGCGCTTTTACAGTTTTCTCAAAGCTGTTTGACTCTCAGGTGCAGCCAATCCTACAATATGGAGCAGAAATTTGAGCACTTGAGAAAAGCCTCGTAATTGAAAATGTGCATTTGTATGCTATGAAAAAAAGTTTGAATGTAGATAATCGAACACCGAATGATTTAGTATATGGTGATCTGGGAAGATATCCGATTTATGTTAATTAGTTTTTGAAATGCATTAAATACTGGTTGAAAATAACAAGAATGGACGAAATTAAAAATTAATACCTTTTAAAGCTTATAAGATATTGAGAAATTTGAATTCAAATGGCAAGAAGACATGGGCTACCAATGTTCGTCACTGTTTAAATTCATATGGCTTTGCTTATGTTTGGGATAACCAGGGTGTTGAAAATATCGTAGGGTTCTTGAAATGTTTTAAACAAAGAATTATTGACTGCAGATGGCAGGACTGGCATGATCATATTTATAGCAGTGACAGATTTGCGCAGTACAGACTCTTTAAAACAACTAATGTGATAAAGCCATACATTAAAATGGATATGAACAGATATATTAAGAGTGCGCTAAGTAAGTTTAGATTTGGTGTTTCTGATATAGCTTGTCACCGTTTCAGATACAGTGCTGTGAGTGATAATGAACTGACATGTTGTTTATGTAAACTGGCCAAGGAAGATGAAATCCATTTCCTTTTTTGCTGTCCTGGTTTTCATGACCTCAGGATAAAATTCATAAAGCCAAAGTTTTATTCTGACCCTTGTATTTTCAGAGTTAATTTACTCCTGGCATCAAGAAATGAAGTCATTCTCTTTAACCTTGCTATGTACATTTATGAAGCACAAAAGAGTTTACGTACTCTGTATTCCTAATAACATTGTATGATGCATATGTACTTGCTTTCTCTTGTCATTTTCCTTCATTTCAGTAATTGATATTGTGTATATTGCGGGTACCACCCCTTCAGTATGGGCTATGGCCTTAATCTGAATAAATATTCGCATTCGCATTCGCATTCTCTCTTTTGCATGAAAGTTTTTGACGTTGCGTTTAACATTTCGAAATATTGAAGTGTACAGTCCAGAAATATACTTTTTTTTCCCGTTGATGATTACTTACGATCCACAAAAATATCGAATTATTTTTCTCTGTGATACTGAAACGCTTTGTCTTGAATTGCACACCTGTGTAGCACTGTTTTCTGTTGTATGTGATGGGCTACTTTGCCTTGCTTTGTGCTTTGTGCTGTACTCATAGTAGTTTGCTTTGAAATACGGTCGGAAATCTTATGCTGATTGTTTCCTCTTCTTTTCCAAGGCATTGCGGCATAGTACACGGTCTTACCTTCATTGTGATGTGCTGGATTGTAATGCAGTCTACTACATTTCCATTTGACATATTAGATTGCGTTGTGATCTATTATTTTGGTCATGGGAATGGACTATTCTCCAGTTCGTGTTTTCTTCTCCGGGAAAACTGCGTACAAATTGTACAGAATCACATCTGCACTTGTCCATGTTTGGGGTATCCTTCGCTTGGACAACCACGCGGCAGACGTTGAGCTTGTTGCGAGTGATGATACCGTTATGCTTGTCTTGTCTGCGGTGTTGGTAATAGCATTGTTGCTTTTTCTTCTTGTCATAGGCAAATATATATATATATATATATATATATATATATATATATATATATTATATATATATATATATATATATATATATATATGTTTCGAGATGATGGTTTTGTTGTCCTTCTTGGTGAAAATCATGAAAAGGGTTCAAAGAACATCTCCAATCTCTGAAACCCACCTAACATAAAATGGACAATCACCAGTGGCAAAGAAGTAACTTATTTAGATGTAAAACTTCAAATTTCACAAGGCAAAATCATTACAGATGTGTTTTCAAAACACAACGATGCGTACCTCCCTCCATGCAGCTGCCGTTCCCCTGCCGTGTTCAAGGGACTCATTTCCAGTGTGGGAACTAGAGTACGCATGCTGTGTAGTGAGGATAACACATTAAAAACTAGAATAGAAGAATATAGTAAATATTTTACAATGTCTGGTTGGGACTATCAGAAAGCGGAAAGAGAACTTTATAAAGGGGCTAGGAAAAATAGGAAAACAATACTCACAGAAGAAAAACAAACCAAAAAGACAAAAAGATAGCCTGGGTGGCAAATTATGATCCAAGGTATCCATCCAAATCAGAAATAAAAAGGAAGATATATTTGTATTGCCTGATCCGAGGCCTTTCGTCCGCTGGATCGGAACTCATCAGGGAGACACGGCTGGTTGTGTCTGTGCTCCTGGCGTCAAATAGAGACACGCCACAGACCATAATACTGTGGTGTTTCTCACCACCAAGGGTGCAAAACAGAATCCAATAGCACCCACACAGCAGCCAGTGAAGGGTAGTAAATGAAACCAAAGGAAAGTGTGGGGAGGAAAAAAGTTGCTGGAAAACTAAAGACATTATGCAAATAGTATAAAATGTAGAGGAAAATCTTTCAGCCTACGTTTGAGGATCCACGCAAGGATGAAAGGGAGATCAAAAGATTATGGTCTGTGGTGTGTCTCTATTTGACGCCAGGAGCGCAGACACAACCAGCCGTGTCTCCCTAAAGAGTTCCGATCCAGCGGACGAAAGGCCTCGGACAGGCAATAAAAATATATCTGTCTTAAAAAGGGATTGCGATGGTTCCCTTATGCGGCTAGTGAAGAAGTTTCATATCTGTAAAATATATTTTCTTAATTTCATGTTTCCAGTTTCTCCATCTTCAAACTCCCCGCCCCCCTCCCCCCCCCCCCTTAAAAGTCCAAATCTTTGCCAAGTAATAACTATGAAGACATTTTAAGTGTTGCCTGTGCTTGTTTTTCCCCCACTATTAGATTGTTCGTCTATGTATCCTGATTTAGAACTAGATTTTTCCAGATAATAGCAATCGATAATGTCAGAGAAGGAAAAAAACTGTTACTGAAGAAACATTCTGGATATGAAGTATAGTACGATTTTCAAAGGACTCAATATAAGACCGGAGTATGCACAGTAAAATCCAGAAAAATAATTAATAAATATTTAGGAAAAATTACAAGCAAAAAAAGTACAGAAGACCAATTCTATTCCCTTTACCCCCCCCTTCCCTTTGTTTCCAACCCTCCCCTCCCCCCCCGCCCCCCCCCCCCCCCTTACCCTGCGCCCCTTTCCCCCCCCCCCCCCCCCCCCCCCTCTCTTCCCCCCTTTTGCTTTTCCAATATCCCCCCCCCTAGGCATTCTGTTCCTCCTGTCACAACAGTCCCCTCCCTCCCCCTGCCCTTTTCTCTCTTCTTCTCCCCCCCCCCCCCCCCCAACCACAACACACCACACCTCCCCTTCTTTTCCCACGAAGGAAACATTCTTGATATGTAATATAGGCACGATTTTCAAAAGGCTCAATACAAGACCGGAAGTTTGCACAGTAAGATTCAGAAAAGATAATTAATAGATATTAAGAAAATTACAAACAAAAAAAGTACAGAAAACCAATTTTGTTCACTGTAAGACACCCACCCCTTTCCCCTTTGTTTCCACCCTTCCCCCTCTTCCCTGGCCCTCCAGATTTCTTCCCTAGCTTACCCTGCGCCCTTATAAACTCCCTCCCTCTCCCCCTTCTGCTTTTTTTCCAGTATCCCCACGTGGGCATTCTGTCCATACTTATTGGGTTTGTTTATTATTGTTCACCTGCGTTTTGAAAGATATATTTCGATTCTGTTGTGATGTGCCTCTAAGGACATTGGAGATTACATTGGTGGGTTGAGAGAGGTGAGGGAGATTCTGGTGTACAATTTTTTTTAAAAAATAAAGTTAACATGAGTATGTTTGTTGGATATATGGGGAGAGAGAAAGTGAGGGTGGTAAGCAGGTCGATGCGTTGGTGGACATGATAGGGTTGAAGGGAGGGAGAGAGAGAGTGGGGAGAGTGGTGAGTGGGAGTGAGAGGAGGCATACGCGGTATTTACGTGAGATGGAAGATGAAGATGAACGGATATCCTGATACATGTGGGCAAGAGAGTGGGTGTGAACGTGGATACATGAATGCACGAGAAAATGGGTTTGTCTGATTTGTACATAAAAGGGTTTCTTGAACTGTTTTCTTGTTTAATGTACCTTATATATACGGTCTGTTTCTCTAAACAGTTGCCATTACTGAAACAGCTTTTAAGCGAAAATTTCACTGGAGATTATACAATTTAAAATGAAACTGCTTACTTCTGTGTTTTATATTTTACTCAAAGTATATACACACACACACACACACACACACACACACACACCACACACACACACACACACACACACACACACACACACACACACA
>CM031622.1:53322156-53325706 GCA_018398815.1 Conus ventricosus
GTCTGCGCTGTGTTCACATAGGGTGCAGGCACGCACAAGGCATTCCATTAAATCATCAAGGGACATAACTGCTCCCTGGTAGATACCATTGTGTAATGGCTTTAGAGTGTGATATGACAGGACCTCCACGACAGCGTTCCCATGGGCGTACCAGCCCATTCATGACTGCAGAGCTCACTGGCGAAAAACGCCACCGTCACGCAACTGCCGTGTGCATCCCGCAGTCTCACTCGTTGCTGTTCCGCTGACAGGAACTGCCATTTTCAGGCACAGTAAGGAGAAATCCAGCAAGCCCAAAGTTGACGTCAACAAGCAGCCTGAGAAGGAGACGACAATGACAGGGACTTCATGAACATGCTTCAGTCAACGAACGCCTGCGTGGACATCGGGTTTAATAAACTGACGGAAGAAACTAAAAACAAAGTTTAGAAAGAGAGGGGGTTAGTTCCCGGTGCAAGGACATTGACAAACAAAGCACAGGACAAGACACAATGCATTTCGACCTCTTGGGTCTTCTTCGGGCAAAAAAATAGATAACATTTAACATTTAGGACAGTACGAACAAAGAACGAAGAGTCCAAAGACGTGAAGTGAAATACAACACGACAAAGTCAATATAAAAAGTCAAGTTTCAAAATGGAGTGACTAAGGGCGGAGAATGAAGCAAAATTTAGAAAGAGAGGGGGTTAGTTACCGTACTGTCCTAATTGTTAAATGTTGTCTATTTTTGCCTGAAGAAGACCCAAGAGGTCGAAATGCAGTGTGTCCTTGGCGGTAACTAACCTCCTCTCTTTCTAAATTGTGCTTCATTCTCCGCCCACAGTCACTCTATTTGGAAACTTAAAAACAAAAGTTGTTGTTCCGCAGAACGAAAGAGACAAATTACAAGACAAAACACGACGCGTTTCGACCTCTTTGGTCTTCTTCAGGCAAGATTTGCAACACTGAAAAACAACAACAACAACAACAACAACAGCAACAACAAAACGAAGATCGAGCAATCATTTATCTCCTCTAATTGGGATTCCTTCAATTGTGTGTGTCATGCCTGAAGAAGACCAAAGAGGTCGAAACGCGCCGGGTTTTTTTTTTGGTCTTGCAATTTGTTTGTCTCTTTCATTCGGCGGTAGAGTAATTTCTCTTTTAAGTTTGTCTCAATTTCCGCCTGCAGTCAACTCATTTTAGAACTGACGGAAGACATTCACGTCATACAACAGGAGTAGTATGCTGCCATGTAGGAAGAGTCAGGGGTCTGCGAGAAGAAGTCGGTAAAACAAGGATCTGCAGAGGAAGAATGACGCCCTGACGGAGAGGGGTTATCCGATAGATTCCCGCACCGATAGATCCCCGCACCGAACCGATAGATCCCCGCACCGATAGATCCCCGCATCGGTAGATCCCCGCAAAGGGTTAGGGTTAGGGATCTATTGGTGTCGGGAGCTATCGAGGTGCACCCGGAGAGGGGTCATCCCGACGAAGGTGGAGGCACAGGAGATGAAGACTGACAACCTGGTGGGGAGATCCATGAGGAGACATTGTACCATTTACCTCTTCCCTGCTTGCCCCGTGTCTGTTACGGGGTCGTTTTCACGATCTTGTACGCCCGTAACCGTGCTTGCTACGGAGCATTTTCCTCAACAAATTTTTTTGAAAACTGGCAAGGGAAAGAACCCTAGAAATTGTCCCTAACTCTACTGACAGTTCTCTCCCTTAACCAGTGCACTGGACAAAGCGAAAGCATCGGTTTAATATACAAGATAAGTGAACCTACCGCGAAAAGCAAAATTCTGTCTCTTTACACCTGGGTTGTGGCATCCCCAATAATGCATGTGTTACTACACAGAAAAACATTTGCTGGCAGTAATATGAATATCAGATGTTTGTATAATGTTCTGTCAATAAGAACACCAGGTTTTTTTTCACCTTTCTCTTTGGTTTGATGTGTTGCAATGTGTCTCTGTATGCAGAAAAACTGTCCATTTATTACAAAAACAGTTGTTATATTCATTATCATCATACTTCTGACCAGCAAAACCACATTAGTATGATACCACATCATAGCACAGGGTATAAGAAAAAAAAACATGCAAAAAATCTCAGAGATATCTCAATAAATGAATGAGTAGTGAACAGATGAGTGAACCTACTGCAAAAAGCAAAATTTGGCCCCGGCACACAGCAATACAGAAAATCTCTTATACTGTGGCAGGGAAAGTATATTGTGTGGCCAGGGCAGATAACGACACGTCTACAGAGAGTGAGAATGTATCTTCGGACCTCCCCACGGACACACTGGAGCTGTCCATGGAGCTACGATTCGACAGAGCCCATCATTTGGAAGGACACCTGGCTTCTCCTGTGATTGCTTCTGCACGCAGATGGTGAACGTTATTAAAGCTTTAGGCAAACTGAGATGGATTAATATCATCATAGGCGAGGATTTATCAGCTGAATTTAGAGACATGAGAAAAGGATGGAGATCTGTGTTCAAATTTGAACACATGCACACACACACACGCACGCACGCACGCACGCACGCACGCACGCACGCACGCACGCACGCACGCACGCACGCACGCACGCACACACACACACACACACACACACACACAACACACACACACACACACACCGACGCCTACGCACCCACATACATGGACTCTGCACTGTATACACACTTGCGTCGTTTCATTGATGCATCCTCGCCAGTGCACACACACGTTTTCAGTAAAAGCAGGGGTTCTGAGAGATTCAACGTCTGACTTCAGTTGACGTGTGTCCGATCATTTGTGTTACTGCTGGGAAGACCCAGTATGAATCGGACCCATTCTCTCTGAGTATTCACAGTGTTGGCTTTGAGAATATTCCAGGTTTTGTTTGGCTGGGGATGTTTCCCGCTCTTCCTTTAAGTCTGGATGTGCACCACTTCATCTCTTGACATTCAGCTCTGAAAGATGATGTAAGGTGTAGTGGCTTTGTTCTGGATTGTTGAGGTGGATTCCTTAGATATCTTATCTCATCAGATCGGCCTTCTGACTCCACAATCAAGGAGTACCTTCATGAGAAGCGATGAACGGGACTTTTTTGTATGCAACGTCATCCAAGTAGCCAAGTGAAGGGGAAACCTGGAAAGGGGGGGGGGGGGGTGGGAAAACAGGAGGAAAGGGGCACAGTGATGGAAGAGGGTGGAGGGGAAAAGGAGGGGGCGAAATGGAAGGGAAAGGGGAAAAGTGTAGTGGGCGGGATGGAGACAGTGTCTTGCATTTCATGAGATTCCATCTCAGCTGTACTCTGTTGTGAAACAAAAGTGAATGAGTGGGAACAAAATGCATATGGGGAGTGAGGGAGTCTGAGAAGTAGTAAGTCGAATTGATGTTTAACTTCCTCTACAGCTTAGTACAGTGCTTCCTGACAAAAAAAAAAAAAAAAAAAAATCAGATCACATGCACGCACACTCTACTGAGAGACTGGGATGACACTGCTTGCCACACTGTGTGTTCTGTCCCTTGTGCTAAGGCCATTTGATGTCAGTGTGCATAGTTTGTCGATC
>CM031622.1:53335806-53341086 GCA_018398815.1 Conus ventricosus
CTTCTAAGGGGCTATGGCCTTTACGAATAAACATCTACATCTACATCTACATCTCTCTCTCTCTCTCTCCCTCTCTCTCTCTTGTATAACATGCAAAATCTTGAGTTTCCTTATATGTGTTCGATTATTATTTCATAACTCTCTCTCTCTCTCTCTCTCTCTCTCTCTCTCTCTCTCTCTCTCTCTCTCTCTCTCTCTCTCTCTTAAGGGAAATACGTTGGAACTGTATTTGGGGTCCCCTCTCATTCTGCTCTATAACATTTCACCGGGGTAAGCAAAAGCTGAGGATAAGAAAAGACTGAACGGTAGACATGGTACCCTAACCAAGACACCTATTTCGAGCAGTAGACTGGTACCCAAACCAAGGTACCTATTTTGAGCGGTAGACATGGTACCCAAACCAAGGTACCTAATTTGAGTGGTAGACATGGTACCTTAACCAAGGTACCTATTTCGAGTGGTAGACATGGTACCCTAACCAAGGCCCCTATTTCGAGCGGTAGACTGGTACCCTAACCAAGGCCCCTATTTCGAGTGGTAGACATGGTACCCTAACCAAGGCCCCTATTTCGAGCGGTAGACATGGTACCCTAACCAAGGTACCTATTTCGAGCGGTAGACATGGTACCCTAACCAAGGTACCTATTTCGAGCAGTAGACATGGTACCCAAACCAAGGTACCTATTTCGAGCGGTAGACATGGTACCCTAACCAAGGTACCTATTTCGAGCGGTAGACATGGTACCCTAACCAATGCAACTATTTCGAGCGGTAGACATGGTACCCAAACCAAGGTACCTATTTCGAGCGGTAGACATGGTACCCTAACCAATGCAACTATTTCGAGCGGTAGACATGGTACCCTAATCAAGGTACCTATTTCGAGTAGTAGACTGGTACCCTAATCAAGGTACCTATTTCGAGCGGTAGACATGGTAACCTAACCAAGGTACCTATTTCGAGCTGTAGACATGGTACCCTAACCAAGGTACCTATTTCGAGCGGTAGACTGGTACCCTAATCAAGGCACCAATTTCGAGCGGTAGACTGCATGGTACCCTAACCAAGGCCCCTACTTCGAGCGGTAGACTGGTACCCAAACCAAGGTACCTATTTCGAGCGGTAGACATGGTACCCTAACCAAGGCCCCTACTTCGAGCGGTAGACTGGTACCCAAACCAAGGTACCTATTTCGAGCGGTAGACATGGTACCCTAACCAAGGCCCTACTTCGAGCGGTAGACTGGTACCCAAACCAGGGCTCTATTTCGAGCGGTAGACATGGTACACTTATCAAGGCACCTATTTGGAGCAGTAGACATGGTACTGTGACCAATGCTTCTCTTTTTAGGAATTGCCTGATAATGTATGAGTTAAGTCATTCATGACTCTGAGCTTAAGACAGTTTTATTAAAGAGAAATTTTAGAGTAAACATGACGATATGAGGTTGTTTGTATTCCTTCTTTCGGAAGAAGAGAAGATTTTAGAGAAACCAGTTCTGACTAATTAAGTGGCATTAATCAATCACTATTCGCTAGGTCCCGTCATATTGAACCGTAGTTTATATGTGATCTAATGTTTGAATGGCAGGAAAGCTTGCATGCATACGAGGCAAGAATAACACACACACACACACACACACACACACACACACACACACACACACACACACACACACACACACACAAACCCGAAAGACAGACAGACAGTCTTTATTTCCAATGGTAACAGATAAGCAAGAAGATGTTTTTTTTCTACTTGGTTCTCCTTCCTTTAGGGACTAAGGATACTGAGAGAGAGAGAGAGAGAGAGAGAGAGAGAGAGAGAGAGAGAGAGAGAGAGAGAGAGGAGAGAGAGAGAGAGAGAGAGAGAGAGAGAGAGAGGGGCAGACATACAGACAGACAAACAGACAGAGACAGAGACACAAACAGACAGACAGAAAAAGAAACAGAGAGCTTTGTATCTTCTTCATGTACCAGAGACAGACAGACAAACAGACAGACAGACAGACAGACAGACAGACAGACAGAAAAAGAGACAGAGAAAGCTTTGCATCATCTTCATGTACCACCGGCAGGATTCTCCTGCAAAGGCACCACCAACGTCCCACTGAAACTGCCGTTGGGAGACCAGCGCCCATACCTCCCTGAGGGATTATAGGCCATGAGCCAGACCTTCTGTCCTGCCGAGAGCGGCACCAGCACGCACCCCGAGCCCCCGAAATACCCACCCTGCACAACACACTGGATGTCACAGTCGATGATGATGCGGCACAACGCGGCGGTGTCTTCGGAGCAGCTCTCCACGCTGGCAGTGAAGAAGTAGAGGCCGGGCTGAGGCGCCCTGAAGACGCCAGTCTGCTGATTGTAGTGACGTCCGTCCTCCACCGGCACCACGTTGAAGAGCATGGCCTCGCCGTGGGAGGTCCTGGACGTGTTCAGTTCTCTGGCGTAGAACAGCCGTTTGGCTCTTCCTGAAACACACGTGAGCAGACTGCGCTGAGAAGGTTTTTTGAAATTTATGAACATTTGGTGTTTTGTTTGTTATGTTGGTTGTTTTTTTTTTCCCTTTTTTCTTTGGTTCTTTGTCGTTGTTGTGTTTTAGTTTAGAAAAATGAGACTAGTCCTTCGAATGAGACTATAAACCGAGGTTCCGTGTGTGAACGCACGCATAGCATCTTGCACACACGTAAAATCCCATCACCAACTTTCAGAAGAGAAGGCCAGTTTGGCCGTTGGTATGGATGACACGTTACACATAGCATGCACCCTGCGTAAGAAATTGAAAGAATGGAGGAAAGCAAGGAAAGCAAGGATATTGAGTGAACGATACTGACTGGATGACACGGGAAACGACTGAATGAAGCGCCAGCTGGCAGCTCTTCAGTCGGCACTGCCCAGGTAGGCAGCCCGTTGGGTAACGAGTGTGAATTGTAAAGCGCTTAGAGCTTGATCTCTAGCCGAGAATAGGCGCTATATTAGTATTCATTATAATATAATAATAATAATAATAAATAGAACCATCGTTACGAGTGATAAAAACGTTTGTGTCCCTTTATGCATACGGATAATTATGTCTTTTGTGACTGGGAATGAGACCGTCTCATCTTCTCAACTTTCAGTCACTGCTTTAAGTAGAAAACATTTTAATTTAATCCTGTCCGAAATTATCTGTACAGTACACTTTTTAAAAAAATCTGTTAATTTTTCACCCAGACCGAAGATATAATTGGCAGTTCGTTCGCCTTTGTTCGTCCTGCTTGAAGAGGATGCAATAGGTCGAAACGCATTGTGACTATTTTCTGATTTGTTCGTTCTTTCGTTTGGTGGGTCATCAATTCTGTTTCTGTCTTCAAGTGAGTCGAGTGAAAGTGCTGAAGGCCCTGCTGACCACAGACCCACATTAGGCAGCAATGAGGATTAGAAACACAACCATCAACAGATTAAAATGCCAAGAATAAAACTGAAACAAATGTCATCTACGAAAAGAACAGATTACAACCAAGTCTTGTTACCAGTGATATGTGTATGTGATCAAATCAGGAACATTTACCTTTTTTTAATATAATATCAAGCGGAACATTTCCGTACGAGGTTTTCTTGCAGTCTACAAGAAATGTGTGTATTTCTTTGAGCTTGCACATCTCACACTGAGTGCAAAAGAGTCTTTCTGTCAGTCTGTGAGCGCTGCTTGAGATCCTAGAGGCCTTAAGCATGTCCTTGGCCTGGACGCAATGGAGCCTTCTGGGGTTCTTCGTTTTGAAAACTTCTGGCATGCTGCTCCTGGCCTGAGCGTATCTGTAAACCAATGCCGTTTACAGTATCTGTAAACCAATGCAGAGAACAGGAAAACACGGATTCTAACTCACCCTAGCCCTCACCTAGGTTCGGGGCTAGGGCGACCTAGAATCCGTGTTTTCCTGTTCTCTGACAAGTAAGACTTCAATAACCAAAAAATAACGATTATCTACAAACAAACATACTGTGTAGGGTTATCCGTTTTCAATACTAATTTACTAAACTTTTTAGATTTCAGTGTTTGCTTAATCCTATGTTTTTTCCTGATCGTTTTCAATAACATCATTTTCACGCAAACATTCATCAAATGCATCTCTGTCTTTCATGTGAAATAAAACTACAGTCTTTAACTGTTCTCTAAAGTCTTTTAAAACCGAGTTATATTTTTGACATAAAATCCACACACTTATCCCAGCATGCCTTCCACTGAAAGCTAGTTTTGACAAAGTGTTTCTCTTTTTAACTATGTCTCTTTCTGCTGAACAGTCATCTATAATAAATAGTGTCTGCGTTCCTTCAAACAATATAAAAAAGCGTTCTAGACACTCACTCAGTTTATTGCTAGGATTAACTAAAAATATGTTATCATCAGTCCATATAAACCTTCTATCATGATATGCTTTGTTCCATTTAAGTGTTGGACAGAAAACCACAATATGATCAAAATTATAACGATAAACTGTTTGTAACAGGTCGAGGATAAATATTGTTTTTCCACAACCAGTTTGTCCACAAATTAATGAACAATGAGGGGTTTTTGTCATAAAGTTTAACTGCTCCATAGTTTTATAACAGAACTTAATCTAATCCAGTTATTGTTTTTATCATGCTCTCTGTCAAAACTTGTTCAGTATAATAAAATCCTAAAAGGTCTAAATGTGTAAGATTAATCCAATTTAGTTCTGTAAGATTGTTTCTATTTTGACTAATATTGATTTTGTTGCTTGTTGTTATGACCTTAATATCCTCACCATTGTTAAGAACGACGACGGTAACTTCAAGTTTTTCAACGTCTAAGTTTTGCCAGCTAATTAGAATTCCTTTTAGAAGGACGTCACTGACGCCCACAGCCCCATTCCTCTTCACATCTTTTAAGACAGAAATTTTAAATATCATTGTGAACGTGTCTCCTATTTTCATTTGTGGAATGAATTGTAATTTTGTAGAAGCATCTTTCAAAACCGTTTCTCTTCTGTGGAGGATGTACTGTTTATTCCCAAACGGCTTTATTTCAATCTCTTTCCGACTATTGTCATCTGGTATAAGACTTACATGTAAAGGACCTGAGTTGAATGCTTTTCTGAAATTTTTTTGATGGTTAAAAAATGTAAATGGGCTTATGAATTCAAATTTTATGTCCCATTCTAAATATGGTTCCAAGTGCCATTTGAGGTCAGGTTTTCGAACTATTTTATATTCATACTGGCCAACATTATTTGCTTCTACATTGCGCAGTTGCTCTAGTTTAGAAACTTTTTGTTGT
>CM031622.1:53341186-53376186 GCA_018398815.1 Conus ventricosus
ACCAGGTCCTGTGCTTCCATTGTCAACAGTGCCACGTCAGCATCTGTCTGCACTGCAAGTTCTCCTCCCACGAGGGCCACGACACTGTGGAACTGTCCGGGGCCATTCTGCAGGCCAAGGGGGAGATGATGTCGCTGATGACTTGGGGCACAACAGCAGGTGGGGACGTGGTTGTGAGGTGCTAGACTGGGCCAGGTGCCCTCTAGAACTGAACTACTGTCACGAGTTTGTCACGAGGCCTCCCGACGTTCGACCCCCCTAGGGTGGCGGAATTACTTATTTTATTTATTGTCGTTGCTTTTGTCGTGTATCCGTCCTTAGTGTGGCTTGTGGTGCGGTTGCACCTTGTAGTTCAGCTCAACTTGGGTTTGCTTCTCTCTCTCTCTCTCTCTAATTCCACCCCCCCCCCCCCCCCCCCCCCGTGCTATTTATCCTGCAAGTTCCGGGTGGCCGTACCTTTCTCTCGAACTTTCTGTCTATCGGCCTCTCGCCTGTCTTTTACCTGTCGCACGTGCTTCGTTTCTTTTAGTTTGAAGTATGCTCACTCTGTGACGCAGTATGGCATGTTGGCCGCCATTGCTGAGGGAGGTTAGCTCTTGACTCGAGCGGAAGATGTCTCTGGGGGCGCCTGCTCCAGTCCGGGTTCTTTCCCTTTATCATCGAGAGAAACAGTCAGTACTTTAAATTTCCCTGCAGTCGGCCGGTAGGAGAGGGACATCACATTTCTATTTCCGCATCTTCGCCTCTGTCCTCTCGACTGGACAGAGGTAGAGAGAGTTCCTTTGACCCGCCTCTTCGGGTCACCCACGGGTAGCGGTAAGAAACATTTTTCGTGGTCTGTTTGTTTTGATTTGTTGTTGTTAGCCGGCTTAGTCTTCGCTTTTGCGCAATTTTCTTTTGTTTTCAAAATTGTAAGGAAATATTGTGAGACCTTTTCTCTGGTTAATTCAATCTTTAACCTGGCCATTCTAAATTATTTCCAAATTCTTTCTCCTGTTTATGCATCTGGTGATGCGGTAGTGGGTGGGGAAGGGAGAGAACCTGGCGATTCGGGGTTGGAACTTGTTTGGGTCTTGCTCTTTCCGCCCCTGTCACATTCGCCGGACTTTTATCCTTCGGCCACCGTCTGTTTGTGTGTGCAAGGAGAACGAGTTTTTATGTCACGAGCGTGCGTACGCATGATTTGTCGTTTGACGCGTGGTTGGAGATTTGTGTTATTTGAAATGTTTTTTATAAAATGTGACAGTTATGCCATTGAATTACTATTTGAAAAATGTGGTGGCAGTTATTAAGCGATGGTCGCTGTGTTGATTTATTTCCTAAGGAAGGAAAACGTTAAGCGTGAGTGGGGAGAAGGGTGAAGATAATTCATATTTGTTTTAAAACCTGTTGATTTAATGCAGTCTTTTACCTGCATCGTGTGAGAAGACTGATTCAATGGTTTACTGTGTGCGTTTAATACACGTCCCCTCGCCCATCTTTGCGATGGCTGTTAAGACTTGACAGCAATGGTCAGACGGTACTGACGGCAGGGTTCCAGTCCCCTTCTTCCTTCCTCCTTCCCTTTCTTCTTTCCTCCTCTCCGACTCTCCTCCAGCTACGTCCTCCCCCCCCCCGGGGGGCTTCACCTGGAGCACGAACCGGATGTGCCACGTGCTGGTCGGGGCCACGTTCTGGCTGAGACCACGGACGGGAGGGTTGCCACGCGCGGTCGAGGCCACGCCCTTGGTCGGGACCGTGGACTAGTAGAGGAGCCCGCTGTCTCGCCTGGCCGGCCTGGACCCCCGTCCAGGACCTCCAGTAAAAAGCTACGTCCCCCCCCCCCCCCCCCCCGGGACACCTCTTCACTGCCCGCTTGGGAGTCGAGGGTGTCGGCTTTGGGCGACTCCCTGCGAGAACCAACCCGGGCCGGAGCACCTAGTGCGACAGGGTGCTCCCAGCAGACTTGACAGGGCAGGGATGTGGACGCACTCCATGGTGTGAGAAAGGGTTTCAAATACTGGAAATATTTTTTTAAATAATTGTGTATATGTCAAAATTTTGCTGAATGCTGTGATTGTGTACGTCGTTTGGCGAAATATTTATTTATGATTGTGCAATTTGTGTGCGTTGGAGTGCTTGATTGTGATTGTGCATGTTTGTGTGCGTTGGATGCTTGATCGTGATTGTGCATGTTGTGTGCGTTGGAGTGCTTGATCGTGATTGTGCAAGTTGTGTTGCATTGGAGTGCTTTATTGTGATCGTGCATGGTGCGTGTGTTGGAATGTTTATTTTGCTGGTGTGAATAAATGGGGTGTTTGTATCGTAATCTTTATTGTGTGGTCTCTTGCGGAGCGTGTGAGGTCAGTCACTCCCTTCACTCCCACCTAGACCGATCCTGTCAGGGCAGACCTCCAGGGGTCGGTCGTGACAATTGTGGGGGCTCGTCCGGGATGAGAAGGGCTCTGGCTGTCTCTCTCGTTTCGGGGAGTACCTGTTTAGTTTTGACTGTTTTGTATATGTTTAGTCAGTTTGTCGTGTTTGGTTCGTGGGTGGTTGGCTGGTGACTCTAGAGTGAAGGGAGTCTGTTGTGGCCTGAGGGAACACCGTGTGACTCGGGAGTCGAGTTGAAAACCGAGGGGAGACGACCGCGTCCAGACCTCCTTCCGCCGGGTACCTCACGCAGGTACGGCCGTAAGTTTTTGCCCTTCTGTTGCCGCTCAGTCTTCATTCCTGTGTGGTATTTAGCCAGTTCTTGTTTTTTTTCTCTACCGGTTGTTGAGTACAGGGGGTTGTATTGGACGCTATGTTTTTTTTTTTCCTCTCTCCCGGATTCCGTCTGCTAGGTTTTTTTTTTGTTTTTTTTTCTTTTTCGGCCAGCCCCACCGCACGGGTTGCTCGTGCTGTAGAGCGCGGTGTTGCCAGAGGGGGGGCACCCGGGACAATAGTTTTTGTTTTTTTTTTTTTTCGGTGAGCCCCACCGCACTGTTGCTCGTGCTGTAGAGCGCGGTGTTGCCAAGTGGGAGCAGCCGGAACTTGTCCGTACACACGCACAAAACACACATACACACATATACAAAAACGCCCCTAAATATTTGTTTTTTTTTAGTGGAATTGTTTTTCCCCTGTATTTGGAAACTGTAGGATATTGTTGTCATGGCGACGTCCGTGCTGGTGGTATGGCGACGCGGGCGTCGAAGAAGAAGGGTATTCAAAATGTTACTGTATCCCTACTATTAGTACCAGTACTTCGACTACGGTAACTTCTACCTATTCCAGTGCTGTAGCAGGTATCCAGTGAGTACTTTTACTACCTCTTCGCTGGGGGTCTCCCTGTTGAGACCCCGACGGGCCCACTTCCGCTCGGAAGCGTCAGAGAAGCGAAGCAATTGTGGGCTTCTGTTGGGTCGCATAGACCGAAACCTTCTCCTTTCCAGGCTTCCCCTCGTAAGGAGCATGCCCCAGAAGACTTTCCTTATGGGAAGGCAAAGACCCAAGGGACGGGTCAGACGGGTCATCCCCCGTGTCGGGAGTGGTGAACCCCGCTCAGGATATCACACTCTGTCCTTATGTTTCTGGAGCGGCAGCGAAAGGGAAGAGCGCAGAGAGGAGGTTGTCAGGCAGGAAGCCCTACGTAGGAAGAGGCTGCTAGGCAGGAAGCCCTGCGTAGGGAAGAACGTGGGGAAGAGGCAAGGCTCCGTAGGAGAGCTAGACGGATGGAGGCTCTGCGCAAGTGAGACTGACAGACAGGAAATTCTGCATGGGGAAGAGGCTATTCTGCGCAGAGAGGAGGCTACTAGCAGGAAGCTCAGCGTAGGGAGGAGGCGCCCTCCGTAGGGAAGAACTAGACAGGATGGAGGCTCTGCGTAGGGAGGAGATGGAACAACTTCTTTCGCGGTCTCCACACCTGTAATCAGGGAGTTAATCACCGCAGGTGATAGATTTAAGGGGCCCAAAGTTAAAGCTTCCAGTTCAGACCTAGTGAGGACATTGATATGTTCTTAGAGCATTTCGACAAGGTTGCTTGTTCATACCAATTGTCAGGGGAGCAAAAGGCTATGCACCTTTTTCTGGTTTAAATCTGGTG
This sequence comes from Conus ventricosus, assembly GCA_018398815.1. Classification (NCBI taxonomy): domain Eukaryota; kingdom Metazoa; phylum Mollusca; class Gastropoda; order Neogastropoda; family Conidae; genus Conus; species Conus ventricosus. Next base: position 53,345,253 of record CM031622.1, read on the forward strand.
CGGGCAAGGGAGTGTGTGCTCACTCTAAATGAAGGTGCGTTCTTATGCAGACATGCAGTTGGCTCTGCGTAAGCGTTTCCACCTTACCCAGAGACATACAGGAGGAAGTTTCAGGTCCATGAAGAAGAATAATGACGAGACCTTCGTGCAGTTTGGTGATAGGCTGCGCAAAACGCTAGGGTACTGGCGTCAGTTAGCTAAGTTGGAGCTGGGGGATCTGTCCTCATTGAAAAGTCACCAACACTGTGTCCCCCAGAGTTAGGATCCGGATAGGCGAGACAGCACCTCAGGATTTCGCGGCTGCGATCACACCGCTGAGGTGTTTGCTGAAGCCGCAGGGGTTATGGCATCGCCCAGATACGGAGAGGAAGCCCCCCAGGATTTAGTAGCAATAAGGCGTCGACAACTGCTAACGGGGTGAACAAGGCAGGCAGTTTATCGGGATTTCAGCATCCCGATTTTGTTTTCTTGTGGTCGTCCCGGCCACATTAGGAAGGATTGCCCTAGGGGCCCCTGGTAGTCATGGGACTAGTTCTTTCCAGCATCCCGTGCCTCGGCTAACGTGGGTTCCATCCCAGCTTCTGGTGTGCGGAGTGCCCCGGTGTTTCTTTCTGTTGTTGGTTCTTCCTTGGTCGACACCATCAGGGGTTCGGGAGCAACAACACACTCTTTGTGGATAGGATTTAGTTTCCCCTAAGGCCCGGCGGGGCGCCAGTTACGATGTGTGCGGGTTGGGCTGGTTTTTAAACCCCCACCCGTCCTTCTGTACTCGTTCTATCTCCACCCCTACTCTGTGGCGAAGTTGGGGCCATCGCGGTGGAGCGACCTCGTATTCCCCTTTTCATGGGAAAATATCACTTTCGCAGACGGACGCAGTCAGTCGTGTCTACGGATCTGCCCGTACAGGCGTGTGTGGGAGTCACCCCACGCGCCAAAGCAAGAAGCAGGAACAGAATTGCGCCCCGTTCACAGCCGATCTCTGACGAGTTCTTGCTAGGGCCGATCCTGCTTCCATTGTTCGTCTTCAGGCCAGGGGCTTGGATGTCCAACGCCTGCGACAACTGGTAATCGTCCCCCTCAGTCTGCCCAACACGCCAAGGTGAGCTTCAAACTCCACAAGGGGATCCTCTTTAGGGTTGTCACTCTGGCAGATCGTGTGCCAAGCAGCTTGTCGTTCCCCAAAGCTTGAGAGAGTCTGTTCTCCGGCAGGCCCACGATTCCCCATGGCAGGTCATATGGGCTCCAAGCGGACTCTCGAGCGAGTAAGACAAGACTTCTTCTGGCCAGGGATGAACTCACAGGTTAGGCAGTACTGCCGCAGTTTTCGATGTCTGCCAAGGACAACGCCTTTAAAGGGGCGCTTGAAGCGTGTTCCCTTAGGGTCAGTGCCACGGGTTGGGGAGCCATTCAGCAAGGTTGGGGTCGACCTGGTGGGACCCATTAATCCTCCATCCGATCGCGGTCACCGCTACACTTCGGTAGTGGTAGAATCTGCGAGTCGATACCCAGAGGCTGTCCCGCTTAGGACTATCGATGCCCCTACTGAGCTGAATCTCTCAGGCAAATTTGGGACGCGCACTGGCGTGCCCAAGAAGAAGTACGGCCGGAAGTTTGTACTGGAGAGCGATCATCATCCTCTCCAGTGCTTGGACCGGATCCGGCCAGTCGTCGTCGACTCATGAGTTAGGCAGTGGAACCCGCAGAGTCATGCGTTCACTTTCGTCAATCAAGGGTTCCTGTAATACGGAAACTGGGCTATCTTAGCCGAGCTCCGTATCAGCACATTGGAAAATCAGTCAGAGGGACACTTCCCCTCAACCAGGGTCATATCCCCTTTTGGTCTCTGTATCAGATGTAGTGACAGTTTTTCTCTTCAGTGATGTTAACGATAGTGAATCACCAATGGTTTGGATTGTTACTTTCAGGTGGGAAGGTTCGCTTAGTTGTTTGATAAATGCAGTATTATGTATTTCCCCGTGTGATTCTATCGTGGGAAAGTTTTGTATTGGATTTATCGTACGCTGTCGATCACAGAGGGGTTGGGTTCGGTCCCATTGTTGTGAATTTGCACATGCGTCAAGTTTAAAGGAGCACTGTATCTCAGAGAAACAGATGCTTTTTGAAAGGGGGGGTTTTTCACGAGTTTGTCACGAGGCCCACGACGTTCGACCCACCTAGGGTGGCGGAATTACTTATTTATTTTTTGTCGTTGCTGTTGTCGTGTATCCGTCCCTTAGTGGGCTTGTGGTGCGGTTGCACCTTGTAGTTCAGCTCAACTTCGGTTTGCTTTCTCTCTCTCTCTCTCTCTAATTCCACCCCCCCCCCCCGTGCTATTTATCCTGCAAATTCACGGGTGGCCGGTACCTTTCTCCCCGAACTTTCTGTCTATCGGGCCCCTCGCCTGTCTTTTTACCTGTCGCACGGTGCTTCGTTTTTTTTAGTTTGAAGTATGCTCACTCTGTGACGCAGTATGGCATGTTGGCCGCCATTGCTGAGGGAGGTTAGCTCTTGACTCGAGCGGAAGAGTCTCTGGGGGCGCCTGCTCCAGTCCGGGTTCTTTACCTATCATCGAGAGTACATCAGTACTTCAATTCCTGCAGTCGGCCTGTAGGAGAGGGACAAACATCACTTTTATTTCCGCATCTTCGCCTCTGTCCTCTCGACTGGACAGAGGGTAGAGAGAGTCCTTTTACCCGCCTCTTCGGGGTCACCCACGGGTAGCTGGTAAGCATCAGTTTCGTGGTCTGTTTGTTTTGATTGTTGTTGTTAGCCGGCTTAGCTTCGCTTTTGCGCAATTTTCTTTTGTTTTCGAAATTGTAAGAGAAATATTGTGTGAGACCTTTTCTCTGGTTAATTCAATCTTTAACCTGGCCATTCTAAATTATTTCCAAAATTCTTTCTCCTGTTTATGCATCTGGTGATGCGGTAGTCGGTGGGGAAGGGAGAGAACCTGGCGATTCAGGGTTGGAACTTGCTTGGTCTTGCTCGTCCGCCCCCGTCACATTCGCCGGACTTTTATCCCCTTTGGCCCCCGTCTGTTTTGTGTGTGCAAGGAGAACGAGTTTTATGTTCACGAGCGTGCGTACGCATGATTTGTCGTTTGGACCGTGGTTGTGAGATTTGTGTTATTTTGAATGTGTTTATAAAATGTGACAGTTATGCCATTGAATTACTATTTGCAAATGTGGTGGCAGTTATTAAGCGATGGTCGCTGTGTTGATTTATTTCCTAAGGAAGGAAAAAGTTAATCGTGAGTGAGAGAAGGTGAAGATAATTCATAATTGTTTTTTAACCTGTTGATTTAATGCAGTCTTTTACCTGCATCGTGTGAGAAAACTTGATTCAAAGGGTTTACTGTGTGCGTTTAATACACGTCCCCTCGCCCATCATGCGGTGGGTGTTAAGACTTGACAGCAATGGTCAGACGGTACGACGGCAGGGTTCCAGTACCCTTCTTCCTTCCTCCTTCCTTTTTCTTTTCCTCCTCCCGACTTCCTCCCCAGCTACGTCCCCCCCCCCCCCGGGGGGTTCACCTGGAAACAAAGAACCGATGTGCCACTGCTGGTCGAGGCCACGTTCTGGCTGAGACCACGGACGGGATGGTGCCACGCGCTGGTCGAGGCCCCGCCTTGGTCGGGACCGTGGACTAGTAGAGGGCCCGCTGTCTCGCCTGGCCGGCCTGGACCCCCGTCCAGGACCTCCATAACACTACGTCCCCCCCCCTCCCCCCCCGGACACCTCTTCACTGCCCGCTTGGGAGTCGAGGGTGTCGGCTTTGGGCGACTCCCTGCGAGAAACCCAAACCCCGGGTCGGAGCACCTAGTGCGACAGGGTGCTCCCAGCAGACTTGACAGGGGCAGGGATGTGGACGCACTCCATGGTGTGAGAAAGGATCGATTACTGGAAATATTTCTTTATAATTGTGTATATGTCATAAAGTGCTGGAATGCTGTGATTGTGTACGTCGTAAAGGCGAAATATTTATTTATGATTGTGCAAGTTGTGTGCGTTGGAGTGCTTGATTGTGATTGTGCATGTTGTGTGCGTTGGAGTGCTTGATCGTGAATGTGCATGTTGTGTGCGTTGGAGTGCTTTATCGTGATTGTGCAAGTTGTGTGCATTGGAGTGCTTTTTTGTGACGTGCAGGTGCTGTGTTGGAATGTTTATTTTGCTGGTGTGAATAAATGGGTGTTGTATCGAATTTTTATTGTGTGGCCCTCTTGGGGAGCGTGTGAGGTCAGTCACCCCTTCACTCCCACCTAGACCGATCCTGTCAGGGCAGACCTCCAGGGGTCGACCCCTGGAGGTCTGCCCTGCCAGGATCGGTCTAGGTGGGAGTGGGGAGTGACTGACCTCACACGCTCCGCAAGAGACCAAAACAATAAAGATTACGATACAACACCCCATTTATTCACACCAGCAAAAAAAACATTCCAACACACGCACCATGCACGATCACAATCAAGCACCCCCAACGCACACAACATGCACAATCGCAATCAAGCACTCCAACGCACACAACATGCACAATCACGATCAAGCACTCCAACGCACACAACTTGCACAATCGCAATCAGCACTCCCACACCCACAACATGCACGATTATAAATAAATATTTCCCCCATACGACGTACACAATCACAATTACAGCATTCCGGCACATATGAAAATGTACACAATTATAAAAAAATATTTCCAGTATTGACCCTTTCTCAAAACCACGGAGCGCGTCCACATCCTGCCCCTGTCAAGTCCGCGGGGAGCACCCTGTCGCACTAGGTGCTCCGAGCCGGGTTGGTTCTCGCAGGGAGTCGCCCAAAGCCGACACCCTCGACTCCCAAGCGGGCAGTGAAGAGCGTTCCGGGGGGGGGGGGGGGGGGGGGGACGTAGCTGTTACTGGGGGTCCTGGACGGGGGTCCAGGCGGCCAGTCGAGACGCGGGCCCCCTAGCAGTCCACGGTCCCCGACCAAGGCGTGGCCTCGACCAGCGCGTGGCACCATCCCGTCCGGGGTCTCAGCCAGAACGGGCCTCGACCACACGTGGCACCATCCAGTTCGTGCTCCAGGTGAAGCCCCCGGGAGGGGGGGGGACGTACTGGGAGGAGAGTCGAAGAGGAGGGAAAGAAGAAGGAAGGAGGAAAAGGGAAAAAGGGGACTGGAACCCTGCCGTCAGTACCGTCTGACCATTGCTGTCAAGTCTTAACAGCCACTCGCATGATGGCGAGGGAAGTGTATTAAATGCACACAGTAAACCCATTGAATCAAGTCTTTCTCACACGATGCAGGGAAAAGACTGCATTTAAAACAACAGGTTATAAAAAAAATATGAATTATCTTCAACCCCTTTTCTCACTCCGCTTAACGTTTTCCTTTCCCTTTGGAAATAAATCAACACAGCGACCATCGCTTAATAAATGCCACCACATTTGCAAATAGTAATTCAATGGCAAACTGCACATTATAAACACATTTCAAAATAACACAAATCTCCAACCACGCATCCAAACGACAAATCATGGTACCACGCTCGTGAACATAAAACTCGCTCTCCTTGCACACACAAACAGACGGTGGCCGAAGGATAAAAGTCCGGCGAATGTGACAGGGGCGGACGAGCGAGACCAAGCAAGTTCCAACCCTGAATCACCAGTTCTCTCCCTTCCCCACCGACTACCGCATCACCAGATACATAACAGGGGAAAGAATTTGGAAATAATTTAAATGCCAGGTAAAAATTGAATTAACCAGAGAAAAGGTCTCACACAATATTTCTCTTACAATTTCGAAAACAAAAGAAAATTGCGCAAAAGCGAGACGAAGCCGTGCTAACAACAACAAACCAAAACAACTGTCAGACCACGAAACTGATGCATACCAGCTACCCGTGGGGACCCCGAAGAAGCGGTCAAAGGACGCTCGTCTACCAGCTGTCCATGCGAGAGGACAGAGGCAAATGCGGAAATAGAAAAGTGATTCCCTCTCCTACAGGCCGACTGCAGGATTAAAGTACTGAACTGTACTCTCGATGATACGGTAAAGAACCAGGACTGGGAGCCGCGCCCCAAGACAGCATCCGCCAAGTGAAGTGCTAACCTCCCCAGGAATGGCGGCAACATGCCATTACTGCGTCTCAGAGTGAGGATAGCCCTCATAACGAAAGAAACGAGCCCGTGGACAGGAAAAAGACAGGCGAGAGGCCGAGAGACAGAAAGTTCGAGAGAAAGATCAGTCCACCCGGAGAAACTTGCAGGATGAAAGCACGGCGTAGAAATGAAGAGAGAAGAGAGAAAGCAAACTGAAGTTGAGCAGAACTCTAGACCAAGGTGCAACCGCACCCAAGTCACCCACTAAGACGGGTACACACAACCAGACAACGACAATCCACTGTCGACCCCTGGAGGTCTGCCCTGACAGTTCGGGGTTCTAGGTGGTAGTGAGGGAGTGACTGACCTCCAACACGCTCCGCACAGACCAAATCAATATAGATTACGTGACAACAACCCAGGGTGTTCACTGCCAGCAAAATAAACATTCCTACTCACCACCTTGCACGATCTCAATCAAGCACGCCAACGCACACCACAGCACCATCGCAATCAGCACTCCCAACGCACACAACATGCATACAAGCACGAGCAAGCTCGCCCAACGCACACAACATGCACAATCGCAATCAAGCACTCCCACACCCACAACATGCACGATTATAAATAAATATTTCACACCATACGACGTACACAATCACAATTAACAGCTTTCGCACATAATGACATGTATCACAATTATGAAAGAAATATTTCCAGGATGGACCCTTTCTCACACCACGGAGCGCGTCCACACCCGGCCCCTGTCAGAGTCCCGCAGGGAGCTCCCTGTCGCATAGGTGCTCCGAGCCGGGTGGTTTCTCCGCTGGGGAGTCGCGCCAAAGCCGCCACCCTCGCTCCCAACGGGCTGTGGAAGAGCGTGTTCCCGGGGGGGGGGGGTGGGGGGACGTAGCTTCCAGGGAGTCCTTGGAGCGGGGTCCAGTCCCGGCCAGTCCTATTACGGCGTGCTCTCCCCCTACAGCCACGGTCCCGACGACCAAGATGGACGGCGGTGTGTGGCGGACTCGACAGACCCAGCGCGTGGCAGGCAAGGCAAACCAGCCGCCAATCGGTATGCCCCGTCCGTGGGTCTCCAGGCCAGAACGCGTGGCCCTCGGACACAACGCAGCAACGCGTGGCAACACCAGAAACAAAAACGCGCAAGAAAAACCATCCAGTTTCGTGTCTCTCTTTCGTGCGAGCTGCTCCAAGGTGAAAAAGCCCCCGGAGGGGGGGGGGGGGGCGGGGGGGGGGGGGGGGGGGGGGGGAGGGGGGACGTAGCTGGGAGGGGAGAGTCGGATGAGAGGGAAAGAAGAAGGAAGGAGGCGCAAGGAAAAGACGGGTATCTTGGGCGGACTGGTGATGGGGGCGAGAGGTGGAACCCCTCCGTCAGTAACCGTCCTGACCATTGGCGAGTCAAGTCTTAAACAGCCACTACGCCCACGTCGCTTGGGTCATCTTTGTCTCGGTCTTCTCTCTACACTAACTCTCGCATGATGGTCGAGGGGGAAGTGTAAATAAATGATGCAACCACCCAGTAGCCAAAAACGACCGCCCGTTGAATCATGTCTTTTCCCCTACCGCCTTCCCACACGCTGCGGATAACAGACTGCATTAAATCAACAGGGTTCTAACACAAAAATGACTATATCTACACACCCTTACTCTCACTGCTCACGGCTTAACAACGTTTATCCCCCCTTCCTCCATAGGGGAAAATATAAATCAAGGGCCCCCAGGGCGACGCATACGCTGGATAAAAATAACTGCCACCACAATTGCCAATAGCAATCATGGCTAACTGTCACATATTATAAACACTTTCAAAAAACACACAATACTCCAACCACGCATCCAAACGACAAATCCTGCGTACGCACGCGCGTAACATAAAACTCGATCTCCTTGCACATCCAACAGACGGAGGCCGAAGGTAAAAGTCCGGCGAATGTGACAGGGTCGGACGAGCGAGACCAAGCAAGTTCCAACCCAGAATCACCAGGTTCTCTTCTCCCTTCCCACCGCCCGGACTACCGCATCACCAGATAGGGGGGGGGGGGGGGGGGGGGGGGGGGGGGGGGGTAATAAACAGGAGAAAGGGAATGTGGGAATATATTTAGAATGGCCGAGGTTGAAAGAATGAATTAACCAGAGGAAAAGTCTCACACAATCTGATCTCTTACAATTTCGGAAAACTAAAGAAAAATTGCGCAAAGCTAAGACTAAGCCGGCTACCAAAAACAAACCAAAACAAAACAGACCACGAACTGATGCTACCAGGCTACCCGTGGGTGACCCCGAAGAAGCGGTCAAAGGACTCTCTCGACCCTCAGTCCAGGTCGAGAGGACAGAGGCGAAGATGCGGAAATAGAAGAATGATGTCCCTCTCCTACAGGCCGACTGCAGGAAATGAAAGTACTGACTAGTACTCCTCGATGAAAAGAAAAGAACCAGGACTGGAGCAGGCGGCCCCCAGAGACGATCTATCTTCCGCTCGAGATGAAGAGCTAACCTCCCTCCGCAATGGCGGCGCAACATGACATACTGCGTCAAAGGTGAGGATCCCTCAAACGAAAAGAAACGAGCACGTGCGACAGGTAAAAAGGGACAGGCGAGAGGCGATAGACAGAAAGTTCGAGAGAAAGGAACCGCCACGCCGTGAACCTTGCAGATAATACACGGGCGGTAGAAATTAGAGAGAGAGAGGAGAAAGCAAACCGAAGTTGAGCTGAACTATACCACGGCGCAACCGCACCACAAGTCACCCTAAAGGGACGGGTCAACGACAACAGCACTACCAGTAAATCCAATATCATCTGGTATGCGTAGTCGGTGGGAAAGGGAGAGAACCTGGCGATTCAGGGTTGGAACCATGCATGGTCTCGCTCGTCCGCCCCTGGCACATTCGCCGGACTTTTTAGCCTTCGCCCCCGTCTTTTTGTGTGTGCAAGGAGAACGAGTTTTGTCACGAGCGCGCGTACGCATGATTTGACGTTTGGACGCGTGTTGGAGAATTTTGGAGTTATTTGAAATGTTTATAAAATTACAATTATCCATTGAAATTTATTATTTGCAAATGTGGTTGGCAGGTAAAGAGCGATGGTCGCTGTGTTGGTTTATTTCCTGAGAAAGGCAAATGTTAAACGTGATGAGAGAAGGGTGAAGATAAGTTCATGTTTGGTTTTTTATAACCAGTTGATTTAGTAGCAGTCTTTTACCTGCGTCCGAGTTAGAAGACCTAGTGGAACAGTTCCTTGATGCGCTGGGTTTAACTGTTTTATGCTCAGGTCTGTGTATTAGAGCCTGGATATGAGTGCGCATTTAGATAGACTTCCCCTCGCCCATCAGGGCGAGTGGCTGTTAAGATTTGACAGCAGGGGTTCAGACTGTACTGACGGCGGGTTCCTGTACCCTGTTTCTTCCTTCTTTCCGTCCTCCTTCCTTCTTCTTTTCCTCCTCCCGACTCTCCACCCAGCCTACGTCCACCCCTCCCGTGGGCTTCACCTGGAGCACGACCGGATTGTTCCACGTGCTGGGTCGATGCCACGATTCTGGCGAGACCCACGGACGGGATGGGCCACCGCGCTGTTCGATGGCAGCCTGGTCGGGAACCGTGGACTAGTAGAGAGGCCCGCTGACTCGCCTGGGCCGGCCTGACCCCCGTCCAGGACCTCCTGTAACAGCTACGTCCCCCCCCCCCCCCCCCCCGGGACACGCGCTTCACTGCCCGCTTGGGAAGTCGAGGTGTCGGCTTTGGGCGACTCCCCTGCGAGAACCAACCCGGCTCGGAGCACCTAGTGCGACAGGGTGCTCCCAGCATACTTTGAACAGGGCAGGGATGTGGACGCACTCCATGGTGTGAGAAAGGATCGCTACTGGAAATAATATCTTAAAATTTGTAGGTATATGTCATATGTGCTGAATGCTGTTATTGAGTACGTCGTATGGCGAAATATTTAATCATAGATTGTGCAAGTTGTGGTGTTGGAGTGCATGATTGGATTAGTGCAGGTTGTGAGCGTTGGAGTGCATGAGTCGTGATTGTGCATGATGTTGCGTTGGAGTGCTTGATTCGTGATTGTGCAAGTTGTGTGCATAGAGTGCTTTATGTGATCGAGCCATGGTCAGTGTGTTGGAAAGTTTATTTTGTGGTGAGAATAATGGTGTTTGGTATCGTAAGCTTTATTGTGTGTCTTCTTGCGGAGCGTGTTGAGGATTCACTCCCTCTCACTCCCACCTAGACCCGATCCATTGTCACGAGTTTGTTCCACGAGTGCCTACGACTTTGCGACCCACCTAGGGTTACGGAAGTACTTATTTGAGTTTATGGTCGTTGCTGTTGTCGTGTCCCGTCCCTTAGTGTGGCTTGTGGTGCGTTGCACTTGGAAAGTTTCAGCTCAACTTCGTTTTGCTTCTTCTCTCTCTCTCCTAATTCCACCGCCCGTCTATTTATCCTGCAAGTTATCACGGGTTGGCCGGTACCGTTTCTCTCGAACTTTCTTCTGTTGCCTCTCGCCTGTCAATTTACCTGTCGCACGAGCTTCGTTTCTGTTTAGTTTGAAGTAGCTCACTCTTGACGTAGGTGCATGTTGGCCGCCAATGCAGAGGTGGTTAAGCTCTTCCACACGAGCGGAAATGTCTCTGGAGCGCCTGCTCCCAGTCTTGGTTTCTTCTCCGTACTTCGAGAGTAACAGTCAGTACTTCCCAATTCCTGCATCGGCCGGGTAGGAGGGGGACATCACGCTTCGGTTTCCGCAATCTTGCGCCTCTGTCCCTCTCCGACTGGACAGAGGGTAGCGAGAGTCCTTTGACCCCCTCTTCGGGGTCACCCACGGTAGCTGGGTAGCATCATTCGTGGTATGTTTTTTTTTTGATATTGTTGTTTGGTTAGCCGCTTAGTCTTCGCTTTTGCGCAATTTTCTTTGTTTCGAAATTGTAAGAGAAATAGTGTGTGAGACCATTTCTCTGGATAATTCAATCTTTAACCTGGCCATTCTAAATTTATTCCAAAAATTCTTTTCCTGTTGATGCTCAGGTGATGGGCGGTAGTCGGTGGGGAAGGGAGAGAACCTGGCGGATTCAGGTTGGAACTTGCTTGTCTCGCTCGTCCCGCCCCTGTCTCATTCGCTCGGACTTTTATCCTTCGCCACCGGGCGGGGGGGGGGTGGGGGCAAGGAGAACGAGTTTTATGTTCACGAGCGGTGCGTACGCATGATTGTCGTTCGGAATGCGTGGTTGGAGTTTTTGTTATTTTGAATGTGTTTTATCAAAGGTGACAGTGTAGCCATCATGAATTACTAGTTTGCAAATGTGTGGGCAGTTATTAACGATGGGGAGTCCGAAGGTTGAGTATTATTTCCTAAGGAAGGAAAATGTTTTAAGCGGAGTGAGAGAAGGGTGAAGATAATTCATATTTGTTTTTATAAACCTGTTGTATTAATGCAGTCCTTTACCTGCATCGTGTGAGAAGACTTGATTCAATGGTTTACTGTGTGCAGTTAATACACTGTCCCCTCGCCCATCATGCGATGGCTGTTAAGACTTGACAGCAATGGTCAACGAACTGACGGCAAGGGGTTCCAGTACCCTACTTCCTTCCTCCTTCCGTCGTCTTTTCCTCCTCGCCGAATCTCCTCCCAGCTACGACCTTCCCCCCATCCTCGGGGCTTCACTACCTATGGAGCACGAACTGGAATGGTGGGCCACGTGCTGGTCGAGGCCACGTTCTGGCTGAACCACGGAAGGGATGTGCCACGCGCTGGTCGAGGCCCCGCCTTGTGGTCGGACCGGTGACTGCTAGAGGAGACCCGCCGTCATTGACTGGCCGCCTGGACCCCCGTCCAGGACCTCCAGTAACAAGCTCGTTACTTTCCTTCCTCCACCCCCCGCCCCCCCCCCCGGGGCAGAATACGCTCTGTCACTGCCCGCTTGGATGCGAGGGTGTCGGCTTTGGAGCTGACCCCTGCGAGAACCAACCCGGCGTCGGAGTCACCTATGCGACAGGGTGCTCCCATCAGACTTGACAGGGCCAGGGAGTGGACGCACTCCAAGGGTGAGAAAGGATCGAATCCCCCTGGAAATATATTTCTTTATAATTGTGTATATGTCATATGTAGCTGGAATGCTGTAATTGCATTGTGTACGTCGTATGGCGAAATATTATTTCTGATTGGTGCAGGTTGTGTGCGTTGGAGTTGCTTGATTGGGATTGAGCATGTTGTGTGAGCGTTGGAGTGCTTGATCGTGATTGTGCATGTTTGTTGCGTTGGAGTGCGTTTGATCGAGATTGAGCCAGTTGTGTGCAGTGGAGTGCTTTATGTTTGCGGGGGGGGGGGAGCATGGTTCGTGGGGGGGGGTGTTTGGAATGTTTTATTTTGCTGGTGTGAATAAATGGGGTGTTGTTATCGTAATCTTATTGTGGGTCTCTTGCTGAGCGTGTGAGGTCATCACTCCCTTCACTCCCCCCCTAGACCGAACGTCAGGGCGAACCTCCAGGGTCGTCGTGAACAATTGGTGGGGCGCGTCCGCGATGTGAGGGGCCTCTGGCTGTACTCGCTCTCGTTTCGGCAGAGTACTGTTTAGTTTTGTCTGTTTGTATATGTTAGGCAGTTTGGTACGTGTTTGTTCTCGTGGTGGTTGGCTGGGGACCTTCCTACGGTGAAGGAGTCTTTTGTGCTTAGGGAACTTCCGGTGTGACGTCGGGATCGAGGGTGAGTACCGAGGGGAGGTCGGACCGGCGTCCAGACCTCCTTCCGCCGTGTAGACCTCACGCAGGTACGGCCAGGCAGTGCCTTGCCCTTCGAGTTGCGCTCAGTCTTCCATCCTGTGTTGTTATGTAGCCAGTTCTTGTTTTGGTTTCTCATACCCGGTGTTGAGTACAAGGGGAGTATTGTACGCTAGTGTTTTTTTTTTTTTCCTCTCTCCGGGATTCCGTCTGCTATGGTTTTTTTTTTTTTTTTTTTTTTTCGGGACAGCCCCACCGCACTGTGCTCGTCCTGTAGAGCGCGGGTTTGGCCAGATGGGGGCCCAGCCGGACATAGTTTTTTTTTTTTTTTTTTTATTGTTTTTGTCGGAGAGCCCCACTTGCCCTGATGCTCCGTGCTGTAGAGCGCGGTGTTGCAGAGTGGGAGCAGCGGAAACGGTCCGTACCGACACGCACCCCACACATCCCCTACCACATATACACACGGACGCCCCTAAAATATTTGGGTTTTTTTTTCTCTAGTGGATGTGTTTGTATTCCCCCGTAATGTGGAAACCTGTAGGATATTAGTGTTGTCGTATGGCGACGGGTCCGGCGCTGGTGGGTTGGGCGACGCGGCGTCGAATAAGAAGGGCTAGTTCACATGTTACTACTGTAGTCCCTACTTATGAAGTACCAGTACTTCGACTACGGTAACTTCTACCTATACCATTGCGTTAGCAAGGAAGATCCCAGTGAGTACTTTTACTACCTCCTTTGCTGGGGGGTCGCCCTGTTGAGAACCAGACTGGCACTTCCATCTCGAAGGCGGACCAGATATAAGCGAAAGCAACTGTAGGGCTACTGGTTGGGGTCGCAGAGACCGAAACCTTTCTCCTCTCCCCCCCCCAGCGTTGCCCCCTCGAAGGGGCTTGCCCGAAGACCGTTTCCTTATGGGAAGGTCGAAGACCAGAGGACGGGACAGACGGGTCCTCCTCCCGAGTCGGGAGTGGTGAACCCCGCTCAGATATCACCTCTGTCCGTGATGTTTCTGAGTGTGGTTCGGCAGCGTAGTGAGGGGAGGCTGCCTAGGGCAGGGAAGCTCTCCGTAGGGAAAGGCGTAGGAAGAGGCTGCTAGGCAGGAAGCTCTCCGAAGGAAGGAGCGTAGGAAGAGCTGCCCTGCGTAGAGAGGAGACTGACAGACAGGAAATTCTGCATAGGGAAGGAGGCTTATTCTGCGCAGAGAGGAGGCTGCTCAGCGTAGGAAAGGCTGCCAGTCAGGAAGCCTCCGAGTAGGGAAAACTGGAGACAGGATGTAGCTTGCGTGGTAGGAGATGGAACAACTTCCTTCGCGGTCTCCCGCATCTGGTAAGTCAGGGGTTAATCCACCAGCCAGGTGATAGAGGTTAGAGGCCCAAAATTAAAGCATCCAGAGTTCAGACCTAGTGAGGACATGATATGTTCCTAGAGGCATTTTGAACAAGTTGCAAGATTCATACAACAATTGTCTGAGGAACAAAAGCTAATGCACCTTGTATCTGGATTATCTTGGAGCTGAGCAAGGGGAGTGTGTGCTCACATCTAAATGAAGGTGCGCTTATGCAGACATGCAGTTGGCTCTGCGTAAGCGTTTCACCTTACCCCCAGACATACAGGAGGAAGTTCAGTCCAAGAAAGAAGAATAATGACGAGACGCTTCGTGCAGTTTGGTGATAGCGGCTGCTCAAACGCCTAGGGTACTGCGTCAGTTAGCTAAGTTGGAGCCGGAGGAGATCAGATCCACATTGGACCCGCTCATCCAAACACTGTGTCCCCCCAGAGTTGAGAATCCGCAAAGGCGATACAGCACCTCAGGATTTCGCTGGCTGGCGATTCACACCGCAGAGGTGTTTGCTGAAGCTCGCAGGCTTATTGGGCATCGCCCATATACGTAGAGTAAGCCTCCACCGGATTAATAGCAATAAGGCGCCGAGACAACAGCTCAGCGGGGTGAACAAGGCCGCAGTTCATCCGGGATTCAGGGCACCCCGGTTTTGTTTTCTTGTTTCGTCCTGGCCACATCAGGAAAGATTGCCCTAGAGCCGCCTGGTAGATCATGGGGCTAGTCCTGTTCAGCATTCCTCGCGCCTGGCGGCTAACTGGGTCCGATCCAAGCATCTGGTGGACAGAGTGTCCAGTGTTTCTTTCGTTGTTGGTTTCAACTGGTCGACACCATCCGGGATATCCGGAGGCATCAACATCTTGTGATAAGAATTAGTTTCCCCTAAGCCGCGTGACGGGGCGCCAGTTACGATGTGTGCGGTTGGAGGCTGTTTTACTCCACCCGACCTTCTGTACTCGTTCCTATTTCCACCCCCAACTTCTGTGGCAAGTATGGGCCATCGCGGAGGAGGCGACCTCCTGTATATCCCATAACATATGAATACTATCACCTCGCAGACGGAACGCAGTCCAGTCCGTGTCTACGGATCTGCCCGTGCAGAACGTGTGTGGGAGTCACCACACGCGCCAAAGCTAAGAAGCAGGAACAGGGAAATGCGTCCCGTTCTTCCGCCGATCTCGGACGGAGGTTCTAGCAAGGCCGATCCTGCTAGCCTTATCCGTCTTTCAGGCCAGGGACTGGATGTTCAAACGCTACGACAAACTTGTGGATCGTCCCCTCTCAGTGTGGCCCCAACACGCCAAGGGAGCTTCAAGCTCCACAACGGGATCCTCTTTAGGGTTGTCACTCTGGCAGATCGTGTGGCCAAGCAGCTTTGTCGTTCCCCAAAGCTTGGAGAGAAACTTTCTCCCGCAGGCCAAGCATTCCCCATGAGCTAGGTCATAGTTGGGGCTCCAAGCGGACACTCGAGCGAGTAATACAAGACTTCTATTTGGCCAGGGATGAACGCACAGGTTAGGCAGTAACTGCCGCAGTTGTGCGATGTCATGCCAACGGACAACGCCTAAGGTCCGCTTGAAGCGTGTTTTCCCCGAGGGTCTGATGGCCACGGGTTGGGAGTCATTCAGCAAGTTGGGTGTCGACCTGGTGAGACCCATTAATCCACCATCCATCGGCGGTCACCGACCACACTTCGGTAGTGGTAGAATCTGCGAGTCGATACCCAGAGGCTGCCCGCTTAGGACTATCGATGCCCCTACTGTTTCTGATCTCTTCCGGCAGATTGGACGCGCACTGGCGTGCCCAAGTAAGAAGTACGGCCGGAAGTATTGTACTGGAGAGCGATCATCATCCTCTACCGTTCCTGTACCGTGATCCGGCCATCAGTCATCGACTTCATGAGTTAGGCAGTGAACTGCCGAGTCATGCGTTCACTTTCCGTCATATCAAGGGTTCCTGTAATAACGGCTGCTGACCTATCTATAGCCGAGCTCCGTAGTTAGCATATTGGAAAATGCAGTCAGAGGGACAACCTCCCCTCAACCAAGGGTATCTCCCTGTTTTTGTCTCTGTACAGGTGGTAGTACAGTTGTCACTTCAGTTGGGGTAACGGTAGTAGAATCACCAAAGGTTCGGAATGTACTGTTCATTGTTGGAAGTTTGCTAGTTGGTTCGAATAAATGCCGTATTATGGTTATTTCCCCCCGTTGTGATTCTAACGTGGAATTTGCGGTATTGGATTCATCGTACGCTGTCGAATCACCGAGTAGTTGGGTTCGTCCCATTGGTTTGAAGTTGCACATGCGACAAGGTTCAAAGGCAGCACTGTATCGTCAGAGAAACAGATGCTTTAGAAGGGGGGTTTGTCACGAGTTTGTCAACGACTGGCCTACACGTTCGACCCACCTAGGGAGTCGATTACTTATATTGTTTATTGTCGTTGCTGTTGTCGTGTCCCCCGTCCCGTAGTGTGGCTTGTGGTGGCGGTTGCACCTTGGTATAGTTCAGCTCAACTTCGTATTGCTTTCTCTCTCTCTCTCTCTAATTCCCCGCACCGTGCTATTTATCCGTGCAAGTTCACGGGTGGCCGGTACCTTTCTCTCGAACTTTCTGTCTGTCGACCTCTTTATCGCCTTCTTTTTTAGCCCTGCTCGCAAACGTGCTTCGTTCTTTTAGTTAGAAGTATGCTCACTCTGTGACGAAAGGTTGGCATGTTGGCCGCCATTGCTGAGGGTGGTTAGCGTCTTCAGCTCGCGCGGAAGATGTCTCAGGGAGCGGGTGCCTCTCCAGTCCTATGGTTCTATCACCGTATCTTGCCCGAGTACAGTCAGTAACTTTCAATTCTGCAGTCGCTCTGAGAGAGGGACATCACTTCTTCGGTTTTCCGCAATCGATCGGCCTCTGTCCTCTCGACTGACAGAGGGTAGAGAGAGTCCTTTGACCCCCCCTCTTCGGGTCCACCCACGGGTAGCTGGTAAGCATCATTTCCGTGGTCTGTTTTGTTGGGGGGGGGGTGGGGGGGATTGTGGGGGGGGTTGTTGTTAGCCGGCCTTAGTCATCGCTTTGTGCGCAATTTTCTTTAGTTTTCGAAATTGTAAGAGCAATATTGTGTGAGACCTTTTCTCTGGTAAATCAATCTTTTAACCTGCATGGTCTAAATTATTTCCAAATAACTTTCTCTCCTGTTTATGCATCTGGTGATCGGTAGTCGGTGGGAAGGGAGAGAACCTGGCGATTCAGGGTTGGAACTTGCTTGTCTCTCGCTCGTCCGCCCCTGTCTCATTCGCCGGACTTTTAATCCTTCGGCCACCGTCTGATTGTAGTGCAAGGAGAACGAGTTATGTCACGACGTGCGACGCATGATTTGTCGTTCGGATGCGTGTTGGAGATTGTGTTATTTGAAAATGTGTTTATAACAGAGGTGTGTCAAGTTATGCCATTGAAGTACTATTTTGCAAATGTGGGGGCAGTGATTAAGCGATGGTCCTGTGTTGAATTTATTTCCAAAGAGAGGAGAATGTTAAGCGTGAAGAGAGAGAAGGGCTGAAGAAAATTCATATTATGTTTAATATAACCTGTTGATTAATGCAGTCCTTTTACCTGCGATCGTGTGAGAGACTTGATCAATAGAGGTTTACTGTGTGCATTAATACACTTCCCCTCGCCCATCAATGCGGGAGTGCTGTTAAACATGACAGCAAATAGTCAGACGTACTGAACCGGCATGGATTCCAGTACCTTCATCCTTCCTCCGTCCTTCATCGTTTTTCCTCCTCTCGCGACTCTCCGATCCACCCAGCTAACGTCCTCCGCCGCCCTCCCTGGGGCTTCACTGGGGAGCACGACACTGGATGGTGCCACGTGCGGAGCGAGGCCACGTTTACTGGCTGATACCTACGGACGGATGGAGCCACGCGCTGGTTCGAGGCCACGTCCTGGTCGGTGACCGTGGACTGCTAGCGGGTAGCCCGCCGTCTTGCTGGCCGGCCTGGACCCCCCCGTCCAGGACCTCCAGTAACAGCTACCGGTTTCTTTCCCCCCCCCCCCCCCCCCCTCCCCCTCCCGGGGCACGCTCTTCACTGCCCCGCATGGAGTCGAGGGTGGTCCTTTGGGCGACTCCCTGCAGAACCAACCCGGCTCGAGCACCTAGTGCGACAGGGGGTGCACCCAGCAGACTTGACAGGGGCAGGGATGTGGACGCACTCCATGGATGATAAAAAGGATCGCTACTGAAATTTTTCTTTATAATTGTGTATCTGTCATAAGGCTGAATGCTGTAAATTGTGATGATGTACTTCGGTATGGCGAAATATTTATTTATGATTGTGCAAGTTGTGTGCTTGGAGTGCTTGATTAGTGATTGTGGCATGTTGTGTGCGTTGGAGTGCTTGATCGTGATTTGTGCATGTTGTGAGATGGCGTTGGATGCTTGATCGTGATTGTGCAAGTTGGGGCTGTGTACAGTGGGGAGTCTTTATTGTGATTCGTGCATGGTGCGTGTGTTGGAATGTTTCTTTTGGCTGGGTGAATAAATGGGGGGTGTTTGTATCGTAATCTTTATTGGTGGCTCTCTTGCGAGCGGTGAGGTCCAGTCACTCTCCCTCACATTTGTACACCTAGACCGATCCCTGTCATGGCAGACCCTCCAGGGGTCGGTCGGTGACAATTGTCACGACCGACCCTGGAGGTCTGCCCTGACAGATCGGTCTTAGGTGGTAGTGGAAGGGAGTGACTGACCTCACAACGCCTCCGCAAGAGACCACACAAAAAGATTACTATACAACACCCCATTTATTCACACCAGCAAACTAAACATACCAACACACGCACCATGCACGATCACATAAAGCACTCCAATGCCACACAACATGCACAATCACGATCAAGCCACACCCAACCACACACATGCACAATCACGGACAAGCACTCCAACGCACACAACATGCACCATCACATCAAGCACTCCAACGGCCCACAACTTGCACAAATCATAAATATATATTTCGTCATACGACGTACACAATCAACAATTACAGCATTCCAGCACATATGACATATACACAATTATAAGAAATTATTTCCAGTGATCGATCCTTTCTTCACACCATGGAGTGCGTCCACACCCGCTGCCCCTGTCCTAGTCCTGCTGGAGGCACCCTGTCGCACTAGGGTGCTCCGAGCCGTGTTGGTTCTCGCAGGGAGTCGCCTAGGGGGGGGGGGGGGGGTGAAGCCGACACCCCGACTCCAGCGGGCAGTGAAGAGCGTGTCCACGGGGGGGGGGGGGGGAAAGAAACGATCTGTTTCTGAGGTGCCTAGACGGGGGTCCAGGCCGGCCAGTCAAGACGGCGGGCTCCGCTAGCAGTCCACCGGTCCCACCAAGGCGTGTCCTCGACCATCGCTTGGACACCAGTCCCCGATCCGTGGTCTCAGCCAGAACGTGGCCTCGACCAGCACGTGGCACCAATCCGGTTCGTGCGTCCGGTGAAGCCCCCGGGAGGGGGAGGACGTAGCTGGGAGGAGAGTCGGAGAGGGGAAAGAAGAAAAGGAAGGAGAAGGAAGAAGGGTAGTGGGGGGGGGGGGGGGGGGCGAACCCTGCCCGTCAATACGCGTCTGACCATTGCTGTCAAGTCTTACAGCCACTGCATGATGGGCGAGGGACGTGTATTAATCGCACAACAGTAAACCCATTGAATCAAGACTTCTCACACGATGCAAGGTAAAAGACATGCATTAATCACAGGTTATAAAACATATATGATTATCTTCACCCTTCTCTCACTCACGCTAAACGTTTTCCGTCCTTAGGAAATAATCAACAACAGGCGACCATCGCTTTAATAACTGCCCACCACATTTGCAAATAGTAATTCATGGCATAACTGTCACATGTTAAATAAACACATTTCAAATAACACAATCTCCAACCACGCGTTCCAACGACAAATCAAGCGTACGCACGCTCGTGAACATAAAGCTCGTTCTCCTTGCACACACAAACAGACGGTGGCCGAAGGATAAAAGTCGCGGCGAATGGTGACAGGGGCGACGATCGAGACAAGCAAGGTCCAACCCTGAATCACCAGTATCTCTCCCTTCCCCTCCGACCACCGCAACTCCAGATGCATAAACAGGAGAAAGAATTTTGGAAATAATTTAGATGGCCAGTTAAAGATTGGAATTACCAGAGAAAAGGTCTCACACAATATTTTCTCTTACAATTTCGAAAACAAAAGAAAATGCGCAAAAGGCGAAGACTAAGCCGCAAACAACAACAAATCAAAACAAACAGACCACGAACTGATGCTTACCAGCTACCCGTGGGGTGACCCGAAGAGGCGGGTCAAAGTACGACCCCATCTCTACCCTCTGTCAGTCGAGAGGACAAGGCGAAGATCGGAAACCGAAAGAAGTGATTGTCCCTCTCCTACAGTCCGGACTGCTGGAATTGAAAGTACTGACTGTACTCTCGATGAAAAGGTAAAGAACCAGACTGGAGCAGGCGCCCCAGAGACATTTCCGCTCGGAGTGAAGAGCTAACCTCCCCTTCAGCAATGGCGGCCCAAACATGGCCATACGGCGTTCACAGAGTGAGCATACTTCAAACTAAAAGAAACGAAGCACGTGGCGACAGGTAAAAAGACAGCGAAGGCCGATAGACAGCAATTCGAGAGAAGGTACCAGCCACCCGTGATCCCGCTAGATAAATAGCACGGCAGTGGCATTAGAGAGAGAGAGAGAGAAAGCAAACCGAATTGAGCTGAACTACAGCCAACCAAGGTGCAACCCGCACCACACGCCACATTAAGACGGATACACACAACAGCAACGACAATAACTAAATGAGTATTTCCGCCACCCTAGATGGGTCAAACGTCGTAGGCCCTCGTGACAACTCGTGCCAAACCCCCCATCTAATAAGCACGTTTTATCTGAGATACAGTGCTCCTTTGACTCTTGTCGCATTGCCAACTTCACAAGCAATGGGGACCGAACCCAACTCTCTGTGATCGACAGAGTACGATTGAATCCAATACAAACATTCCACATAGAATCACACGGAAATACATAATAACTGCATTTATCATATGTGGGGGGGGGGGGGGGTAAAAAAAGGGGGGGAAAAAAAAAGGGGGTGGGAGGGGGGTATAGGTAGAAAAAAAAAAAAAAACGGGGGAAAAAAAAAACAACTAAGCAAACCTTCCTTACCATGAAAGTAACAATCCGACCATTGTGATTGCACTACCGTTATCCTCACTGAATGACAACTGTCACTACACCTGATCAGAGATCCAAAAAGGGATATAACCTGGATGAGGGGAGAGCCCTTGACTGAATTTTCCAATATGCTAACTACGGAGCGCGGCTAAGATATCAGCATCCGTATTACAGGAACCCTGTTAAGACGGAAAGTGAACGCAAGACGCGGGCAGTTCCACTGCCTAACACCATGAGTCGACGACTGTCTGGCCGGATCCGGATCCAAGCACTGGAGAGGAATGATGACGCTCTCCCAGTACAAACTTCCGGCCGTACTTTCTTCTTGGCACGCCAGTGCGCGTCCGACATCTGCCTGAGAAGATTCAGCATCGGTAGGGGCACCGATAGTCCTGAGCGGGACAGCCTCTGGGTATCGACTCGCAGATTCTACCACTACCGAAGTGTAGCGGTGACCGCGATCGGATGGAGGATTAATGGGTCCCACCAGGTCGACCCCAACCTTGCTGAATGGCTCCCCAACCCGTGGCACTGACCCTAAGGGAACACGCTTCAAGCGCCCCTTAGGCTTGTCCGTTGGCAGGTATCGCAACTGCGGCAGTACTGCCTAACCTGTGAGTTCATCCCTGGCCAGAAGAAATCCTGCCTAACTCGCTCGAGAGTCCGCTTGGAGCCCATATGACCTGCCATGGGGAATCGTGGGCCTGCCGGAGGACAGACTCTCTCAGGCTTTGGGGAACCACAAGCTGCTTGGCCACACGATCTGCCTGGGTGAAAACCCTAAAAAGGATCCCCTTGTGGAGCTTGAAGCTCACCTTGGCGTGTCGGGCAGACTGAGCAGGACGACCTACCAGTTGTCGCAGGCGTTGGACATCCAAGTCCCTGGCCTGAAGACGAACAATGGAAGCAGGATCGGCCTTTGCAAGAACCTCGTCAGAGATCGGCTGAAGAACGGGACGCAATTCCTGTTCCTGCTTCTTAGCTTTGGCGCATGTGGTGACTCCCACACACGCCTGTACGGGCAGATCCGTAGACACGGACTGACTGCGTCCATCTGCGAAAGTGATAGTATTCCCTATGATAAGGAATACAGAGGTCACTCCACCGCGATGGCCCACACTTCGCCACAGAAGTAGGGGGTGGAGATAGAAACGAGTACTGAAGGACGGGTGGAGGTAAAACCAGCCTCCAACCCGCACACATCGTAACTGGCGCCCCGCCGGGCCTCAGGGGAAACTAAATCCTTATCCACAAAGAGTGTTGATGCTCCCGAATCCCTGATGGTGTCGACCAAGGAGGAACCAACAACAGAAAGAAACACTGGACACTCTGTACCACCAGAAGATTGGATGGACCCCACGTTAGCCGAGGCACGAGGACGATGGAAAGGACTAGCCCATGACTACCAGCGGCTCTAGGGCAATCTTTCCTGATGTGGCCAGGACGACCACAAAGAAAACAAAACCGGGGTGCTGAAATCCCCGATGAACTGCCTGCCTTGTTCACCTCGCTAGCGGTTGTCGGCGCCTTATTGCCACTAAATCCTGTGGAGGGCTTCCTGTCCGTATCTGGGCGATGCCCATAAGCCCTGCGAGCTTCAGCAAACACCTCAGCGGTGTGAATCGCAGCCGCGAAATCCTGAGGTGCTGTCTCGCCTATCCGGATCCTCAACTCTGGGGACACAGTGTTGGTGAGCTGTTCAATGAGGATCAGATCCTCCAGCTCCAACTTAGCCAACTGACCCAGTACCCAGCGTTTTGCGCAGCCTACCCCAAAACGCACAAGGTCCGTCATTACCCTTCCTTCATGGCCTGAACTTCCTCCTGACGTCTCGGGGGAAAGGGTTTGGAAACGCTTACCCCGACCCAACTCATGCTGCATAAGACGCACCTTCATTTAGATGACACACACCCCCTTGCAGCCCAGATAATCCAAAAAAAAAGGTGCATACCCTTTCTGTTCCTCAGACAATTGAATGAACTAGAAACCTTTAAAAAAGCTCAGGAACAATCAATTCCTCACTGGTTGAACCTGGAACTTTAATTTTGGGCCTCTAACTCATCACCTGCCGGGTGTTTAAACCCCCCTGACTTACAGATGGGGGAGACCGCGAAAGAATTTTTCCATCTCCTCCCTACGCAGAGCCTCCATCCTGTCTAGTTCTCCCTAGGGAGGGCTTCCTGCCGGGCCCCTCCCTACGCTGAGCAGCCTCCTCCTGCGCAGAATAGCCCTTCCCTATGCAGAATTTCCTTCGTCATCTCCTCTCTACGCAGGCACCTCTCCCAGCCTTCCCTACGGAGAGCTTCCTGCCTAGCGCCCCTTTTCCCCTACGCTTTTCCCCAGGGAGAGTTTCCTGCCTACGCCTCCCACTACGCTGCCGCCCAGAAACATAAGGACAGAGTGATATCCTGAGGGGGTTTTCACCACCCCCAACAGGGGAGGATGACCCTCTCCCCTCCCTTGGGCTCGCCCTTCCCATAAGGAAAGTTTCGGGGGCACCCCCTTACGAGGGAAGCCTGGAGAGGAGAAGGTTTGGGTCCGCGACCCAACGAACCCCACAGTTGTTTCGCTAACTCTGCGCTTCCGGCGGAAGTCCCAGTGGGGGTCTAAACGGGAGACCCCCCAGCAAAGAGGTAGAAAAGTACTACTGGACAACCTGCTACAGCACGGAAAGGTAAAGTTACCGTAGTCGAAGTAGGGACTAATAGTAGGGACTACAAAAACTTTTTGAATACCCTTCTTCTTCGACGCACCGTCGCCAAACCCCCACCCCGGACGTCGCCATGACAAAAATATCCACAGTTTTTAAAAAATACGGGGAAAAAAACTTTCCCACTAAAAAAAAAAAAAAATTTTTGGGGGCGGTGTTATGGTGTTTTGGTGTGTGTGCGTGTGTGGGACAATTTCCGGCTGCTCCCACTCTGGCAACACCGCGCTCTACAGCACGACAACAGGCGGGGGGGCTCACCGAAAAAAAACAAAACAAAACTAGTCCGGCTGCCCCCACTCGGCAACACCGCGCTCTACAGCACGACAACAGTGCGGGGGGGCGGGCCGAAAAAAAAACAAAAAAAAAACCTAACAGAGGGAACCCGGGAGAGAAAAAAAAAAAAAACTAGCGTCCAATAAAACCCCCCTGACTAAACAACCCGTAGAAAAAAAAAAACAAAATGGCAAATACAACACGGGAAGGGAAGACTGAGCGGCAACAAAGGGGCAAGACTTAGGGCCGTACCTGCGTGGGGTACCCGGGCCAAACCCCCCCCCCCTTCCACCTCGACCCCCGATCACACCCGGGTGTTTTCCCTCAGGGCCCCAAAAGACTCCCGCACGCTAAGTCACCCCGCCCAACCACCCACGAACAAACACGCAAACTGACTAAAACATATACAAAAACGACAAAACAAACAGGGACCGCGAAACGAAGAGAGACAGCCAGAGCCCCTCACATCCCCGGGCGAGCCCCCACAATTGTCACGCCGACCCCCCGGGGGCTGCCCGACAGGATCGGGCTAGTGGGAGTGAAGGGAGTGACTGACCCACACGCCCGCAAAACCACACAATAAAGAACATACAACACCCATTTATTCACACCACAAAAAAACATTCCAACACACCACCATGCACGATCACAAAAAGCAACCCCAAGCACACAACTTGCACAATCAGATCAACACTCCAAACCCCAAACCCCTGCACAATCACGATCAGCACTCCAACGCACACAACATGCACAATCACAATCAAACACTCCAACCACACAACTTTCACAAACAAAAATAAATATTTCCCATACACTACACAATCAAATTACAGCATTCCAACAATGACATATACCAATTAAAAGAAATATTTTCCAAACGATCCTTTCTCACACCCTGGAGTCGTCCACACCCCTGCCCCCGATCTCTGGGAGCACCCCGCACTAGGTGCTCCGACCGTTTGGTTTTTTCCCCAGGGAGTCGCCCAAACCACACCCTCGCTCCCCAAACGGGCAGGAAGAGCGTGCCCGGGGGGGGGGGGGGGGGGGGGGGGGGGGGGGGGGGGGGGGGGGGGGGGGGGGGGGGGGGGTAGGGGGGGGGGTAAGAAAAGGGGGGTTCTAGGCCCCCGGCCCGCCAAGGCGGGCCCTCGACCAGCGCGTGGGACCATCCCTCCGTGGCCAGCCAAACTGGCCCGACCCGCACTGGCACCCTCCGGTTCGTGCTCCAGGTTAAGCCCCCGAGGGGGGGGGACGTACGGGGGGAGAGTCGAGAGGGGGGGAAAGAAGAAGGAAGGAGGGAAAAAGAAGGTACTGGAACCCTGCCGTCAGTACCCTACCATGCTGTCAATCTTAAAGCCACTCGCAGAGG
This sequence comes from Conus ventricosus, assembly GCA_018398815.1. Classification (NCBI taxonomy): domain Eukaryota; kingdom Metazoa; phylum Mollusca; class Gastropoda; order Neogastropoda; family Conidae; genus Conus; species Conus ventricosus. Next base: position 53,370,963 of record CM031622.1, read on the forward strand.
GCAGGGGGCGGTATTAAAAGCACACAGTAAACCCATTGAATCAAGTCTTCTCACACGATGCAGGGAAAAGACTGCATTAAATCAACAGTTAAAAACAAAAAGAATTATCTTCACCCTTCCCACTACGCTTTAAAGTTTTCCCCTTCCCTTTGGAAAAAATCAACACAGCGACCCCTCGCTTAATAACTGCCACCACATTTTCAAATAGTAATTCAAGGCTAACTGTCACATTTTATAAACACATTTCAAAATAACACAAACTCCAACCCCGCTCCAAACGACAAACAAAAGCGACGCACGCTCGGGGAAAATAAAACCGTTTTCCTTGCACACCAAACAGACGGGGCCGAAAGGGAAAAAGCCCGGGGAATGGACGGGGCGGGCCCCGAGACCAAGCAGTTCCAACCCGAATCACCAGGTTCCCCTTCCCCCCCGCCCCGCATCACAATGCAAAACAGGAGAAAAAATTTTGGAAATAATTTAGAAAGGCCAGTTAAAAAATTGAAATAACCAGAGAAAAAGGGCTCACCCCAAAATTTCTCTTTCAATTTCGAAAACAAAAGAAAATGGGCAAAACGAAACAACCCGGGAACAACAACAAATCAAAAAAAACAGACCCCGAAAATGATGCTTACCAGCTACCCGTGGGTGACCCCGAAGAGGCGGGTCAAAGGACTCTCTCTACCCTCTGTCCAGTCGAGAGGACAGAGGCGAAGATGCGGAAACCGAAGAAGTGATGTCCCTCTCCTACAGGCCGACTGCAGGAATTGAAAGTACTGACTGTACTCTCGATGATAAGGTAAAGAACCAGGACTGGAGCAGGCGCCCCCAGAGACATCTTCCGCTCGAGTGAAGAGCTAACCTCCCTCAGCAATGGCGGCCAACATGCCATACTGCGTCACAGAGTGAGCATACTTCAAACTAAAAGAAACGAAGCACGTGCGACAGGTAAAAAGACAGGCGAGAGGCCGATAGACAGCAAGTTCGAGAGAAAGGTACCAGCCACCCGTGATCCCGCAGGATGAATAGCACGGGCAGTGGAATTAGAGAGAGAGAGAGAGAAAGCAAACCGAAGTTGAGCTGAACTACACCAACCAAGGTGCAACCGCACCACACGCCACATTAAGGGACGGATACACGACAACAGCAACGACAATAAATAAATGAGTAATTCCGCCACCCTAGATGGGTCAAACGTCGTAGGCCTCGTGACAAACTCGTGACACTCTCTCGTTTCGCAGAGTACTGGAGCACGCTGATCTCTTGCGTTGAATTGTTTCTGGCAGCATGATTGATCTGGTAAGTGCTTCAGAGTTTCAGAGAGAGAGAGAGAGAGAGAGAGAGAGAGAGAGAGAGAGAGAGAGAGAGAGGAGAGAGAGAGAGAGAGAGCGCGCTCCCTCTCTCTCTCTCTGTGTGTGTGTGTGTGTGTGTGTGTGTGTGTGTGTGTGTAAAAGAGTGTGTGTGTGTGTGTGTGTGTGTGTGTGTGTGTGTGTGTGTGTGTGTGTGGTGTGTGTGTGAGAGAGAGAGAGAGACAGAGAGAGAGAGAGAGAGAGACAGAAGAGAGAGAAGAGAGAGAGAGAGAGAGAGAGACAGAGAGAGAGAGAGAGAGAGAGAGAGATGATCTGTAGTCAGTTGATGTTCTCTCTGTGCATGTGACAGATCCACATCATGCAGTCCTCCCTAAGAAGCGTGGATCGCAAGGAACGACAGCTAGCACGCTACGCACAGGAAACGACGCAAAAAGTACTCGCGCGCTTTGACCAGCTGCTCACCTGGGGTCAACAGTCACGGGACCGTCTTCTGGACGCTGTGTCCCGCAAAGAGGACGAGGACAAGGGTCACCTTCAGGCAGAGAAATCGACCTTGACCTCTGCCATCGACAGGTTGAGCTGTCTGGTGTCACATGCTTCGGCACAGTTGTTAAGAAATGACCCGGATGTCGTTGTGCTCCGGAACGAGCTGAAGGCAGCCCTGTTGTCTGAGGACAAACTGGATCATCACCAACAGCAGGCAGAGAATGAGGACAACCGCCTGGTCCTGGAGATACGTCCATACCAATACCTCTAGGCTGCTGCAGGTGGACGATGTTCTAGCTTTCATGGGACGCCTGGTGGATGGAAAAACTGATGACGATGACATCACAGGACCTGTCTCCCTTCAAGACCTGGCTGATAAACTTGACCGTTTCATGTCTGATACCACCAGCATGTTGTCAGCAATGACGGAGAAGGATGCTGACCTTGAGAGAAAAATCGGGTCAATGAGTGATGAAATCCAAAAGGGTGAACTAGCACTGCAGAAAGCACAGAAGAGCGAAAGTGACACAAAGCAAGCTGTGGAATCCCTCAAAGAGAAAACTGGTAAGTTGACTTCAGGATAGATCTTCCATTGCAAAAGTGTCATGATGATACCTTGAAATCGACAGTAACTGTCAGATACAATACGACTCAAAGCAGCCTGTAAGTACAAAAGGTATAGGCATATCCTATGCATCTAATCGTCATTTCTTTTGCAAACAAGTCTGTGATTTATTGCGCCGAAATACAGTGTTCTTTTCATTGTGTTCATTCATACTTGATTAGTCGGCATGGAAATTCACGTGTGACTTCACAGGCTCCTTGTAAGCACTACGTAATGTTAACTCATGATAAACAAACCATAATGTAGAACACATCATATTTTATAAAACACGTGCAATGAAAACTCCACCAAATTCAACGTGCACCAATGAAAATCAAGCATCAGCTCTGAAACACATGACTAACGCCCCCCCCCCCCCCCCCCCCCCCCCCAACACACACACACGCACACATATTTTGTCGTGCCAGAAAGACGATTTTCAGTTCAAGTCGTGATCCATCTTAGGCGCACAGTTCAAGAAATCAAGAAGCTGATGATTCTTGATATCACAGCCAGCAATGGCCTTCAAAGCAGAGACAGAGAGGGTTTCCAAATGACAGAGGAAACTGCTGTATGTTTTGTTAGTGGAGGGGTTGTGGATGGTGCTTTCAAGATCGTCTTACTGTTCTTTACGGAAAGCGTATTGTTGTTTGACCAAAAATCGTCAGGGTCCAGCCATCAAATTATGATGATGATAGTAAAATTGATGATGAAAATGATAATGATAGTAATAATAATAGTGTTAATAATAATTGTTATTACTATTATTATCAAAATCATCATCATCGTCATTATTATTATTATATTATTATTATTATTATTATTATTATTATTATTATTATTATTATTATTATTATTATTATCGTCATTGTCATTATTGTCCTCGTAGACTACAGTAGGCATTATCATTATGAACAATATTATCAGCAGCAGCAACAGCAGCAGCAGCAGCGTCATTATCATCATCGTCATCATCATCATCATTATAGTCTTTGTCATTGTTATTGTTGTAATCGTCGTTGTCGTCCTCCTCCTCCTCCTGATCATCGTCATCGTCATCGTCGTCATTAATCATCATCATCATCATCATCATCATCATCATCATCATCATCATCATCATCATCATCATCATCATCATTGTTGTCGTTGTAGTCGTCGTCATCATCATCAGTATCATTATCATCATCATCATTTAAAGCGATAAACTACTATCGGAGAATGTTAGAAATCTTACGGAAGTGATAGGATAGAGTTACATGCACATGGAGGCCATGAACAATAACATATAGTGTGAACAGCAGGGCAGGAATAGGATAGAGTTACATGCACATGGAGGCCATGAACAATAACACACAGTGTGAACAGCAGGGCAGGAATAGGATAGAGTTACATGCACATGGAGGCCATGAACAATAACACACAGTGTGAACAGCAGAGTAGGAAGGAAAGGTGCGAACATGACATTGACATGCTGAAACATCGGCAAACAAGGAAACAAAACAAATTCAAAAACACACAGGAGAGGTAAAAATGCGAACATGACACTGAAATACTGCAAATGTTAGGCAAGTAAGGAAACAACCAAATTCACTAAAAATGGTTTCTGTGACATCTCAATTGTCAATGACCGATTCAAATCAATCGTGTGTGTGTGTGTGTGTGTGTGTGTGTGTGTGGTGTGTGTGTGTGTGTGTGTGTGTGTGTGTGTGTGTTTTCTACCAGCATGCTCAGATGTGGACGCACAGACTAAGCACGTGCGCGCGCGCGCGCGCGCGCGCTGCGCGCGCGCGTATGTGTGTGTGGTGTGTGTGTGTGTGTGGTGTGTGTGTGTGTGAGTGTGTGTGTGTGTGTGTGTGGTGTGTGTGTGTGTGAGTGTGTGTGTGTGTGTGTGTGTGTGTGTGTGTGTGTGTGTGTGGTGAGTGTGTGTGTGTGTGTGTGTGTGTGTGTGTGTGTGTATTCGTGCGTGCGTGCGTGCGCGCGCGCGCGTGTGTGTGTGTGTGTGTGTGTGTGTGTGTATGTGTGTGTGTGTGTGTGTGTGTGTGTGTGTGTGTGTGTGTGTGTGTAAGCGCGCGCTTGCGCATGTGTGTGTGTGTGTGTGTGTGTGTATCTCTATATAAGTATACAGACACACACACACACACACACACACACACACACACACACACACACACACACATATATATATATAGTGTTGAAATTTTCCTATCTTATGCTCTCATTTTCTCTCCCCCCCCCCCCCCCCTTTTTTTTTTTTCATTTTTTCATTTTTGAATCTTTCTGGTTCAACAAATTACGTACTATTTACCCAGAGGGCCTCAACAATGGTCACCTACACTCCTCCCCTTACCCTCCCTTCTCCCCGACTCCACTTCCAACGATACCCCCACCCTTCGCCTCTAACCCCCTCCCACCCCCTATCTTCAGTATTCACCCTTTCTGCCACACCCTTCATTCAAGCCTTTCTTTTTTTAGACCTTCCCCTCCCAGGCTCTTGACCTTCTTCCTCCCTACCAGCTCCTCCGGTGACAATTCTTGCTGGTCTCCTTCCTACTCCCCCCTCCCACCTCCCCCCGTTTTTTCCATCACTTTTACTATCTTCTACACCCCCCACCCTTTGTTTTCAAACGCGGGCTTACGTGCACGCGCGCGCCCACACGCACACGCACGTTTGCGCTCGCTAGTGCGCGCACTCACTAAAATTATTTCCCTCCCCCCTCCTTGTTTATGATAATTTCATTCCTGTCCCCCAGTCCTTCCCCTACCTACATGCTTATACCCCTCCCCCCTTCCCCCTCTTCCCACTCTGCTCCACCTTTTCGGGAGT
>CM031622.1:53381186-53388686 GCA_018398815.1 Conus ventricosus
GTGCGGGGGGGTGCGGTGCGGTGCGGTGCGGTGCGGAGTGGAGTGGAGTGGAGTGGAGTGGAGTGGAGTGTACTATAGTGTAGGGTAGTGGAGTGTAGTATCGTTTTCTGTCGTTTAGAGTAGCGTAGATTAGCGCTGTGCAGTGTAGTATAGTGTAGCGCAGTGTAGTGTAGTGGAGTGGACTGGAGTGGAGTGGAATGTAGCGTAGTGCAGTGTGGTGTAGTGTAGTCTAGAGTAGTGTAGTGTATTGTGGTGTAGTGCAAATGTAGTGTAGTGCAGTGTGGTGTAGCGTATTATAGTTTTATAACAGTGTAGTCTAGTGTAGAATAGTGCAGAGTAGTGTTTTGCAGGGTAGGGTAGGGTAGTGTAGTGTAGTGTAGTGTAGTGTAGTGTAGTGCAGTGCAGTGTAGTGCAGTGTAGTGTAGTGTAGTGTAGTGTAGAGTAGTGTAGTGTAGTGCAGTGTAGTGCAGTGTAGTGTAGAGTAGTGTAGTGTAGAGTAGTGTAGTGTAGAGTAGTGTAGTGTAGTGTAGTGTAGTGTAGTGTAGAGTAGTGTAGTGTAGTGTAGTGTAGTGTAGTGTAGTGTAGTGTAGTGTTTCCATTACTTTGTCTTTTCTTTCTCATTTGTCTCCCATGGGAATCCTTCCCATAGGCAAAGGTGAATGAACGGTACCTCCTGCCCATTCCATTCATGTTCATTGTGTGCATTTTCTTTCTTTCTATCTTGAAATAAATCAGATGCAGCTTACCTGGTGCTATGGATCCCGTAATGTATGCTGACTGGGTGCTGCGCGTGGATCATGATTGACTCTCTCTATCTCTGTCTGCCTGTCTGTCTCTGTCTGTATCTCCTCTCTCTCTCTCTCTCTCTCTCTCTCTCTCTCTCTCTCTCTCTCTCTCTCTCTCTCTCTCTCTCTCTCTCTCTCTCTCCTCTCTCTCTCTCTTGCTCTGCTCTTGTCAAGTTCGCATCGATGTTATCCGTATCTCTTGCTGTCTGCACTCAGTCTGTGGGACAGGCAGTGTCAGCTTCTCCACACATTGGAAGGTATCTCTTGCTGTCTGCACTCAGTCTGTGGGGCAGGTAGTGTCAGCTTCTCCACACATTGGAAGGTATCTCTGTGCGTGTGTGTGTTTGTTTGTTTGTGTGTGTGTGAGTGTATGTGTGTGTGTGTGTGTGTGTGTGTGTGTGTGTGTGTGTGTGTGTGTGTGTGTGTGTGTGTGTGTTTGTTTGTTTGTGGTGTGTGAGTGTATGTGTGTGTGTGTGTGTGTGTGTGTGTGTGTGTGTGTGTGTGTGTGTGTGTGTGTGTGTGTGTGCTGTTTTGGTTGAGGTGATCTTTACACTGAAAACAAATGACTAAGGCGCGCAATGAACACGTCCAGGTCTAGGTGTCTGTTCATTCGTTTGTTTGTTTCTCTTTTTTATTATTTCATTTCAACGAACGTTCTTCTTCCCTGACAAGTCATATCATTTATTCTCCTTAATTCTTTATCTTTTGTCTGTTCTTTTTTCTTTCCTTTAAAAAAAAACTAAACTCTATCGATTCTCCGTCATCCCCCCCCCCCCCCTCCACTCCCGCACCACCACCCGTCCTCTCTTTTGCGTGTGGAACGGGTGCCAGAAGAGGACAAGCAATGCAGACAGACGACCGTCAGGTCACAAGGGCATTGCCTGCGGGAAAGAAGTTATGTGACACCTAAGACAAGAAGCTGCCGTGCGTGTCGACTTTACTGAAAGCAGGGGGGGGGGGGGGGGGGGGCATTTAAAGAACCATTTGGTAGAAAGGGAAGAAAATGTTTGCCCGTGCTGCGATCAGTTCAAATACATGCATTCAAGCAGGCACGAGCAATCTCCCCCACCCACCCACCCACCCAACCACACCCACACCCACACCCGCTCCACTCACTTGCCTTATTATTTTCCCCCTCTTCCGAACTCCTTCCCTCTTCTGCACAGACAGACAGACAGACACGCACGCACATACACACAAACACATATGCATGCACGCAAGCATAACCCACACGCACGTATGCACACATGCGCAAGGACGCGCGCGCGCACACACACACACACGCGCACACACACACACACACACACACACACACACACACACACACACACACACACACACACACACACACACACACACACACACACACACGCGCGCGCGCGCTCGTGCGCGCACGCACGCACGCACGCACGCAGCACGCACGCACGCACGCACTCACGCACGCACGCACGCACGCACGCACACACACACCACAACACACACACACACACACACACACACACACACACACACACACACACACACGCACACACGCACGCACGCACGCACGCACGCACGCGCTTGCTTGCTTGCTTGCTTGCTTGCGAAATATCCTTACCTCACATATATCTGTGCATGCATACAATGAAACAAGAACATCTCCACAGAACATAAACGACCAACAAAAGAAACAGAATTAAAGAATTCATCGCTATGTGAAGCCAGGCGTATGCCGGACCATTTATACAGACATGATGGCATCATCAACACTTAAAGTTTCCCTTTTTCCATTTACCCACAGATACTTCCTGTTGGTGTTGGCATTCTTGTTGATCTGTACACTTGCTGTTATTGTTGTCGTCGTCGTCGTCGTCGTCTTTGTTGTTGTTGTTGTGGTGCTAGTGTGTAATATCCGAATGGAAGTAACACATTAAGGTGGAGGGTTATTTTACTGAAAACAGCAAAGCAAACAAAAAAAGGAACAGTGATGCAGGATTTATATCAAAATGTTGGATTCGTATGAAAAGTGTGTGTGTGTGTGTGTGTGTGTGTGTGTGTGTGGTGTGTGTGTGTGTGTGTGTGTGTGTGTGTGTGTGTGTGTGTCTGTGTGTGCGTGCGTGCGTGCGTGCGTGCGTGCGTACGTGCGTGCGTGCGTGCGTGCGTGCGTGCGTACGTGCGTGAGTGCGTGTGTGTGTGTGCGTGCGTGCGTGCGTGCGTGCGTGCATGCGTGCGTGCGTGCGTGCGTGTGTGTGGGGGGGGGGGGAGGGGGGTATATGTGTGTGTGTGTGTTTGTGTCTGTCTGTGAGTGATGACAAAAAACTGAGCTGCAAAACGCAGTAAACAAGCTTGTTAATGTAAATACAGTGGGAGGAATGGGGCAGGGTAGGATGATTCTTATGCGCACTTTCATTTAGCTGTGTTGACGTGAGGGAGTGAGCCTTCTAAACGAGAAATAAGGAGAATTATAAGCAAGCGGGGGGGGGGGGGGGGGGTGGAGAGGACAGGTAAACTGGAATGGGAACAGTGGGAAACACACAGTAAGCCTTTAGGCGGATAAATAAACTGTAAAGGGAATAGAGATGGAGAAACTGAAGGAGAAACACAACAGAGAAGAAAACAAAGGAGAGGATGGAGAAAAAAGAAGAAGAAGAAGAAGAAGAAGAAGAAGAAGAAGAAGAAGAAGAAGAAGAAGAAGAAGAAGAAGGAGGAGGAGGAGGAGGAACAGCAGAAGGAGGAGGTGGAGGAGGAAAAGGAGGGAAAATATAAAAAAGCAAGAAATAATAAGAAAAACTGGGAGGAACTATGACAAATGAAGAGCAGAAGTAGAACATAAAGGTTACAAGATGCAAAGCATATAAACGTACTCCCAGTTTATCCTGAATACGCGTGAGATATTCGATAAAGAGGCAAAACCGTCTTGGGCTGGTGTAACCGTTAGTAATGGCTATTCTGGTAAACATCGGCCATCATATGTGACCTAAAATGAACATACTTACAAATTTTCAGAAAGATCGGCCAAGAACTTTCTGAGATTTTCCATAAAGCAGAAAACCATTTCGGGCCGTTAGTAACGGCTGTAACGGTAAACTAAAACATCGGGCATCATCCGTGACCCATAGTGAACATACCTACACATTTTCAGTAAAGATCGGCCCAGTACTTTTTTTCAGATATTCTATAAAGACGAAAAACCGTTATAGGCTGTTACTGCCGTTAGTAACGGCTATAACGGGGTAAACTAAAACATCGGACATCATCCGTGACCCAAAATGATCATACCTGCTAATTTTCACAAAGATCTGCCAAGTACTTTCTGAGATATTCCATGGAGAAGAAAAGGCGTTACAGGTCGTTACAGCCGTTCGTAACGGCTGTAACGGTAAATTAAAACATCGGGCATCATCCGTGACCCATAATGAAAACACTCTACAAATTTTCAGAAAGATCGGCCACGTGCTTTCTGAGATAATCTATAAAGAAGAAAAAGCGTTACAGGCCCTTACAGCCGTTACTAACGTCTATAACGGTAAACTAAAACATCAGGCATTATTCGTGACGCATAATGAACATATCTACAAATTTTCAGAAAGATCGGCCAAGTACTTTTTAAGATATTCTATAAAGAAGAAAAATCGTTACAGGCCGTTACAGCCGTTAGTAACGGCTGTAACGGTAAACTAAAACATCGGGCGTCATCCGTGACCCATGGTGAACATATTTACAAATCTTCAGAAAGATCGGCCGAATACTTTTTCAGATATTTTATAAAGAAGAAAAACCGTTAAAGGCTGTTACAGCCATTAGAAACGGCTATAATGGGCATCATCCGTGACCCATAATGAACTTACCTGCTAATTTTCACAAAGATCGGCGAAGTACTTTTTAAGATATTCTATAAAGAAGAAAAATCGTTACAGGCCGTTACAGCCGTTAGTAGCGGAAGTAACGGTAAACTAAAACATTTCTTGACTCAAAAACTACTGCACAGGTGATTTTTTTTTTGACGTATCTAAAGCCTTTGATAAGGTATGGCACCGTGGACTACTATATAAACTTTCTGCTTTGGGTGTCAGGGACAGTTGCTTGATTGGTTTGCTGACTATTTGACAAATCGTACACAGGCAGTAGTTTTAAAGGGAAGTAAATCACCGTATCTCCCGATAATCGGCAGGCGTCCCCCAAGGTTCTGTTCTTGGACCAATGTTATTCCTTATTTATATAAATGATATTGTTCATGATATTGAATCTGTGGTAAAGTTATTTGCTGATGATACCAGTATGTATTTAGGTCTTGAAAATACTCATCTTAGAACAGAAATATTAAACTCAGATCTCGAAAAAATCAATACTTGGGCTCTCAAATGGAAAATAACATTTAACCAGTCTAAAACTAAATTATTGACATTTTCTAACCATGCGGTGCCACAAATTGAACCTCTGAGATTTAATAACGTGACATTACATGATACAGAATTCCACAAACACCTAGGAGTTATCATTCAAAATAATTGTAAATGGGATCGCCACATCAAATCCATGTTGTCGAAATGTCGTGTTCTTGTTGCCTGCCTCCGCTCATTTAAATACCGTCTTAGTCGGAAATCACTCGAAATAATGTATAAGTCATTTATTTTGCCCCATTTCGATTTTTCGGATGTCGTGTGGGATAACTGTACAAATAAACAAGCTGAAGATTTAGAAAATGTGCACCTGGATGCGATTAGAACTATAGTTGGCTCAGTCCGAGGGACTAGCCACCAAAAATTATATAAGGAATCCGGTTTTACATCATTAAAAGAGAGACGACGACGTCATAAAATCATTCTGTACTACAAAATTGTCAACGGTATTGTTCCTATTTACCTATCTAATCGACTTCCCCATCTTATATCCTCTGTAAACCCTTATCACCTCAGGCGCCCCTGGAGAGGCAGATGCCAAAGTGTAGATTAGATATGTACAAATCTTCCTTCTTTCCTTCATCTACTGCTCTTTGGAATGACCTCCCTGACAATATTAAAGTATCTAATTCTCTTAGTTTCCTCAAGCGTTTCCTCAGCAGTACCGATAGTATCGTGTCTAGGTGTTACTACTTATCTGATAGGACGTCAGAAATAATTTTGTGTAAGTTGAGATTGGAAATGAGTGACTTAAACCACGATCTTTTCAAACGACATCTTTGAAACAACCCTTCATGTGACTGTGGCACGGCAGTTGAAGATGCAGCCCACTTTTTGATTAATTGTCCACTCCATCAACAGGCCCGTGCTTCGACAATAGAAACGCTTCACGACACAGCTAAAACGCAATATCTCAACATTATTGACTGGTAACCTTGACCTGGATGTGGACGCAAATACAAAGATACTTACTATGGTTGGAAATTTTATTAAACTTACTAATAGGTTTGCACTTAACTAAACTTACTCGGCTTAGAAATGGCATGGCGTGGTTTCGGGCGTGGTGTGGGTTATTTTATTATTGTGCTGTAGTTTGAGTGTACTCTTGTGTGTTAAACGATTTTTCGTTTGTTCGCTTGTCTTTGTTGTTATTTTGTTTTTGTTTGTGTTGGTGATTTTCCTCCTTTCCAATTCCATTTTGATAACTTTTTGACGCAGCCACTCCAATGTACATTTTCTTTGTAAGAGTACGGTTTATAAGCCTATGCTTGTTGTACTCCATGATTTGATGAACATTGCTGCAAAAATTGTTCTCGAACAAATAAAACTTGTTTAAACCAAACTAAAACATCGGGCATCATCCGTGACCCATAATAAACATACCTACAAATTTTCAGACAGATCGGCCAAGTACTTTTTGAGATATTCTATAAAGAAGAAACCCCCCCCCCCCCCCGTTACAGGCACGGCTTAACGGGGTAAACTAAAACATCGGGCATCGTCCGTGACCCATAATGAACATACCTGCTAATTTTCACAAAGATCAGCCGAGTACTTTCTGAGATATTCCATGGATAAGAAAAAGCGTTACAGGCCGTTACAGCCGTTAGTAACGGCTGTAACGGTAAACTAAAAACATCGGGCATCACACTTGACCCATAGTGAAGATACCTACAAATTTTTAGAAAGATCGGCCCAGTAGTTTTGTTTGGAGCGAGTGGAACACATTTTGACCACGGACACACAGACACACAGACACAGACGCACAGACAGCATTTCTTCGTTCCCATTCTAAAGTACTCCCTGTTCTTTAAGAACTGGGAGTACAAAAAGAGGAAAGGAACAGAAAGAGCAGAAGTAAAAGGATTGTATCTCTAATCGTGGCATCGACAGTTCTGGTAACTGTAATAATGATGACGACGATGATAATGATGACCCCGACGATAATGATGACGAGGTCGACAACGACAACAAGGATGATGATGACGATGATGATGATGATGATGATGAGGAGGAGGAGGAGGAGGAGGAGGAGGAGGAGGAGGAAGAGGAGGAGGAAGAGAAGGAGGAGGAGGAGGAAGTGAAGGAGGAGGAGGATAATGATGATAACGAAGACGACCTCAACAACGATGATGATGATTACAAGAATTAAACGATAAAACATTGTCCTTGTACGTATGTCGCAAAAACAGGACCAGAGAGATGTAAAGTTCGGCAGCGTTTATCTGCTTCTTCTTCTTTTTTTTTCTTTTCTTTTTTTGTTGTTGCTTGTTTTCGTTTTATTGTTTTTGTTTTCTTTTCTGTTTTTTGTTTCTGATTTTTAGGACAAAGTTACC
>CM031622.1:53393686-53413686 GCA_018398815.1 Conus ventricosus
GTTGCCAAGGGTAAGAAATCCTGCCTATTCTTACTGGATCATAGCTTTTTGTTTGGACACATTCAACATGGCGACGGTGGAGTTCCAGGAAGTAAAGAGGAGGACTTTCGGTACACCTGCACTCTATGCATGGAATCCTACCAGGGTCGGAGTCCAAAATCTTGCCTTGCTTCCATACTTTCTGTCTGCCATGTCTGTCTGCTCTGGAATCGTCAGTAACCACAGCAGCGGCTGAGGCCAGCAGGTCTGAAGATGAAACAAAGGACGCCAAAGAGGATGGTGGGGAAGACGCTGATGGTGAGGGGAAGGGGCGGGAGAGGAAAAGGAATCCAAGGCGGAAAATGTTTCCGTGGAAGGCAGTGCCAGACAAGGTCAGGGAGAGTCAGGGAAAATATTCCTGTGTCCAACATGCCGGGCCCCTGTCACAATCCCTGAAGGGGGTGTAATCAATCTGCAGGTGAGTTTCTGAATGAAAGAGTACTCTCTCTCTCTCTCTCTCTCTCTCTCTCTCTCTTCTCTCTCTCTCTCTCTCTCTCTCTCTCTCTCTCCATATTTTGAGGCATATGTTGTGTCATTGAGTACTAGTTTAGTAGAATAGTAACAGCAAGTATGAAAAAAGTGGCCATTTGAACCAATACTTACCCTTTGTAAAATAAAGAATGATTGTCATTGGCTCTCGCACCCCCCCCCCCCCCCTTTCTATTCAGTTGGAAAAAATTCATCTTCAAACAATCCATTAAAAACATCCCATTCGCTAAACCCCAGTGCTACATGAAGCAAAATGATAGGACAGACGGAAAAATTCATCAAAAATATGAGATGGAAAGCATTTTTCTTTCTAAACCCCAATGCTAAAAAAAAAGAAGATAAAAATGCATATGACTTCAAGTCATGGCGAGTACCACCAGCCATTGAAGAAATGAAAACATTTGAAGATAAAATGAGAAGAATGTTAGCCAACATAGAATTAAAAATATCAAATAATATATTCCAAACAGCATTACAAAAGGAAATTAAACAAATTCAAAATGGGAAAAAAAATATTTTTGAAGGCGGATAAAACCAACAGCTTTTACAAATAGAACCTGAAGAGTACTCAAAACGTCTTGACAAAAATATTCAAAAAATTACAGAAAGGCTGACAAGGCTACATATGATCACATCCGAAAGAAAGAAAAGGAACTTGTACACCAGATGGACCTAGGTGACAGAGTAGAGACCACAGCAGCTAGAGAAGCCTTCATTACACTTAAAGACCACAAACCTAATTTCTTGAATAATCCAGCATGTAGATTGATACACGCTTCCAAATCTGAACTTGGGAAAATTAGTAAAAAAAAAAAATCTTAGAGAAAACCATAAAAAAAACATAAAAGAAAACACTGAACTCAATCTCTGGAAAAACACATATGAAGTCATACAATGGTTTAAAAAAAAAAATAAACAAGAAAATACAGTTTTTATAACATTCGACATAGTAGATTTCTACCCATCTATAGATGAGAAGCTACTAACTAAAGCTATACAATTTGCCAACAAGTACACAGAAATATCAGGGTCAGAAATGGAAATGAAATCATTTTCCACACAAAGAAAACTTTACTGCACAGTACAAATGAAACCTGGATTAAGAACACAAGCAGGAATTCAACTTTCGATGTCACAATGGGATCATATGATGGTAACCGAAACTTGCGAACTTGTCGGACTATTCATGGTATCCAATATTTTTTTTTTTAAACTTGGAAAACAAACTGGACTGTACAGAGATGACGGCCTTGCCGTTCTAAATGACAACCCTTGGAATATTGAAATAAGAAAAAAAAGAATTGTGTAAAATTTTCCGCAACCAAAACTTAAAAATTACAATAGAAGCAAACAAAAAGATAGTGAACTATTTAGACATTACGTTAGACCTCATCCAAAATACATATAAACAATACAAGAAAACCAAATGATACGCCTGTTTATGTAAACATCAAAAGCAATCACCCACCCTCCATACTGAAAACAATACCCAAAAGCATGAATAAAAGACTATCCAACTTGTCATGTAACGAAACAGTAATTCAACAATGCTACAGCTGAACACCAAGAGGCGTTACATAAAAGTGGCTACAGTTATGAACGACGATACGATCCAGACAATGACACAAAAAGATACAGAAACATCAGGAAAAGGAAAACCAATGGTACACAATCCCCCATATGATGCAAGAGTCAAAACAAACATAGGGAAAGAATTCTTTAAAATCTTGACACTTTCCAAAAGACCACAAATTATTTAAGATATTCAACAAAAACAACATCAAATTATCATATTCGTGTATGCCGAATTTTAAAAAAAATGCCATGATTCAGCAAATAAAATGAAAAGCAGCACAGGGAAAAATGAGGGTGACGAAAGGAAATCTTGCAACTGTACCAAAAAAGAACAGTGTCCCCTAAGCACAAATGCCTTTACAACAACATTGTGTACCAGGCCACTGTAACATCAGAGAACGCAGAAGAACATATGTAGGTATCACTGAAAACCCATTCAAAACTAGCTATGCAAACCCATAAATCAATCATTCAATAAGAAAGATATGAAACCCAACAGAACTGAGTAAATACATTTGGAAACTAAACACAGACTACAACATATCTTGGAAAATCTTTAAAAAAGCAGCACCATACAATAACCATTTCAAAAGATGTAATCTATGCCTAACAGAGAAATACATTATTATACTATGTAAACCACAATTAGCAACTTTAAATATTAGAACAGAAATGGTTAACAATTGCAGACACAGATGGAAGTTTTTATCAGTGAACAAAAATCAAAAACACTGAGAGGCACATGCTGCACGGGGAGGAAAAGAACAACAGCAAGCTATGTACACTGGCAGCACAAGCCCACTACACTCTGACGACCGCATAACGCGTGAAACAGTTCTCTAGGTGTTTTAAGCTTTTAAATGGGGAATATATTGCAAATATTTAAAACCCTTCAACTAGCTGCCTGAGGGAAACCATCGTAAACCCCTCTCAAAGGCAGATCTATTTGTATTGCCTGCTCCTAGTCCTTTCGTCCGCTGGATCGGACTTACCAGGGAACAACCGGCTGATTGTGTCTGTGCTCCTGGTGTCAAATAGAGACACCACCACAGTCCATAATTCTGTGGTGTTCTCACCACCAAGGGTTCAAAAAAGAATCCAACAGCACCCCAAAGCAGCAAGCGAAGGATATAAGAGGATTAAACGAAAGTGTGGAGAGGAAAAAAAGTTGCTGAAAAACTAAAAGCATTACGCAAACAGTAATAAAATGTAGGGACAATCTTTGAGCCTATGCTTGAGGATTCATTCAAGGATGCAAGGGGAGATCAAAAGATTTGAAACAGTCTGAGTGGTCAGCTCTGCTGTTCAATAACTCAAGCATTGTCGTGGCTAAGAATTGTGCAGGACAGCCTTTACTTGGATCTCCTAAGAGATGCAATCTCCCCCTGACTGACCAAATAATAAAATGCTGAACAATTAAAGTAGTGGGGGGAAAACAAGTGCAGGCTAACAAATTTTTCAGTTTATTATAGTATTGACTTAGCAAGATTTGAACTTTTGAAAAAAAGAAAAAAATGAAGAAAATTCCCCCCTCTCCCCCCCCCCCCCCCCCCTCTCTCTTCTCTCCCCTCTCCCCCTCTCTCTCCTCTCTCTCTCTCTCTTCTCTCTCTCTCTCTCTCGTTTGTCTGTCTGTCAGTCGCCTGTCTATATGTTTGCCTTCTTTCCCGTCTGCCCCCCCCGTCCATCCGACCGCCTCTTCTCTCTCTTTCTTTCTCTTTTCTGTCTCAGGACGAAGTGTCGTTCTTTTTTTCAGTTTGCAGTCTGTTTTGGGTTTGTCTATCATTCTCTCTCTCTCTCTCTCTCTCCTCTCTCTCTCTCTCTCTCTCTTTTCTTCTCTTCTCTTTTCTCTTTCTCTCTCTCTCTCTGTTTGTGTAGAAGTGAGTGTGCCTGTTTGTCACCTGTCCGGCAGACTCATTGTCTATCTTCCTGTCGTATCTCTCTATGTTGTCGTGCACGTCTGTCTTGCCCGTCTGTCATTTTGTCTATCTGCACCCCCCCCCCCCTCTCTCCCCCCTCTCTTTCTCTAAAATTGTATTTAATTCTCGATCGCATTTGAGTTTTTCTCCCCTCCCCCCCCCCTCTCTCTCTCTCTCTCTCTCTCTCTTTTGATAAGGGGCCTACCGTTGGCGCATGTACACACATACACACACACACACACACACACACACACACACTACACACACACACACACACGTTAGTATGCACATGCTCTCTCGCTCTCTCTCTCTCTCTCTCTCTCTCTCTCTCTCTCTCTCTCTCTCTCTCTCTCAGTTTGTCTGTCTGTCAGTCGGCCTGTCTATTTGTTTGCCTGTCTATGTGTCTGCCCGCCCGTCCATCCGACCGCCTCTTCCTCTCTCTTTCTTTCTCTTTCTGTCTCAGCACGAGAGTGTCGTTTCTTTAATTTTCAGTTTGCATGTCTGTTTTGTTTGTCTATCATTATCTCTCTCTCTCTCTCTCTCTCTCTCTCCTCTCTCTCTCTCTCTCTCTCTCTCTCTCTCTCTCTCTCTCTCTCTCTCTCTGTATGAAAGTGAGTGTGCCTGTTTGTCTACCTGTCCGGCAGACTCATTGTCTATCTTCCTGTCGTATTCTCTCTATGTTTGTCGTGCACTGTCTGTCTATCTCTGTCAGAGAATGTAAATATACAGGTTCACGACCACCCATCTTATTTTGCACGAAAACCCCCCTTTTCACATCCAAATCACGTCCATCACATGTCAGTTTTGACCAAAATTAACACCTGTTTTTAAACAAAATTAACATGCAAAAACCTCTAAAATCGACGTAATTAGTGTTTTAAAATGGGGGGCTTGCGTGCTAGATAAGATTTGGTGATCGTGAACAAAGATATTTACATTCTCTCCATAGCATAAAAAAAATAAGGGTTTACAACGCTATTAACGTCCACGGGACTGAGTCCTCCCTACTTTTCTAAAATTATCTTCTACTTCCAGCACCACTAATAAATCAGAACAATTAACTGGCTTTCCAACTTGATTGGCTATTTTTACATCCAATGAATTTATAGACCCCTCAATTAATTCTTTAAATTGGCTGTTTCCGTCAAAACTATATAACTGATAATCGCAAAACCCTGCCTTAATTGATGGCAGTGCTCGTAGAACTGTAGATGGATAGCCATTAAACAAATTAGTAGCTGTTTTTAGCTGCTGTAAATGTACATACAAAATTGGGTTTACGAGAAAATCGGATGCTCTATTACCTAAATACTCATAAATGCCCCATTCTACAAGGCCGTGTGTGCTGAAGCTATATGTTTCGCCACTATTATAAAAGCCCAAAATTCGAGCAAGGCTTCTAGAAAAAACATACTCCCTTTTTTCTTTAAGTTCTGGAAAATTTATAGTAATTATAAGATTTGCCTCATTAATTTTTAACTTAATGCCAAAATTGCTAAATACTTCTCTTAAAGAACAAAAGCTGTAGTAGCCATCGGGTATTTTTAAATGTTTTAATAGATTGCCTTGTTCGTCCTTAACATCCACCCAGTTATTCTTATCTTTTTCAGATATGTTAATCCATTTTACTTTAAAGCCATTTTTTTTAAGAGCAATCCTACAACTCCCACGCCTATTGTCAATTTCATGCGTTAAGAACACACGTTCGTTTTGCTTGGTTATATAGATGTACATCTTTTTATAACTATTTTAAAAACTATTTAAAAAAAACTATTTACAAAAATGGTAGCTTTTAAATATATTGAACATGTTACTTACAATGTAGGAGCGTTTTATCACCCCAAATCTTTAGACTTCAATTTACTAACCATTGCAGTAGACGAATCATATGGCTTCCAAGTCAGACTTGTAAATCCACTAACTAGATATTTAAATCCGCCAATAAAGAGCGACAGAGTGCCATCAGCATGGTCATCCCACCCTATGGCTTTTTTTTCAGAATCAGTTAAATTTTGCCATTTACTGCGCAACTACTGGCTGCGGTGTTTCATAAGCAAACCATTTAAACCACCCTAATCTCTTGGTAAGGTCAGTATATAACTTTCATGTTTATTACCAGTACAGACGAATACTAACTGAACTACAAGTGCCCCTCCCTAACGACAACGCTTTTAATCCATTTAAAAGCCCAATGGACAATAATGCATATGAAAGAATTTGCAATGAATTTAACATTAATCCTTCAACTGACTTTAGACAAAAGTTAGACCGCAATCATGGGTTAGGCACATTGTATTTGTGGGGCGAACGTAGAGAATATACTTATGACTACTGGCCTGGCCACACCTCTTTTCAACCAGACAAACAAGTTCGATTGGGATCCATAGAACAAAAACACCCTAATGCCTGGACAACATTTTCTTAGATAAAAGTAAAGGTCTAACAATACCAGGCGTGCAAAGACTCAATGACTCCATAAGGACATACGTTTGTTGTGTATTAGGAGCGCAAGCACAGACCAAGTCTAGCATAGTAGACCAGTCTACAGGCTTTGATGCTAGAAAACAATTTTTAGCCAATTTAGAAGATGCTATTAACTCAGCTGTTGATTTGCCTGCCAGCATACAAAGGTATCAAGACGTTCTTGCACATGCTAGGTCAAAGGTTGACTTTGTTGTGGGTCACGGATTATACATGCTGCCTTCTGACCTTATACTACAGATTGGCATGATACAGAATTATAACAATGAAATCCTCATAGCTGAAGACGACCAAAACTTAGGGCAAAATAAATGCTTATACACAAGGCCCGCTCCATCCATTTTAAAGAAAGTACCCAGCCCTGAAGAAAGCGATCCAGTTATAAGCTCCCCACAGCCAGAAAGCAGCCCACAACCAGAAAGCACGCCACCCGTTAATGTACCTCACACTGACAGCCATACTAGCGAAAAGACAGCCCTTGTTGTATTTTTAACTTTTACTGGATTAGCCATACTTTATTTCACTAAAAATTAATCCAGCAGCTAGCACTCCTAAGGTCCACAGATGGTCAGCCATATAACCAGCAACTTTGCCTATAGTAGACAAAACCCAACTAACAACACTACCTATTATGCCAGGCAGAGCATCAAGCGCTTTGGCAGCTAACTTCTTTAATAAGTTTGCTAGATGATGCAATTGTTTTCTAATCCAACTTTTACCAGGCTGAGGTGCTGGAGGAGCTACTGGCCCGGTTGGCGCACTACCTGTTAAAGCATAAATGAGTGTAGAGATAGCAAACCCAACGGCTGTTAACATACTAACTATTGTAATCCCCTGTTCCCTGAACAGAGTCCTTATTCTTTCTGCTAGCATAGTGTTTTCATAAAGTGTTCGGTTTATAGTTTCTCTGATTCTGTTTGTTTGTGATGCTAGCTGCGCTCTGTTAGTAGACAGCGTTTCTAACCTAGCCGCCCTTTCTATCATTAAATCCTGTATTTTCTGCTGTATTCTAGCCTTTTCTTCTTGCCGTAAATTGTTATCATCTGCATCAGCCAGCTTATTTTTTTCTTCTTCTATCTCTCTATCTAGCTCCCCAAGTTTTGCTAAATTATTTGTTAGTTCACCCCTTATTGTTCGCAGAGCAGCATTAAGCCCCAGAATTTCACGCATAGGCAATGGAGAATCGTTAATTGTTTTTAACTGTGTCTCCTCATTAAAACTCATTTCAATTTCTGCTATTGCTTCATCTGTTCTTGGACCTAACTCTCGAAAAGAGGTCATTTCTATTTCAGATCGTGTTGGCAACCTCCCCCCAAGTTCTGCAAAAGACTAACAGCCTCAGGCCTTAAATTTAAAATGTTTAATCGCCTTTGGTCGGCAACAGGAATTCTCTGTCTAATTGTGCTTAGTTTTAAAAACTTAGTTGGGTCTGGCTTTGTAGTAACTCTTACAAAATTTCCTCTGCTAGTTCTTATATACAGATGGTTGCTTTTATCCATCTTAAAATCAAAAGGACTATGACCGTCTGGCGGTTCTAGTCCTAAGCTTATGTAGAATGAGTTAATTCTATTTGTTAATAGTTCTGCACGAGATGCGCTAACTGAAGGGGGTGTTTCTACTTCTTCTAATGAAGGGATTGAAGAACCTTCTGCTGCTCTTTCAAGTTCTTCACGCAATGAAGGAGCTAATTCTGTTACATCTTCTTCAATTGAAGGGCCTGGCAGATCTCTTTCTTCTTCAATAGGATCAATCGCGTCAAAATCTTCATCCATATTTTTTATTTATATTCTTTTTTGTTTTATAAAAAATGAACTCATACGGTTGTGACCTCGACCCATACAGAAAAGAGAAGGAACCCCATGGCGTAAAAGGTATAAGGCAAACTGTAATTAGTGTAAATACCCCATCAACAGTTCAGCCTGGACAAACTTTAATAGTCAAGTTCCCGGATCTTGGCGCTGACGATGTTATAATGCCAGGCACTGCTAAACTATCATTCAAAATAGGTATTAAATCGACAGATCCTAAT
The DNA here is from genome assembly GCA_018398815.1 of Conus ventricosus. Lineage (NCBI taxonomy): Eukaryota > Metazoa > Mollusca > Gastropoda > Neogastropoda > Conidae > Conus > Conus ventricosus. Next base: position 53,402,216 of record CM031622.1, read on the forward strand.
GCTACTGTTGTTGCTAATTTGGGCAGGGCAATCGTTAAACATATGGCAATCAAACTGGAGGGCAGATAAGTCTTTGTACTGAGCGAGGCAGACATTTTTGCCCTCTATTCTGATCTATGGCTGCCTAAAAAAGAAAGAAAAGAGAAAGTTTTTCAGGGAATACAAAGCCCAAACGGTCTCAAGCACAGGCTTAAAGCGGAGGATGCAAGGGATGATGTTAAAGATGAGGCAGTAGCAGAAGCATTTGGCAACAGATTCTGCATCCCTCTAGATTTTGAACTGTTAAAGACGCATATGTCATATTACCAAGGCGCACTAAAAGAAAAACTTACATATGAACTGACATTTAATCCTAGCGATTCTGTTGTTCTGTCTGAAGACCCTTTAGCTAAATACACAGTCAGCGACATTTCTCTTGAGTTTGACGTTGTTACTAACCCTGAACTGGCCAGAACAATCTTAACCCGTTGAGCGCCTTTAGTCAGTCAGCTGACGCGGAAATAAAAGTGCTTTCCATGTGCCTATGGGCAGTCCCCTGACGTCATGCATTTTTCTTGAGTTTTCATTCTTTTAATTTTATAAAACGGACTAAAATGAGTTTGCGTAAAAAGCCTTATAGCTGTAGCTTAAAAAAAAATTGTAAATGCCCACACGTGGGGGGAACCCCATTTATTTTACCTGATGGGTGCCCCAGCCAGCCTTTTCGGTCTCGCTTGCAAAGAGGCGGCGCAACCTGACAACCCCCGCGCCCAATAAGTATTACCAGCTGGCAGGCTTGTGATGATTTTTGACAAACAAAATAATTTTTTATTAAAACGACAAACTCGGCATGAGGGAGATGAGATAGGGGTGGAATTGCCGACCATTTTCGTCAGTTATTGAGAGGCTCGTGACCTTCATGGTGTTAGCTGACAGCGTCAGTCGAACGAGCCACCAAGTGGTACTCGCACTGGTCTGGTGCCCAGTGGAAAAGTGAATCAGGCGAGAGGGGATCTTTGGCCTGCTCGGGGCGTGACACAGTGCAGAAAAAAGGTAGGGGAAGATGAGGGTAAAAGAGAGGGTTGAGTTGGCAGGGGGTGTGGGGGGGAGGGGGGGGGGGGGGGCGTGGTCGTGGACTGGTCAGTCGCATCGGTGTGAGGTCTTGATAGATTCCAAACTTTTTTTACTTTATTACGGGTGTAGTGTGAAAATACAAACTTTATTTTCAACTTTTTTTGTGTGTTTCTTGTTTGGATGTGGTAAAACATATTTTTTTGATGTGCAAAAAAATCTATAAAAATCACAAGCCAAAATATTTTTGTTTTCAAAATTAAAACAAAAAAAAGCCCAATTCAAAATCTTCATTAAATTTTCCCTTCAAAAAGATATAGTTTTCTTTTTTTCTATCTTTTGTAGTTTTGAGCTAGAATTTTTTTTTTAATTAGACCCCCAAATCATGAGTTTCCCCCGGCACCGGGGAACCCTTTGTTTGTACTTTGTGAGGCACTGAAGGGGTTAAACCCATTAAAAATAAAACAGTTTTTTATTATGAAAGATTTTTAACCTAAAAGAAAATAGAAAAAGCGAGACCTCTCTGGAACAACATTAAATCGTCTCTGAAGTTTTTAAAAAGGAATTTTTTTCTTGTTTACTAAAGGGAAACAACCCCCTTTTTCGAGAGAACAGAAGCGTTTTAAAAAACCCAAAAAATTGAGAAGGTTAGTGCAATAAATGGAAAGCTGATCAGTTGTACGGGCCGGGGACTTTTCCCTCACCAACATTTTGATAAAAATAAGAAAGTTGTTCGCGGAGGTAGGAAAAGAGATCCTCATTGTCTGTATGAAAAAAACTTCCCCTTTTATGAGAAAGACTCGAAGACTTTTTAAATAACCAAAATGGGCTGGGCTGGATTTTAGATTACATTTGAAACAGATTGTTTGGAAGGGAAAAAAAGGGTAGGGCAAGATGTAAAAAAAATAAATATTCACAAAAAACGAGGGGAAAAACCCCCCAAAAAAAAATGCATGTTTTTATGGTTTGTGTGCTCGTTAAAATTGAAAAAAAAGGCTAAAGACGTGGCTTATTAAAATGAAAAGAAAAAAACCTATTAAAACCCGATGGATAGTTTAAAGTTTCTCCCAAAAAAATCCGCAGTTCTTTATCTGCGGGATTACTGGGGTGGGAAAACGTTTCGACTTGATTTGTTAAAACAATATACGGGTTTTCATTACGGCACATTGTTATTTTCTGCACAACCATTAAGACAAAAAAGCTTCAAAAAAAAGGGAAATTTATTTGGACAGACGATATATATTTTTATTTGATCCAAGCGACAAGCAAGCGACTGTTTAGAACTTTTACTATAGACATTTGAGGGACTAAAACCCCTTTTTTTATTTTTGATACTGTTCAGCTGAACAAGACTTTGTTTAAAAAAAAGAAAAGCTCTGTCAAAGTTTGCCTTTAGGGGCCCGCCACCCTTTTTTCTGTGGGCTCTTAACTCAAAAATATAATGCAGTCTTAAAAGATTTCGTTCGCTTAAAATCGGTTGTTTATTTTCATAAGGCAAAGATAGTTTTGAAGAATGTTAAGGAAATTTTATATAATAAGGGCAAAGATGAGCTAAAAAAAATAAAAGAGCAGTTAGAAAATTAAGCACAAAGTTATGTTAGGGGGCTGCCCCCCCGTTCAATACGTTTTTTTTCTTGTAGTTGTTTATTATTGATTGCTTATACAATTTTTTTAAAAAAATTTTTTTAATATTAAAAAGAATGTCCGGGGCCAAATCAAAAGTGCAGCTAGCCTAAATGCACTGCAGTAGACAAAAGACCTAGCAGACACAAACTGAGTTTGTCTAATGGGAGTGCCGGGAAAATTTTTAGGAGGGGTCACAGATGGGGGGTTTACAAAGAACAAAATTGAAGATAAAAAACGGCAGCAATATCCTACCCTAGAGGGGATAAAAATTTAAGGGCAAACGTTTTTGGAAAAATTAATACAAACTTCATAAAAGAAAATGTTTGGGCTTGCTTCCTAAATTGTTTGGGAAATTTTAAAAGTTTGAACTACAAACCCCCCAAATGTATACTTTTGTAAGAAAAACAATTTTAAAAACCCCTTTTTTAAATGAAGGGCCCTTTTTTTAGCCTGGTTCCAGGAACACAAAAAAAAAAAACAGATTGAATAACTGGGCAGGGCCTGAATATATGCTCAGAGAAAGAAGTCGATTTGCTAAAAGTGGGGTAAAACACCGCGGTTAAATTTTTAACCCAACACTCGTCACTACCTAGGCAAATGACGATGTTTTTTGCTTTTTTATTACTCCGGGGGAGGAAGATCCGTTTGCAGAACACACGTTATCAGGGGTTACAAATAAGGCTAAAAAATTTGGATGCCCTCTTAGGCTCGTTATTGTTTTTACTAAAAACGGGGATAAAAATAAACACCTTCTCATCTGAAAAGGTTACTTAATGGTTGACAAAGACAAACAACAGTACTTGACTTTTTTTTTCATTAAGTATGTTGTTTTATTGCGTTTTACTCTGTTGATGAATTGCTGCCAAAAGGTTTAAATAAAAAGATTGTATAAGTTTAATTTAATAAAAAATCTTTTTAAAAAAGGGAGGTTAAACGTTTGGTTTTGAGCAAAAAAAGAACTTAAAAAAGAAATGAAAGTGACTTGGTAAGTATGGGGCTACTAGAAAAAAATATGTAAAGCTTTAATCCTTTTTTTGTAAATTACGGGCTCATCAGCTGTAGCTAGCGTAAGCGCTGGGTCTAGTGTTGCTTTTTTAGTATGGGGTTGGAGCGCCACCTTTTAGTTTGGGTAGTTTCGGGTTGGGTTTTAGGCGCGGGTTTTCTATGATTGTAAGTGCTTTTTTTTAAAAAAATTAACCCCTAAATTACAAAAGCACACTGCCTTTGTAGCCCTAGCATCAGCAAAACTTTGTTTTTTAAGATTAGAATAAGCAAATCATTACAGGATGAAAACTTACGACGAAAAATTTCAGAAGTTTTATGGGTGGTGAGGTAACAGACGACAAAAAAATTGAATTTCAAAAAGGAGTGGGAAAGACTTTTACTTACGACAGGTGACACGAGAAATTAAAAAAGAACATTGAAAAACAAAACATAACTTTAACTCCAAAATAGGCCAAAAAATAAGTTTAGCAAAAAAAAAATACTATTTTTTTTTGTTAACTCACGTGTTTGGCGGGACAACTTGCAGCTTTCACGAACAAAGGATCTTTTAGGGCGGGCCTTTTAACGTAGTAGCCCCGCGGGAAAGAGAGAGTTTCTTTAAATAATACACGGGAGGGGTTGTTTTCATAATTCTTTCAATTCATATCATATACCTCCCTTTTGGGCTGAGCTCTAATTCTAACTGCCCTGCCTTCCCGGAGCATTCAAGTTCTTACTTTTAGTCCAAACGGCAAGAGTTTTTGAGTCCCCTGCAATTTCGTAATGCTATTTTTTTTTTAATTTTATTGCGTTTACTGGTTTAAGGCCTGTTTGCTTTAAATTCTTCATTGTTTATGGCCTAAGATGTGGCCATCTCCTAAAAACCCCTTTGTTTTGCGTTCTCTGTATTGTAGGTCCCTATTTCTCTGTGATATTATAAGTAAACAGACGTTCGTAGATTTTTATTAAAATTTTTACTAGGGCTTATGACGATGGTTTTCCGGGGATCCCTCTCTTAACTGTAACATGTGTTTTAAAAACAGTTGGTTTTCAGAACCTTTAAAAATCTTTTCCTCACACCCGAATCTTCTTGGGGTACTTTTTTAAAAGGCCTCTCATGATTTTGTTGTTAAAACCACACCCCAGCAGTTTACTTTTATCCGTTAAAGGTTCAGCGTCTTTGTTCTTGAAACCTGTCAACAAAGTCAGAGCATACTTAAACTTTTTTCTTCTAATTTTTTCATGTGGAAATACAGCAAGTCCATTGGTGGGGGCTTTTTGGGAAGGTTAAAAATCTAGGGCCCATTATTTATTTGCAAAATTGCTTGTTTTAAAGCCAGTTTTCGCATCTGATTCAGACACTCTGCGCTTTACTCGTTTTTTTTATGGCTCTTTCCTTTTTAATACCCTTTAGGGAATAATATATTTTGTACTTTTTATTGTAATTCGTATTGTCCATATTTTAATGCATTTTTTTTTACACAAAAAAGTGACCAAAATAGACGGGGTCACGCCAATGCAATAAAAATATCTCGCAGTCTTCTGTTCCCCAGATGGGTTTTAAAAGTCGGGCGTTTGGGGGTGGCAGTTAGAAATTCTTTCCTGTCCTAATATTTTCCATTTATTGCGTCATCAAGTCTGTAAAATGTGTGCTCTGCATGCCCCTTTTTCTTAACTTTTTTTTAATAAGTCTAAATGAGCAATTCCCCTTTTCTCTAAGCGTCTCTGCCTTAGCTAAATTTCCATTGCCTTGTTTTTGACGTTCTCTCTCTTCTCGGACCGAAATTTATAAAATATATTGCTTCCCGAAAAGGCTAAAACATTAACAATAGCTCCTCCCCCATCGAACCCAAACCAGAATCTTTTTTAATTAAAATTTTTTTGATTAAACGCCTATGCCTAATTTTTTTTGGGTAATCCCCTGTGTAACAAGAAAAATCTTTTGACGCAATCCCTGCAGTAATACAATAAACCTTAACCATCCTCAATGTCTAACCTTCCTGATCCCCGGCTTATTTTTCATCTTTTTTGTAACACGCTATAGCCCTTTTCTAAAACCCCTAATTTAAACAGAGTGGTAAAAAGTATTGATAAACTTTTTTTCACCATCTTTTATTAACTAAAAAAATAAATTTAAAAAAATCATAAAAGAAAGGCTGTTATGTGCTTTTTAATCAGATAAAACTTTTGTTAAAGCTAAAAATAAGGTTGCAACTATTTTGGCGAATCTTCTATCTTTCCCCCGTTGGGCGGTTTTATTCCTAACAAACATTTTGCAAGGGTTGAAAAAAAATATAACACCCCAAACAGGCACGCATAATTAACCAAATTAAACTATGGTTTTAAAGTTTATATTATTTTTTATTTTTTTTAAAAATGGATTGTGGGCGAACATTAAAGTGTAGGAGCAAACGATCCGTAACCCCGCCATAAAGAAAGATTATACTCCTGGCTGGTGTGGAAAAAAAATGACAGTATTTTTGGCATGAATGTTTGAACAAATTCAGCAACTGTTACTTCAGACGTTGAAAAGTATACGTAGGTACGAAACACAGCTGGGTTTAAAAAAGGGGTTTGATCTGGGGCAAAATTTTTAGTTTATATGCTAAGTAGTAAGTAATGGCGCCAGTTATTCAGAAGAAGATTTAAAATTGCTTTTCCCAAAATCGGTTTTAAAAAACCTAGAAACTCTCGCATGTGACATGTACTAAGATTTGGGAAAGATTTTTTGCCCATTCATCATGGGATTAATTTCTTTTAATCTATTAAATTTTGATCATATTAAATTTTAACGCAATAAAAAAAAAAGCGATCAGGAGAAAAGATTCAACTCCACAGGGCATCCGCAGGGTAGAATGTCTACAAGTGAGTGCTACAAGTGAAAGTACCACAAGTGGTGTGTTACAAATCTAAAAGTCCGGGTGTTGAGGTGGGGGAAAAATAGCGAATGGGGAAAAGATGCAAAAACAAACCAAACAGCAAAAAAAAAAATTGTTAGATAGTAAAACAACACGCCGCCCCCACCGCCACGCAATTAACAACAAAACAATCACAATCAAAAGAAAAAATGATTATTATGTATTTGCTGCTGTTGTTTTTGGGGGGGGTTTTGTAAAACAAAGTTAAAGCCATACTTAGAGCAAAGTCCAAACCCCCAAAACCCCGTAAAAAAAGAAGAGCCAGTTCTGCAAAAAAAGTGCAACCTCCCGCAGTACCATTTTTTATGGAAAAGTTTTTGAAAGATAAGTACAAGTTTAAAAATGGGTAAGTACAATTAAATTGTTAAGAAATACTTTTTAAGTTAAATGCAATTTAAATTTCGTTAAGTGCAAAAAAAAAAAAAATTCTAGTTTTAAATTCTTAAGTAAGTACTAGTTAAGTTCTTAAGCAAATTCTTGTTAGGGTTTTTTTTGGTTTTTTAATTTTAAATAAGGTCGTTCTCCCCTGCCCCCAGCATATGAAGCTCAGAATTAAAAGAAATTCTCTTGTTATTGTTAGAGGGTGTGATTTCTTATTAACTGCAGTTTGTTTACTTGATGAAAGATAGAGCGCGTTAAAAATTTTGTGATAAAAAACTTTTTTTCTAAAAAAAGTTGCTTGTAGTTGTCGTGAGTTATATTTTTTTTTTACAATTTTTTTTTCTTAGCCCTTGCCTTTTTATTTTCAGATCTGGCTGGCAACGCTATAATCTTTGACCGCAAAAACCCCCAATTTCTTTGTAACTGTCCCATTAATTTACCTTCATTTTTCCAATCACTTTCTTGTTCACAGTTGAATGTAAAGGGCGCTTTTAGTAGTCGCAGTGTCGTACCATCGTCAGTTTCCTTTAGCATTCTTTTCTAAAATTTTTTAGAAGTCTTCTGTGGCGACATCTGAATAAAAAATATCAGTGTCTGTGTAAAAATACTCTTGCTTCTGGGTACATGGTTTAAAGTAGTGTACAGAAATTCAACATAATAACTTTTACAACTCTAATACGGGGGAAGCCGTAACCGGCTTTTCCAAATTAACATCCTTTTTTTTTCATTTAAAAGCCAACCAGGTTTTCGTTTTTTAAATCCTAAAGTCTTGATAGTTAGGTTTAGGGCAAACTTTAAATTTCCTTGGTTTTCTTTTGTAATAATTTAAAAACTTTACGTTTGTGTGGATTTTCCCTAGTTTTGCAAAACAACTGTTTGTTATTTAGTTTTTAAAAAAGTCTTTTTCTGAAGCGTCAGTGGGTTGGTTCTAAAAATCAGTATTTTCTTATGTAGGCCTCATAAAGGGTTTGGCAAAAGCAATGATTCTATGAGGGAGCTCTTATTTCAGGCCGTGTCTTAGGGAAAACGTAGGAGTCTGTAAGGGACACAATTTGTTTTATGCCCAAAATTGGGAAAAAGTTTAGTGGTTCGATAGGCTCATCTTTAAACTTTCTGCGGCAGGGGGGAATCGTTGTGGAGATCGTGTAATTTATAAAAGGATCTCAAGCCCACTTCCCAAAAATTAGTCCTATTGGATTATCAGACGTAAGCTGTGACAACATTTCAACACAATATTAACTCTGAGGTCCCCTTTTCATTGAAAGTTTCTCGTGGAAGAAAGGCTGTTCAAGCAAGTTACTTTGTTTTGAGTCGCAGGGGAGGGTTTTCGCTGCAGAGACCAAGCTTGAATGCAGGTGAGGGAAAGGAATGTTTCTGAGGCCGCCCCCACCAGTCAGCTAACCCCACTGTATTCGGCCAACTGAAAGTATCTGTGCTAGTGGTCTGGCACAATGCGTTGGCAAGGTTTAGCGGCCCTTACAAAGGGGGTGTGGTTGTAAATTTGTTTTTGTCATGAAAAAAAGTAAAATATCTGCACTATTTTGGGTGCTGAATGGCGAAACCCAAAAAATTCTTTTAAAACCGACTCATGGGTTTATTTTTTGTAGTAAAAATAGATGCCGCATAAAGCTTGTCCAAGTGGTAGGCAATATTAGAAAAAATGACAACAAACACATATTTTGGGAAAAATGACGTCATCACTTTTGGGAATTAATTTTCCCTAGTTAAGTAGTACACAAGTTTGATACATGCCTCTGCTCAGACTACAGCAACAAAAATATTGGATTACAAATGTGTAAAGCCTTGTTTGTTTGCCCTTTCACTAAGTGTCTCAATAAGGACGGAAATGTAAAGCTGTGGAAGTGGTTGACTCATAGCCCATCCATACAGATTGTTGGCGTCTAAGTACATTAGATAGTTGGACGGTTTAGTGGGATCATAATCGTCTAAATATTTGTTGTTGGCTTTGCAGTAAGGATGTGAGGCCATGCTAATACCTCCCCTTAGACCGTCTTCAATCATCTGAAGTGTAGGTAGATCAGAAATTAAGTCAATCTGGATGTTTGTAGACTTTAAGAATGCATCCCAAGAAAGGCCAGGGGCAGAGATGTAATGTGATAGTCTAAGCTGTAATGTTTCATGCATGTAGATCTGTAATTCTGAAAAACGTCTGCTAATAAACACACGTCAGCTAATAAATATTGATCATGATAATCGCCCATTGTTTCACAGTGTAATTCTGTCCAGGCTTTCTGTGCGTATTCATAGTCAGCATCAGTTATGTCTTTGCCTCTAAGACTAGAAAAGAAAGCGCCTTTAGGAGGAAGCGAGTCTTCATCAAACCTATCCACGAGTTCATGTATTCATAAGGATAGACGCCTTTACGCACCAAAGATGGATCAAAGTATTGTTTAGTGATTGGAAAGGCTTGTAGAGATCCCGCTAACTTATCTAAACTTGCCATCAGATGTTGGGCTGAGTCATAAAAGGATAAACAATAAAGAGTAAAAGTCATGTACTTTTCTGAAGACTGTGCAATGCAGGTAACCCTCTTATATTCAGAAGTCACTGCTTGCATGATAAAATGAGAATCGTAGCCTCGTAAGTTATGAAAGAAGATAGGCAGTTTCCATTTTCTAGGATCAACCTTAAGTTGAAGATCACAATTGTTGTGTGCAGCCCCTCTGAACTTTCCAGTAATGTGATCGTGGTCTCTCACTGTGTCGCCTAATAATTCTCTGTTACATATCCAACAGTGTGTAGATGAGTCATAGCGTTCTTGGTCTTCAGGAGTCATAACAATGTCTGAAAGATTTATTTTGTTGGAGTAGTAATTACGAAGTTGTTTCATCTGCTCTAAAAATCTACTAGCTGCGTTGGGGCCTCTGTAAATCTCGGGTGTCGTGTGTTGGCCGTCTGACCTAACAACAATAAATGCATAAGAACAGATCTGATGGTGGGTTAATAAGGTTGTTTTTTGTTCTTGTTGTTGTGGACCGTAGTACTGCGGTAAGAGCGATTCAAAGTCAGCATAAACCACGTATGGGCTCATTTGCATTTTGTGTACATTCTTAAAACTAACTTTAGACCCTGGTTTAGGTGTGAGGAGTTCGGTTTCACAGTCTACGACACTTTTACAATGTTTCTTATGACTGGCAGCTGCTTCTATAGTGGGGATTCTGACCAAACATCTTCTACAAAGCTCTTGTTTAGATTTATCCTTTGACGTAAAAGCCATAAGTCTGCTTATTGTTCTGATTAATACATAATGGCTCTTTGTACTATCTGCAAACAGGATCAAGTCTACATGTTTGTTAAGCGGTTCGCCTAAAGTAGGGGCATCGGGAGAAATCCTTAGAGGCACTAGATTGTCTTCTACAGACCATGTGCATACGTTTACAGTGATTGGTTTGTTTAGCTCTTCAAACTGAGATATACTTTCTATACTTACTGGAAAGGTTATGTTATCAAAGTTCAGCTCATGTCTATATTGTTCATAATTGGAAACTCTGTTTGCATGATTTTTGACAGGATGTAAATGAGCTAAAACACCCCACATAAAACACATGTTGTCAGAATTATGTATGTTTAAGACTACTCGTTTTAACTCTAACTCTTTTGGAAAAGGAAGGTAAGAATTACCAACTATAGGATAGAACTTTGTTTGTTTCAATATAATTTGAAGGACTGTCCCTTCAGACCAGCCAGAACCCCTTAACTTTGCCTCCTCACTTGCATGGTTAAACTGGGTAAGCATGTAGTCAGCCCAGTCAGAATTAAGGTCGCGATAGCTAATAACTTCTTTCTGTTTAGTTGAAACCCAGACTTCCATGTTACTATCATCAGGCATTATATAATCAATCAGAACAACCAACAGCACTTTTACTGGCGGCTCCATCTGAAGAGACTCTGGGATTTTAGAGATAGCATGTGTCATGCTTTCCTGAACGTTTGTAGGGTTAATAATATTCATGTCTACTTCACTAAAAGTATTGCTTAATTGTTTGTCACTACCAAATATTTTTTCCATCGTATATAGTTTTTCATCCTCGAATTTACTTGTGGTCATCATTTTTAAAGCCACAATATTTACGTAAATAAAAAAAAAAATGTAAATAAAAGTAAGTAAACACGCTTTTTATTCTTCACCCAAGCGTTGCAACACTTCAAGCCACGTTAACCTTACAATAAGCCTGCTAATATTTTAGCTTTTTCTAAATCACTACAGTCAATGTTCATCACTTTGGTTGCTTCGTTAAATAGTTCACTATGATCTTTTATTATATTGTTTACATCATTCTCAAACCAAATTCACTAAAATCAATGTTTAATGCTTTCATTGTTTCGTCAAATAGTTCATTACAATTCTTTAAATCAGATTCACTGAGTTCGGCAGCCATTTTTAAATCTAAAAAAAAAAAAATTGTAAATTTAGTCTTTTTCTAATCGTAAAAACTGATCAGGTTTAAAGGTAACAGTTACTCCTTCAAGGTCATCAGACACATGCAGGTC
>CM031622.1:53418686-53423214 GCA_018398815.1 Conus ventricosus
GCCACAATGATCTGGGACGCAATCCAAAGAGCAAAAACAGAAAAGAGAGACCTGGACGTAGTGTGGCTTGATCTGGAAACGCATATGGATCTGTACCCCATGAGGTGATACAGCTGGCTCTTGAGATGTGCCATGTGCCAAAGAACATCCGTGACATGCTCACGAAGTACTCAAGGGCTTCGCAATGCGGTTCTCTACCAAGAGTACACAAGAGATTGGATCAACTTGGAAGTGGGCTTTCCCGATGGGCTGAGCAATTTCCCCAATACTGTTCGTGTTGGCAATGGAAGTCATCTTGAAAGCAGCAACGAGCAACGGAAGACAAACAGACCTTGGATGGATACAAGATGCCCCCTCTCAAGGCCTTCATGGATGACACTACAGTGATTTCATCCGAGAAGACGAGACACGCCATGTGCCGAAAAGGCTGGACGACATAGTTGTTTCATCAGAATGAAGTTCAAGCCAAAGAAATCATGGAGTCTCTCACTGAGGAAAGGAAAGGTGGCCGCATCTGTGGTCTTCAGTGTTGCCGACCAGGCCATTCCAACAGTTACAGAAGAGGCAGTCAAGAGCCCTTTGGAAGATAGTATGATGGTAACCTGAAAGACATACAAAGAGCAAAAGAAACCAAACAGATGCCGGAAGAAGGCTTGGAGACCATGGACCAGTGTGGGCTCCCTGGCAAATACAAGGTCTGGTGTCTGCAGTTCATGCTGATATCAAAGCTCCTATGGCCTCTGAGGATATACGACATCTGCACCAGCATAGTGGAGGCAATGGAAGCCAAAATCAACAAGTTCACAAGGAAATGGCTTGGTGTCCCACCTGTCTCACTGACATAGCGCTATACTGTCGCCAAGCAAGGCTGAAACTACCACTGAAATCTATCCTGGAGGAATACAAGCAGGGAAGATCAGACTTCCAAGCATGCTGGAGGACTCAGGAGACAAGGTGTAGAAGCAATCAAGCCCAGCGGAAGACAGGCAGAAAATGGAATGTTCAAGAGGCGATGGATTCTGCAAAAGAAAGTATCAAGATCAGAGAAATTTAAAGGGACACACACAGACCAAGAGACAAGAACTGGGGGTGACCAAAACTGAAAGGTGGTCAAAGGCAAAAGGAAAGCCAAAAGAGACATGATTTATTCAGGAGATGAAAAGAAGAAGACCAAAAAAGACTCCAAAAAGCAGTCCCAGCAGAGCCAGCAAGGGCAATGGACAACGTGGGAGAATGCACTCCAAGAAGTCTCACTTGGGAAAGACTTTTGGAACATGGCCCCTCACAGGATCACTTCATTCTCAGATCTGCATATGACCTTCTGCCCTCAAATGCAAACCTGGTGAAGTGGGGAAAAAACAGACGATCCTGCATGCCCCCTCTGCCATGAAAAACAAACAGTGAAGCATGTCCTAAGCTCATGTAAAGTAGCCCTGGCTCAAGGAAGGTACACATGGAGGCACAACCAAGTGCTCAAAGAGATTGTACAAGCAGTCTGGGCTAGTACCAACACCACAAAAGGGAAAATCAGGACTCCAAAAGCACCCGCAACATTCTTACACGGCAGGAGGTAGCAAATCATGGCCAAGAACATCAGTGCCACTCGGAACATGCAGGCAGAGTCTGCTGGATGGGCAGATGACTGGGAGTGCATTGCAGACCTCCCAGAATGGAAGAGTCACCCAGAGATCATCAGCACGAGTGACATGAGACCAGCATAATAGTCCACTCTCAGTCAACCAAGCAGCTGGTCATGATCGAGCTCACGGTGCCATATGAGAACAGAATGGAGACAACTCAAATCTACAAGACTGAAAAGTATGCTGATCTGGCAAACAGCCTGAGGAGAGAAGGCTATCAGGTCAAAGTCCTCACTGCAGAAATTGGAGCTAGGATTTGTAGGAACGCTGCATACAGCCTCATGAAAACACTGTCAGTAGCAGGGGGGGGAAAAAAAACCCGAACCCCGAAACCAATGGCAGAAGCGCAGAGAGGTGTTCAAGCGGATCTGGTCAAGGAGGAACAAAATGAACTTCATAAGGCTTAAATTTCCCTAACAAAATCAGGTGCCCCAGTGGCTCAGTGGTTAGAGTACAGTCATTAAGTGGAAAATGACCATGTCCAAAGGGTCATGGTTTTCGAATCTCACCATGACCGTCCCAAGATGGAAAAAAGGGGCAGCAGAGGGATATCCAGAGTCATGAACTGGTGGGGCCCACCCCCCTAAATTTCCCAGGCGAAAAGGGGTCGAAACACTTGCTTGAAGGGGCATCTCTTCTGAGGACTCTCCCCGCCACGCTCTCCACAGTTTCTTTCTAATTGTGTATATATATATAATATATAGACAAAAAGAAAAACACAAAAAAAACAACAAGCTGGTTTTCATTTCCAATATTTCGGGGCCTTGCGACCTCTTCCTCAGGGGGACCTTTAATGGCAGTTTCCACACTGTAACTGACAAAACGAGTGGAAATTTTATTTTGGAAATTGAACAGTTCTCGCTGCTTTTCTCTGTCAGGTGAGGCATACTCACGTGCCTGCCAGCAAAAATCACTCACTTGATTTTACATTACCACCTACACATGAAACCCCGTCCGCTCCCATCTTTTCCAAAAATTTAAAGGGTAAGCCTTTACTTGATCACTCTCCCTCCCCACCCCCATCCCCTCTCTCTCCTCCCTCTCCCCCCCCCCCCCCTCTTCTTCTCTCTTTTCCCTTTTCCCCGGGTCTCTCCCTCCATCTCTCTCTCCCCCCACCCCCACTCCCCCTTCGCCCCTCCACCCCCACCCCACACACACCCCATCCCACCCCTCACCCCCACTCCCCACCCCTGTCACCCCCTTCCCCATCTCCACCCCATACCCCCCACCCCCCCACACCACCCACCCCCCACACCCTCCCCCCCCACCCCCAACCTACACATAAATCCCCCCATCCGCTCCAATCTTTCCTGCACATAAGGGTAAGCCTTTAATTGATCACTCTCCCTCCCCCCCATCTTTCTCTCTCCCCACCCCCAACTATTACCCCTCCGCCCCGCCCCCCCCCCAACACACGAAACCCCCACACACACCCCATCCCACCCCCACCCCCACCCCACCCCCTGACACCCCCCACCCCCACCTCCACCCCACTCCCCCCACTCCCAAAACCCCCATACCCTTACACATACCCCCACCCCCACCACCCCCAAACTACACGGGCAGACTGTCCATCGCTGTCTCAGTAGTTGACGTCCCTCGATGTATTGAGTCCTTGTGGGTCAGGGTTTTTAATTTCCTGATCCAGAATGTCTCCTTGCATCTTAACCTGAGGGTGTGGCCAAAGACCTTTTCCAACACAACGACCTTCATGGTTTGAGTGTGTGGTGGGTTGGTTGAAATGTTTATGACCATGAACTGTTTGGGCGATTTTTAGCTGAGCGATACTGTAAAGCGTGTTCGAGGGTATCACCTGTTTTCCAACATACTGTGCGGGTCTGCAGACATCACAGTAAGCATGTAAAATCACCCCCCTGGAGTCACAGGACAGTTTGTTGCGAATGGGAAAGACCCCCGTCACTGCACTCGAGTATTGGTCGCCTTCACAAGATGCTCCTTGCAAATTACGCATCTGAGGCGATGGCAAGCCGCATCCACCCTCCTTGTCAGTTCCAAATGGCAGAATGAGGGCATCAGCAAATTTCGTAGAGATTGCAGCACCTTCCCCAACAACCGGGAGATCTGGCCATGGCCCGCTTCATGCGTGTGCTGGATTGAAGTGTGGGCTGTAAATCTCCAGCCAGGTCCTTAAAGGGGGTTTGAAGGGTGGTGGTTATACAAACGAACCCTGGTGTTGGGCTCCTTCTCTCGGGACTCAAGGGTTGTGTTGCGTCCTTCATCCGAGCACGCTCCCCTTTGGGTTTACTCACGTAGTGAGTGGGAGCCGCTTTGAGGAACCACTTTTCATGACGTCAAGTGACCACCATTTCTGAATACCATTACATTCGTTTTCTCAAGATTAACAGTTTTGAGACAACGATCTGCCTCTTCTTTTAATCTATTCACTGATTTGAAGACCCACCACAGTATTAATACTAATATCCCCATCATCTGCGAATAACATAAAAAAAAAATTTAACCGCCCTGGATCATTAATCCATGCTTTTTCCCTTTTTTTGTTATTTCAATTGCTAATTCATTAATAAAGAATGAAAACCTCAGAGGACTTAATAAAACATCCTTCTTCACTCCTTGTGGACATTCAAAAACATCCGAATAGATACACTTATTACGCACACATCTGAAACACAATCGTAATCACCACGAAAATGCCATGTACAAAATTGCCATCCACTCCACTTTTACGTAAAGAACCCATAACATTTACGATAACGGAGTCGAAGGCCTTTCTAAAGTCGACGAAAGCAATGTACAAATTTTTTGTTTTTCAATAAGTGTGTTTGAACTATTGCAAAACTAAAAATTAGGGTCTATAGGCGGAAGAAATTGTTTTTCTATAGATTAGGAATTTAAACCCTTTTTGTTTC
>CM031622.1:53424214-53436714 GCA_018398815.1 Conus ventricosus
CGCTACCACATACAGCGCGACACACACTGCGCATGCGGCAAACCTTCGCAAGACGCACACACACAACCAACAACCACAACACACACACCACAACACACACACACACACACACCACACACGCGCGCGCGCGCGTGCGCGCGCACACACACACACACACACACACACACCACCACACACACACACACACGCACACACACACACACAACGCGGGTGTGGGGCGTACGGGTGTGAATACGGGAAGGGAGTAAGGGGAGGAGATGCGAATGTGTATTTCATTTGATGAAAAGTATACTCTCAGCAAACCTTGCAGAATAAAAAAGTCAGTGTACCACACGTTAGTATGTCACGGACGGACAGCCCTCCATCCCTCTTTTAATGTGTTAAGTTTGTCAGTTTGTTGCCACCTTATTTTTTTGTGTGTAAAAGAGGGATGGGCAGCTGTGTGTTGTCAACGTTTCAGGGAGAAAAGTCTGCCGTCCGTGCGGTTTGCATGCATCCTTCTGCACCGCATGGACATCGCTTTCTGTGAGATACTGGATAGTTGTGAAAACCCGTGGAGAGCTCACTGAGTCGTTGGAAGTTATCCCTTTGATCGGCAGCTGGCGTTTGGGAAAAATTCTTACTTTACTCTGTTGTAAATTATAAAATTAATATTTTCATTCAAAATCTGTCGTTTTGGGTACTGTGCTTAGGCAGTACTATAGGTGTGGAGAAATATTGTGGTTTCAGGCGCGCTGCGAGCGTTAGCCTGATTTATAAATATGGAAGAGCAAGTTTAGATTTTATTCTAAATGTGCTACGCTGAAGCAGTGGCATTTTTCTCGTCAGCGATTTGGTTGGACACATAGCGCGCCGCGCACGCTTGTTTTTTTTATTTTGGCTGAGTCATTCTTTATTTGTGTGTACCCCGTCAGAGGAAGGGGTATGCTTGTTTAGTTCTATAAATTATTTTTTATTTTCATGTAAAGGAAAAAAAAAGGGAAAAAACCTTCAGGCCGACGCGGTGTTGAGTTACCGCGCGACTCACTTGAGGTCGGGAAGCGAGCGTTCCTTTGCGGCGCCCCGTAGTCGGTTCCGCTCCGCCTGTTTATTTGTTTATGTATTGTCAAATTTATTTTGTTTCTCATTTATTTTACTATTATATTTCCTTTAATGTGAATGTGGTATGGGTGTGTTGTGGTAATTTTAAAGTCAACACGTCATCTGCCTTGTTTTCCTTGTCAGTTTTTATATACCTGAGGCCTTCAGACTGAAAGGGGTAGTATATATTATGACAAAAGTAGAGTTTCATCAAGTAAACGAATTTGTGTTGTTTTCAATCATGAGAGGAAAAAAAAAAGATAGAGTATACAATAATGAAATGTGAAGTAATCTATTACTAAACTAGATTCAGTCTTGCGGATGTAGCCCATTTCGCCAGGTAGTAGCCTGCACCCACACCATATCTCAGCTGTACTAAAATGAAACCCTAATGCCCCTTTTATAGGGCGGGTTTTTTTTTTTCGTTGGTTGACTTGGTGTCGCCCAGACGCCTTTTATCGCAGACGCCCATCCGAGAGCGGTATGAAGAGGAGCCGGACGCTGACCGTGGTGCCAAGAGCGAGCCAGAACGCCCTTCCTGAGAGTATCAGCTGCTTTGGGGTGCACCAGTGTCTCCCTGCTCGGACAGTGAAAGGACTTTAAGTTAAATTAGTTTGTTTCTAGCTGTGTATGGGCGGTGTTTGGTGATGCCTGGCGTGTGGGAGACATTCTGTATGGCTGTGATGTTTGTGAGGGTACATGTGTGAATATACTAAGTGTTCATGAACTGTATAAGCATGCGAATGTTGGTGAATATGCTTGTGTGGCTGGGGTAGACCCCGTTTCGTCCTTCGTTTAATTGTTTCTCCCCTGTCCTTTCTTTCTTTATTTTGGGATAGATTAGTGTTTAGGGTTTAAATTTATTTGTTCCCTGGGCCAGGGTGTGGGGTCTTTTGTTGGGTTATTTTGTCCATTAAGTAGATATCTTCTTTTAGGTGGCTGTCATCTTCTATTTTCCCTTCTTTTCCAATGTATCTCTCTGTCCTCCCTCTTCTTGATAGTCGTCCCTCCTCCACTAGGTGTGAATGAGATATTTTCATTAATTTAATAAATTGCTTATTTGTTTTATTTTGTTTTCCACGAGTGGTTTGAGTGTGTGGTCGGGGAGTGTTGTGCCCAGCCTGTCCCTCTCTCCTCTTCCACCCTCACATCCTTGATTCACGGACCTTGACCGCGACACTTGGGGGCTCGTCCGGGGTGTGACGGTCTGGAATTGAGGAGGGTTGGTCGGGATTTTCACGGTACTCTCGACTACTGCTCCAGCCCTCATGGCTGTGTTGTATTAAGCGGGTGGTTGGCTGGCTGGAGTTCCACCGTGAAGGGGACTCCACGCGGAGCGGAGCATTTGCGGGGTTGCCGTGACCGGAAAGTCCAGTTCCCGTCCTTGGCCGCCGGCGCTCTAGCCGAATTCCGTGTCTTTTTGTGCGTTTTATTATTGTTTTCTAAAAGTATTGCCGGTGTGCGTAAACTTGACTTCACACTCACCACACACACCACGTCACACTCACCACACCACACCACGTCACACTCACCACACCACACCACGTCACACTCACCACACCACACCACGTCACACTCACCACACCACACCACGTCACACTCACCACACCACACCACGTCACACTCCACCACACCACACCACGTCACACTCACCACACCACACCACGTCACACTCACCACACCACACCACGTCACACTCACCACACCACACCACGTCACACTCACCACACCACACCACGTCACACTCACCACACCACACCACGTCACACTCACCACACCACACCACGTCACACTCACCACACCACCACGTCACACTCACCACACCACACCACGTCACACTCACCACACCACACCACGTCACACTCACCACACCACACCACGTCACACTCACCACACCACACCACGTCACACTCACCACACCACACCACGTCACACTCACCACACCACACCACGTCACACTCACCACACCACACCAAGTCACACTCACCACACACACACCACGTCACACTCACCACACCACACCACGTCACACTCACCACACCACACCACGTCACACTCACCACACCACACCACGTCACACTCACCACACCACACCACGTCACACTCACCGCACCACACCACGTCACACTCACCGCACCACATCAAAGTCACACTCACCACACCACAACCACGTCACACTCACCACACCACACCACGTCACACTCACCACACCACACCACGTCACACTCACCACACCACACCACGTCACACTCACCACACCACACCACGTCACACTCACCACACCACACCACGTCACTCTCACCACACCACACCACGTCACACTCACCACATCACACCACGTCACACTCACCACACCACACCACACCACACCACGTCACACTCACCCACCACACACCCACACCACGTCACACTCACCACACCACACCACACCACACCACGTCACACTCACCACACCACAAACCCGTCACACTCACCACACCACACCACACCACACCACGTCCCCACTCACCACACCACACCACGTCACACTCACCACACCACACCACACCCCACCACGTCACACCACCACACCACACCACACCACGTCACACTCACCACACCACACCACACCCACCACGTCACACTCCCAAACCCCACCACACCACACACACGTCACACTCACCACACCACACCACACCACACCACGTCACACTCACCACACCACACCACACCACACCACGTCACACTCAACACACCACACCACACCACGTCACATCACCACACCACACCACACCACGTCACACTCACCACACCACACCACACCACACCACGTCCACACCCCCACACCACAACACACACGTCACACTCACCACACCACACCACACACGTCACACTCACCACACCACACCACACCACACCACGTCACACTCACCACACCACACCACACCACACCACACCACGTCACACTCACCACACCACACCACACCACACCACGTCACACTCACCACACCACACCACACCACACCACGTCACACTCACCACACCACACCACACCACACCACACCACACCACGTCACACTCACCACACACCACACCACACCACACCACGTCACACTCACCACACCACACCACACCACACCACGTCACACTCACCACACCACACCACACCACACCACGTCACACTCACCACACCACACACACCACACCACGTCACACTCACCACACAACAACACACCACACCACGTCACACAACCACACCACACCACACCACACCACGTCACACTCACCACACCACACCACACCACACCACGTCACACTCACCACACCACACACACCACACCACACACACCACGTCACACTTACCACACCACACCACACCACACCACACCACGTCACACTCACGACACCACACCACACCACGTCACACTCACCACACCACACCACACCACAACCACGTCACACTCACCACACCACACCACACCACGTTACACTCACCACACCCACACCACACCACACCACGTTACACTCACCACACCACACCACACCACGTTACACTCACACACCACACCACACCACTTACACTCACCACACCACACCACACCACACCACGTCACACTCACCACACCACACCACATCAACCACGTCACACTCACCACACCCCAAACCACACCATTCACACTCACCACACCAACCACACCACACAACGTCACACTCACCACACAACACCACACCACTTCACACTCACCACATCACACCACACCACAACACCCACACCACACACGTACACTCACCACACCACACCACACCACACTCACCACACCACACCACACCACACCACGTCACACTCACCACACCACACCACACCACGTCACACTCACCACACAACACCACACCACACACGTCACACTCACCATACACAAACCCCACCCCGTCACACCACCATACCACACCACACCACACCACGTCACACTCACCACACCACACCACACCACGTCACACTCACCACACAACACCACACCACACCACGTCACACTTACCACACCACACCCACCCACACCACACCACGTCACACTCACCACACCACACCACACCACGTCACACTCACCACACCACACCACACCACACCACGTCACACTCACCACCAAACCCACCACGTTACACTCACCACACCACACCACACCACACCCCGTCACACTCACCACACCACACCACACCACACCACGTCACACTCACAACACCACACCACACCACACCACACCACGTCACACTCACCACACCACACCACACCACGTCACACTCACCACACCACACCACACCACACCACGTCATACTCAAACCACACCACACCACGTCACACTCACCACACCACACCACACCTTACCACGTCACACTCACCACACCACACCACGTCACACTCACCACACCACACCACACCACACCACGTCACACTCACCACACCACACCACACCACACCACGTCACACTCACCACACCACACCACAACACACCACGTCACACTCACCACACCACACCACACCACGTCACACTCACCACACCACACCACACCACACACGTCACACTCACCACACCACACCACACCACACCACACCACGTCACACTCACCACACCACACCACACCACACCACGTCACACTCACCACACCACACCACACCACGTCACACTCACCACACCACACCACATCACACCACGTCAATACTCACCACACCACACCACGTCACACTCACCACACCACACCACACCTTACCACGTCACACTCACCACACCACACCACACCACGTCACACTCCACCACACCACACCACACCACCCCCACGTCACACTCACACACCACACCACACCACACCACGTCCACACACACCACACCACCACAACACACCACGTCACACTCACCACACCACACCACACCACGTCACACTCACCACACCACACCACCACACCACTCACACACACCACACCACACCACACCACACCACACCACGTCACACTCACCACCCCCCCACACCACACCACACCACACCACGTCACACTCACCACACCACACCACACCACACCACGTCACACTCACCACACCACACCACACCACACCACACCACACCACACCACCCTCACACCACCACCCCACACCACACCACCACCACGTCACACTCACCACACCACACCACACCACACCACGTCACACTCACCACACAAACACACCACACCACGTCACACTCACCACACCACACCACACCACACCACGTCACACTCACACACAACAAACCCCACCACACCACGTCACCTCACACACACCACACCACACCACGTCACACTCACCCAACACCACACCAACCACCCCCGTCACACTCACCACACCCACACCACACCACCACCACGACACACTCACCACACCACACCACCACACACTCACCCCTCACACCCCGACACCCACCACACCACGTCACACTCACCACACCACACCACACCACACCACGTCACACACCACACCACACCACACCACACCACACCACGTCACACTCACCACACAACACCACACACCACACACTCACACCACCACACCACACCACACCACACCACGTCACACTCACCACACCACACCACACACACCACACCACACCCCACCACACCAGTCACACTCACCACACCACGTCACTCACCACACACCACACCCCGTCACACTCACCACACCACACCACACCACACCACGTCACACTCACCACACACACCACACCACACACGTCACACTCACCACACCACACCACACCACACCACTCCACACCACACCACACCACCCACGTCACCTCACCACACCACACCACACCACGTCACACTACCACACCACACCACACCACACCACGTCACCCCTCACCACACCACACCCACACCACGTCACACTCACCACACCACACACACACCCACAACCACTTCACACCACACAACCACACCACACCACGTTACACTCACTCACAACACAACCACACCACACACACCACGTACACTCACCACACCACACCACACCCCACACTCACAACACCACACCACACCACGTACACTCACCACACCACACCACACCACACCACCACGTTACACTCACCACACCACACCACACCACGACACTCACCACCAACCACACCACACCACGTACAACTCACACCACCACCACACCACGTTACACTCACCACACACCCCCACACCACGTTACACTCACCACCCACACCCCACCACACCACGTTACACTCACACACCACACCACACCACACCACGTACACTCACCACACACACCCCCCACACCACGTCACACTCACCACACCACACC
Organism: Conus ventricosus; assembly: GCA_018398815.1. Lineage (NCBI taxonomy): Eukaryota > Metazoa > Mollusca > Gastropoda > Neogastropoda > Conidae > Conus > Conus ventricosus. Next base: position 53,431,606 of record CM031622.1, read on the forward strand.
ACACCACACCACGTCACACTCACCACACCCACACCCCCACCACGTCACACTCACCACACCACACCCACACCAGTCACACTCACCCACCCACCACACCACACCCCACCATGTCACACTCACCACACCACACCACACCACACCACGTACACTCACACACCACACCACACACCACCACGTCACACTCACACACCACACACACCACACCACGTCACACTCACCACCCACCCCCACACCACGTTCACACTACCCACACAACACCACCCCACCACACAAACACCCCACACCACACACACCACACACCACACTACTCCACACCACACCACCTTACACTCCACCACACACACCCCACCACGTTACACACACACCACACCACCACTCATCACCACCACCCCCCCCACACCCTACACACCACACCACACCACACCACTCACCACAACCCAACCACGTCACACTCACCACACACACCACCACCACTACCATCACACACCACACCACACCACACCACTACCACACCACACCACCCCACGTCACACTCACCAACAAACCCACTCCACTCACACACACACACACACACCACGTACACTCACCACACACCACACACACCGTACACCCACACCAACCTCACCACACCACCCCACCACACACTCATCACCCACCACACCACACCACGTCACATCACCACACCACACCACACCACGTTACACTTACCACACACACACCACACCACGTTACACTCACCACACCCCACCACGTTACACTCACCACACCACACCACACCACACCACGTTACACTCACCACACCACACCACACCACACCACGTTACACTCACCACACCACACCACTCCACACCACGTTACACTCACCACACCACACCACACCACACCACGTTACACTCACCACACCACACCACACCATGTTACACTCACCACACCACACCACACCATGTTACACTCACCACACCACACCACACCACACCATGTTACACTCATCACACCACACCACACCACACCATGTTACACTCATCACACCACACCACACCACACCATGTTACACTCATCACACCACACCACACCACACCATGTTACACTCATCACACCACACCATGTTACACTCATCACACCACGCCACACCACACCATGTTACACTCATCACACCACACCACACCACACCATGTTACACTATGTTACACTCAATACACTATGTTACACTCAATACACTACACTCGACTACACTACACTCAACTACACTACACTCGACTACACTACTCTACACTACACGAGAACCACACTACATTACACTACACTGCACTACACCACACTACACTCCACTCTACTCCGCTACACTGTGCTACACTATGCGACACTACACGACACAATTCGACACCACACTCCGCTACACTCCACTCCACTCCACTACGCTACACTACGCTACGCTACATGACACAACACTCCACTCCAATCCACTCCTCTCTACTGCAATACAATACAACACAACACTACCAAATACATAAGTGGCACAATACAAAGTAGTACAATCCATTCTAACGCAACATGACATATACTCAATTGTTTCATTTGCATTGTCACACTATTCAGTGGATTTCAACACAATAGAATGAATTGAAATACAACCAAACGCAACACATTGCTTGCAGTCTACTGATTACTGGAACACAAACCATCCACCTGATTGGGGAAGCGAAAACCATCCACCTAATTAATGAACCAAAACCATCCACCTGATTGGGGAAGTGAAAACCATCCACCTAATCAATGAACCAAAACCATCCACCTGATTCGGGAAGCGAAAACCATCCACCTAATTAATGAACCAAAACCATCCACCTGATTCGGGAAGCGAAAACCATCCACCTGATAAGGGAAGGGAAACCATCCACCTAATTAATGAACCAAAACCATCTACCTGATTCGGGAAGCAACATTACACTCACCACACTACATTGCATTACACTACTCTACACTACACTACACGACACGACAATACATTACATTACACTGCACTCCACTGCACTCCACTCCACTCCACTCTACTCTACTACACTGTAATGCACTATGCTACGCTGCATGACACAATACGATACTACACTCCAATACACTCCACTCCACTGTGCTACACTGTCTTACACTACGTTACACTACATGACACAACACTCCACTCCACTCCACTGTACTCTACTCCACTCGACCACCCTGCACTCCATTCTACTCCACTCTACTCCATCACGCTGCACTGCTTTCCACTCCATTCCACTCCACTCCACTCCACTCTGCTCCACTCACTCCACTCCATTCCAAACCACTCCACTCCACTCCACTCCATTCCAAACCACTCCACTCCACTCCATTCCAAACCACTCCACTCCACTCCACTCCGCTCCACTCCATTCCAAACCACTCCACTCCACTCCACTCCACTCCCTCCACTCCACTCCACTTCACTCCACCACGCTCCACTCCTTTCCACTCCACTCCATTTCATTCCACTCCATTCCACTACAATGCAATACAATACCATACAACACAACACTACCAAGTACATAAGTGGCACAATATACAAAGTAGTACAATGCATTCTAACGCACTATTAGATGCACTCAATTGTTTCGTTTGCATTGTAACACTGTTCAGTGGATTTCAACTAGCTAGAATGAATTGAAATACAACCAAACGCAACACATTCCTTGCAGTCTATTGATTACTAAAACAGAAACCATCCACCTGATTACGGAAGCGAAAACCATCCACCTAATTAATGAACCAAAACCATCTACCTGATTACGGAAGCGAAAACCATCCATCTAATTAATGAACCGAACTATCCTCCGGATTAATTAACCGAAAACCATCCTCTTGATTAATGAACCAAAACAGCCCCTCTGGGTATTGAAACGCAAACCATCCACCTAATTAATGAACCAAAACCATCCACCTGATACGGGAAGCGAAACCCATCCATCTAATTAATTAATAAAAACCTTCCACCTAAGGGAAGCGAAAACCATCCATCTAATTAATGAATCAAAACCTTCCACCTGATTAGGAAACCGAAAACCATCCACCTAATTAATGAACCAAAACCATCCACGTGATAAGGGAAGTGAAAACCATCCACCTAATTAATGAACCGAACTATCCTGATTAATTAAGTGAAAACCATCCTCTTGATAATGAAACGGAAACTGACCTGATTAATGAAGTACAAAGCATACTCCTGATTAATGAAGCGAAAACCAACCTCCTGATTAATGAAGCGCAAACCATCCTGAGTAATGACGTACAAACCATCCTCCTGCTTAATGAAGCGAAAACCATCCTGATTAATGAAGGAAAAACTATCATCCTGATTAATGAAGCGAAAACCATCCTCCTGATTAATGAAGTAAAAACCACCCTCCTGGTTCATGAAGCGAAAACCATCCTGATTAATGAAGCAAAAACTATCATCCTGATTAATGAAGCGAAAACCATCCTCCTGATCAATGAAGTAAAAACCATCCTCCTGGTTCATGAAGTAAAAACCATCCTCCTGGTTCATGAAGTAAAAACCATCCTCCTGATCAATGAAGTAAAAACCATCCTCCTGGTTCATGAAGTAAAAACCATCCTCCTGATTAATGAAGTAAAAACCATCCTCCTGATTAATGAAGTAAAAACCATCCTCCTGGTTCATGAAGTAAAAACCATCCTCCTGGTTCCTGAAGTAAAAACCATCCTCCTGGTTCATGAAGCGAAAATTATCCTGACAGTTAGTATGTTCTTACAGAAGAAAACACCACGTTGAACTTGTGTCCCGTTGTAATGAACACGATCACTGACACAAAGAATGCGTGGATTGAAGATGACAGTGAGGGAGAACCAAGAAACAAAGTGGAAGAAGAAAACTAGGTAAACACTTTGGCAATGGGAATTTGTCTGTTTCTACAATTGTCCTGATTACATTAATGTGCGTGTAAAAACTGTACACACAGAGACAAAGCGTGTGTGTGTGTGTGTGTGTGTGTGGTGTGTGTGTGTGTGTGTGTGTGTGTGTGGTGTGTGTGTGTGTGTGTGTGTGTGTGTGTGTGCGTGTGTGCGCGCACACGCGCTGGCATGCATGAGTACGTGTGTGTGTGTGTGTGTGTGTGTGTGTGTGTGTGTGTGTGTGTGTGTGTGTGTGTGTGTGTGTGTGTGTGTGTGTGTCGTTGGGGTGAGTGCGTGTGAAAGAGACAGGAACACAAAACCAAAGAAAAGTAGTTTAGTTTTGCATGTGTCAAATGGCGTAGGCCACACATTACCGAATATGTGATATATAAAATATTCCTTAGAACACAAGCACATAAGATGGCTTCAAGATTACATGAAACATGTTCTAAAACACATTACAACACACAGCTTTCTATTCATTCAAAGGTAAACTTAAAGGACGTTGTATCGCTGATCGCAAAGCCCTGATAGACGAATTGATATTGTGCAAATTATACATCTATGAAATAAAGTCATTAACATGAAGAGACGGATGAAACTGGCTGTCTGTCTCAACTACCAGGGTAAAACTCATGTATCTCTTCTATACATATGCTAAAACAAATTGTATTTATATCGTCTCGCTCATTTCTTACACAATAGCTGCGATTGATAATGATCAGAATGGATCTTGTAATGCGTGTGAGCTTAAATCTCTGGCAAAAATTAGATATAAAAGGGGAGAGAGAGAGAGAGAGAGAGAGAGAGAGAGAGAGAGAGAGAGAGAGAGAGATTCTTTATTTTACAATGGTAAAAGTGTTGACTTACTTAGTCGTATTTCATACTTGTCGTTACTCTTCTACGACACTAGCACTACATGACACAAAGTATGCAACAAAACATGACTATCATATACACAACCAACGAACCAACCAACCAAACAACAGCGGCCATCACCTAGGAAGCAAATACTGACACTGACAGTGAAATAAACAAACGAAGGCAAACCGATGTAAAGTACAACGACATCTACACACAAACACACAAGTCACAAGGAGGAAATAACATATATAGATGAAGCCAATATTATATGAGAGAGAGAGAGAGAAGAGAGAGAGAGAGAGAGAGAGAGAGAGAGAGAGAGAG
>CM031622.1:53452697-53470197 GCA_018398815.1 Conus ventricosus
GCGACTCTCGTTTACCTGTTGCCTAACAACACACAGTCGCCCTCTGTGCGTTGAAGAAGACAGTTGTATTCCATTTATATAAAAGATCGGTCTGCTAGTAAATAACGCCCAGCGTTGTTCAGATACTTTGGCCTGCTGTGGTGTTGAATTCAACTGTCGTTGATACATGCAACTGGACGATGCTACCTGCACACTAACTCAGCACAGTTATCAAGGAGCCCTATGTGCTCCATTCACTGCGCTTGCCGATCAGTGTGAGAGTCATCGCAGACGGACTTGTAACTGAGTTTCACTTGTGTGTCGTGGCGGCAGAATAGGTGAACAGCATAACGTTCAGAGCAGTTTCTGATTGTGGATTTGACATCGCTTTTGAGTTTATGATAGTTGAAAAAGAGATATCTATTGTGAAGTATGATGTCATTTTGACAGCATTTTTGTATTACATTTCTTGTAAAAAGTAAAATTCTGCATATTGTTCGGTCTCAACTGGTCTCACTGTTCAGAACATTTTATCAAACTTCCATAAATCGAGCATAGACTTACATATCCAGTTCGTGCAGGTTTCAAACTGTGGATTTATTTCTGCTAAAGATAGGTAAGGTGGTGATATAAATACCCACATTCATTGTCCAGTTGCTGAGGGTAAGAAACGCTGCCTATTCCTACTGAATCATAGCTTTTCGTTTGGAAATATTCAACATGGCGACGAGCGGAAAACCAGAAAGCAAAGATGAGGACTCTCGGTACACCTGCACTCTATGCATGGAACCTTACCGAGGTCGGAGTCCCAAGATCTTGCCCTGCTTCCATACCTTCTGTCTGCCATGTCTGTCTGCCCTGGAAGCATCAGTAACCACAGCAGCGGCTGAGGCCAGCAGGTCTGAAGATGAAACAAAGGACGCCAAAGAGGATGGTGGGGAAGACGCTGATGGTGAGGTGAAGGGGGCGGGAGAGGAAAAGGAATCCAAGGCGGAAAATGTTTCCGTGGAAGGCAGTGCCAGACAAGGTCAGGGAGAGTCAAGGAAAATATTCCTGTGTCCAACATGCCGGGCCACTGTCACAATTCCTGAAGGAGGTGTTGTCAATCTGCAGGTGAGAGTGTGAGTGAAAGGAATAAGCAAGTGCGCGCGAGCGAGTTTGTGTGTGTGTGTGTGTGTGTGTGTGTGTGTGTGTGTGTGTGTGTGTGTGTGTGTGTGTGTGTGTGTGTGTGTGTGCCAGCGTGCATGCGCGCATGCGTGCGTGTGTGCGTGCGTGTGAGTGTGTGTGTGTGTGTGTGTGTGTGTGTGTGTGTGTGTGTGTGTGTGTGGTGTGTGTGGTGTTTTACGGTACCCAAAAAATGTATATATAAGCCAGTGTATGAATGTGTTTCTCTCCCCCCCCCCCCCCAACTTACCTTCCCCCAAAAAGGGGAGAGAGAGAGAGGAGAGAGAGAGAGGGGGGGGGGGCACAGAAACAGAGAGTGAGAGAGGCAGATAGACAGACAGACGGACAGACGGACGGACAGACAGACAGACAATCAGACAGACAAATCGGCGTCGCAAAAATAGATGTAGAAGTTTGTTATTATTATTGTTTCACAAATTGGGTCTTCCCCGATGAAGCCAGCCTTACAGCGAAAAGAAAGCGTCCACAAGGAAGACATGAGGAAAGCCAAGAAGCGAGGCAATAGGCATAAGAGTTTTCTCCTCCTCTTTTGTTTCCGTTTTCTCTCCCCCCCCCCCCCCCCCCCCCTCCTCCCCCTTGCCACACTGACGTTAGCACACAGATTCATGTCTGGGTTCGTTGCACATGGACATGTTCGTGCTGAATTTAGCGTTTGGGTGTTTGAAACAAAATGTGTCGGTTTAGACATGAACTGCTGTTAGGTTGGCTCATTCTGTGACAGTTAACCATTTTAGCATAAGTAAGCGGCGGCTAAAATGTTTCAGTGTTACTCTCTTTCTGTCCTTTTTTTCTTTTAATTTTTTCATTTTTCCTTTCCCCCATCCCCCACCATCTCTTCCCGCCTTCTTGCCCGGTCTCATCTCCACCCCCGCCCCCCCCCCTCCCACCCACCCCCGAACATACACAGCGGGCAAGTTCTTTGCCAAACACCTATGCAGTTTTACAGCACTGTTTGTCGTCTGTGTGCCCCGGATGTTTACCGGGGTGGTTTGGAGTCTCGTGAAGAACGAGATCTGGTCGCGACTCTCCCCCTCCCCCTCCCCCTCCACCCCCTCCCCCTCCAGCTCCTTCATTGTGTCTTCATTCTCTCCCTGTCTCCTCCCACCTTTTAATGTCTTCTTGATGTGAGAGAGAAAATAAACCCTAGTTTTTCTTTAGTACTCACATAATCATATTTCCATTGCAAAACACAATTATATTTCCATTACATACACAATTATATTTCCATTACATACATAATTATATTTCCTATGAATACACAAATATGCTTCCATTACATACATGGTTATATTTCCATTACATACATAATTATATTTCCATTACATAATAATTATATTTCCGTTACATACGTAACTTTATTTTCATTAGATACACAATTTTATTTCCATTACATGCACAATTATATTTCCATGACATACATAATTATAGTTCCATTACATACACTTGCTTCCCACCACCTGCGGATAAACATGCACGTACCCGAGAACACACACGCACAGGCGCGCTGATAATTACATGCACACGTTCGATTCTTCAGACCCACACGACTTTGCTTACAGCCTTTCACCATTCTCGCACCAATCTTTGTTCGCGTGCACTCTGTGAGAATTATTAATTATCAGTCAGACGAGGGCCACGACACTGTGGAGCTGTCCAGGGCCATACTGCAGGCCAAGGGGGAGATGACGTCACTGGTGACTTCGGCACAACAGCAGGTAAGTCGTGACCATGGCGTGATGGGTGAGGTGTCTTGTTTTTGTAACGTAGCCGTGTGACTGAGTGAGTGAGTTCTTAATTTAGAGTCTGTTCACACTTGGTGATTATTAGACTTGAAACAAAAGGAGCGAGGAGAAGGGGAGCGTTTATTAAAAAAAAATCGTTAATTTAATGCGTGGAAAGCACTTCTGCAATTCGCACAATTTCGGGTTTGTGGCTTATTGTTTTGAGAGAATCATTGTACAGTACATCCATGTTCGAATCTTTGTATAACGAAGTTAACATTGAACAATGAAAAAAGAATATGGTCCACTGATAAAAGACTTGAACGATCGCACGCTACGTTTTGGGAAACGTTTGTTTTCCACGAATTCAGTCGAAGCTTGTATTATATAGATGACAAATATTGTGACATGGTAAGATTACATACGTCTCTGGAAGGTGTTCACCGTTCACGCACTTTTTTTTTTTTGATAACGAATGAATTTCTTGAACATCATATTTTAAATTACTCTCAGGTGTTTTTTTTTTTCATAACGCACCATCTCTAGCTAATTTATCTGCAGTTTCAGCACCAGATATGCCACAGTATAATGGAATCCAGCAAAACGATTTTCCAGTTCCCTTCAGCATAATAACATGTATACAATATCTTACTTTAAAAGATAAGATAAGATAAGATAAGAAACACTTCATTACTCATCATGGGAAATTTGGTCCAGGTGCATTTCACACAAAAAAACACAGCACTAGAAACCAACCAAACACAAAAACATTTAAAAAAAAATCAACATCACAGAACACAATCATTTCATAAACTCATTGCATATTATATTATACATAATATCATTTATATTGCACATTCATAGATAATCACATCATTTAGATTGTATATTATCAAGAAAACAAATCACAATAAAATGTTTAAAAATGTAAATTTAACGATTAAATCAAACAAATTTGTTTATAAATGATATTATATGACACATTTACAGCCCCACAAATACACCCATGCACATACACAAGTTTGCACAAACATCCCCACACTCACAGACAGGTATCCATCCATCCCAGCTCACCACACACACGTGCACGCCCTCGCGCGCGCACACATGCGCATACAACAAAACACACACACACACACACACACACCACACACACACACACACACACACACACACACACACACACACACACACACACACACGCAAACACACACACATACACACACACACACACACACACACACACACACACACACACACACACACACACACACACACACACACCATGCATATAAACACAAACACAAACATACACTCACATGTGCACACGCATGCGCACACAAACATGCACACGCGCACTCTCACCTAATACAAATTCAGAATTCATAGGTTAAAAACAAGTTTTGCTTGATAAAGGTTACTGATTTAAAAGATGGATTGACTGGGGAATAAAAGTTTTTTGAGCTCTTGTTTTCACTCTCAAGGTTCTGTACCGCCGTCTTGGTGGTAACAGTTCATAATGCTTAGCCAGGACATGGCTATCATCACTGGCTATCTGCCTGGCTTTGTTCAGCACTCTTCTGTTGTACAACGCTTTCAAACTGGTTTGTCTTGCACCCACAACTTTACTACACACACTCACAACATCATTCAGCACATTCTTTCATCGCAAACTCAAACTCCCATACCAGCACATAAAAGAAATGGTAAGAACAGATTCAACACAGCATCGATAATAGGTTTGTAGAATCTCAGGAGCAACCCCCTTAGGCCTCCAAGGGTGGTACAGGACTGCTCTAAAGGCAGGTGAAGACGGTGCTTCTCTGGGTCCTCCCCAGCACCTTCGGGTGTTTCGTTTTCTTCTAGATTGACATTTCTTGTGTACAGATTCAACATTTTTGCCAAAAGTAAACTTTTTATCTATAACTGTACCTAAATATCGGTATTCATGAACTCTTTCAACAGTTTCTCCATCAATAGTAAGTTTTGGAACTGGTGGTGGATCTTTACGGAAATCGATAAGCAGTTCTTTTGTTTTTGTAACATTGAGGTCCAGATAATTATCCTTGCACCAAGAACAGAACTTTTCTACCTCTCTAATATAATCCGTATCACAATTTGACAAATCTTCAAGAGCAGAATCGTCAGAGTACTTGATGACCGGAGTTTTCTCTGTACCTCTGCAATCGTTGGTGTATAAAGTAAAAAGTACAGGGGACAGAACTGTACCCTGAGGAGCACCAGTACAAGTAGTTTGTTCAGATGAGATTGCAGATTGGAAACGAACCGACTGTGTTCTGTTAAGTAAAAAGCTCATGATCCAGAGAATGAGTTTCGGATCTACCTGTAAAGTTAATAGTTTCAAGGCCAAGAGATGAGGTTGTATTGTGTTAAAAGCGGAGAAGAAGTCAATGAAGAGAACACGAACAAAAGATTTGGAGTTATTCAAATGAAAGAAAGCATTTCTTTAAAAAGTAAATCTTTTCGTATTTTGATTCCCATCTTTGCGAGCTATATAGTACTGACCTTGGAATCAACGCAGAAAAGTATATCATAGATAACAGTGTTATTGTCACACATCAAAATCATCACCAGAAGATGTAGCCGTATGTCTTGGTCTCCATTGCATTGAGCTGCCATGCTCAGCTCTATTGTCTGGGGCTGCATTGTTGACAAGCACTTCGCACTGAGCTAAGGCAGTAAGTTGTTCTTTACTCTCAGCTCTATTGCCCAATGCTGCATTGTTGACAAGCACTTCTCACTGAGCTAAGGCAGTAAGTTGTTCTTTACGTTATGTTTCGGATGTTATCGGGTGAACAGGTGCGTGTTGCGTTGTTATATAGCCTACCTCTCGGCATTGAGATGGATTCCAGTGAACTTTGTTGTTCTAAACTGAATGGTGATTTACCTCCTCTTCTTTATGTTGAATTTCTGTGTTAAATTTCTTTAAGGATTTCTGTACTTCTTTATACTGCGTTGTGTTGTAATATGCTACTCGTAGTTTAATATCTATATTAGTACTTTACTAAATAATTGTGTTGTACTTAACTGTACAGCATTGTACTTAGATCATCTGTATTTTTAAGAACATTGGTACATGCTCTATTGCATAGTGCTGTCTGTTGTTGTTCAGTGTTTTGCAGTGGTGTGTGCGTGCGCGCGCGCGCGCGCGCGCGCGCGTGTGTGTGTGTGTGTGTGTGTGTGTGTGTGTGTGTGTGTGTGTGTGTGTGTGTGTGTGTGTGTGTGTGTGTGTGTGTGTGCGTGCGTGCGTGTGCGTGCGTGCGTTCGTGCGTGCATTCATGCGTGCGTGCGTGCTTATGTGCGTTACTCGTCATAGAGACACGGTATGTCTATGTATTTGACAGATCCACACCATGGAAGCCCTCTCTAGAAGAGTGGAGGGCCAAGAACGACAACTGACACGCCACGTACAAGAAACGACCCAAAAAGTCCACGCGCGCTTTGACCAGCTGCTCACCTGGGGTCAACAGTCACGGGACCGTCTTCTGGATGCTGTGTCCCGCAGAGAGGACGAGGACAAGGGTCATCTTCAGGCAGAGAAATCGGCTTTGACCTTTGCCATCGAAAAGCTTAGCCGTTTGTTGTCACGTGAGACATCACAGTCGACAGGGACAGACCCGGATGTGGTGGAGCTGAGGAACGAGCTGAAAGCAGCCTTAGTATCTGAGGACAAACTGGAACGTCACAGAAATCAAGCAGAGAGTCACGACGCCCGATGGCCCTGGAGATACCACCATCATGATGCATCCTATGGACTACAGGAGGTCGACGTCAACGCTTTCATGGGAGGCCTACTGGAAGGAAGGGCTGACGATGACAACGACGTCACCCAACGTGTATCTCTCCAACACCTGGCTGCTAAACTGGACCGTTTCATGTCTGATACCACCAGCAAAGAAGCTGACATTGAGGAGAAAGTCGCCTCACTGAACGAAGACAGTAAGAATGGAGAAACAGCGCGACAGCAGATGATACAGTCCGTGACGGATCTCATGGAATCCAGAGATGACTTGCAGAAGACGTCGGTGTCCCTCAGCGATGACATCCAGGCCTTGAAGGTTAAGGATGCTGACCTTGAGAAAAAAATCGCCTCACTGAACAAAGACAGCAAGAATGGAGAAACAGCGCGACAGCAGATGATACAGTCCGTGACAGATCTTATGAAATCCAGAGATGACTTGCAGAAGACGTCGGCGTCCCTCAGCGATGAAATCCAGGCCTTGAAGGTTAAGAATGCTGACCTTGAGAAAAAAATCGCCTCACTGAACAAAGACAGCAAGAATGGAGAAACAGCGCGACAGCAGATGATACATTCCGTGACAGATCTTATGAAATCCAGAGATGACTTGCAGAAGACGTCGGCGTCCCTCAGCGATGACATCCAGGCCTTGAAGGTTAAGGATGCTGACCTTGAGAAAAAAATCGCCTCACTGAGCGAAGACAGCAAGAATGGAGAAACAGCGCGACAGGCCCTCGAGGAGAGAATGACAGATCTCATAGAATCCATAAGTGACCAAAAGTCCGTCAGCGATGACACCCAGGACTTGAAGGATGCTGACCTTGTCGAGAACGTGACGTCACTGAAACAAGAGATCCAATCCCTTAAGATGAGCGACGCTGATATCCTCGAAGCTATGACATCCTTGAGGGAGAAAACCGGGTAAGTTCGCTTCTGGATGCAACTCCATTGCAGAGTTTTGTTTGTTTGTTTGTTTGTTCGTTCGTTTGTTTGTTTGATCGTTTTGTTTTGTTTTGTTTTGTTTTTGTCTTTTTGTTTGTTGACGGTTGGTTGGTTTCTTTGCTTACTATTATATTTTGACACTCTGATATACAGTAACAAATAAAAGGGTATGTACACAAACATATACACGGCCTTTAGGATCTGGGCTCTGAAACTAAAGACACTGCACGGATAAAGATCAAATGTATGTACGTGACAGTTTTTCTTTTTTTTTATTTGCTCAGATGTTATTCTACAGTCACTGTTTTTAGTGTCATATCAACGCCAGCTCCGTCACTGCCCATCGACCATTTCAGGATATCGCCGTGTAAGTAAAGCAACGGAGTCTCTCTGGAGAGAGATTGAGGGTGGGAGGGAAGGAAGACTATAACGCGTGTAAGAAAACTGAAAAACTACTGGTTTTAAACAGTTCAGGAAGTGACTTTGACGTCATCCGAGGGCCAGGTCAAGGATATAATCATCGACCGCAAACGACTGCGCTGCTTACAGGGAACCTGAACTGTGACATGCTTGAACTGGTTGTGGCGGCACCCTTCCGGCGGTGACTGTGACTGTTTTTGCTGAGAAAGGCGAAGGACGGAGAGAGCAGCCACCAGTGTTCTGACGTTGTCAACATGAAGGACCCAATAGAACGGAGCAGCTCAGCAATCACTTTGAAAGAGCCTATTAGCATCCCTCAGAGCGATCCGGGACTGATCTTCGAAGGTTTCAACCAAGCCATGGATAAAGCAGTGAATGACTTCATCCAAGCCATGGATAAAGCAGCGAATGACTTCAACCAAGCCATGGATAAAGCATTGAATGACTTCAGCCAAGCCATGGATAAAGCAGCGAATGGCTTCACCCAAGCCATGGATAAAGCAGTGAATGACTTCAATCAAGGCATGGATAAAGCAGCGAATGACTTCAAGCAAGACATGGATAAAGCAGTGAATGACTTCAAACAAGCCATGGATAAAGGGCAAAATAATAGTTTCAACCAAGCCATGGATAAAGCATTAAATAGCTTCAACTAAGCCTTGAACAAAGGAACAAATACATTCTACCAAGCCTTGGATTAAACAGCAAATAGCTTGTACAAGGCCACGGATAACGGAACGAACAGCTTCAACCAAACAATGGATAAAGCATATATATATATATATATATATAATATATATATATATATATATATATATATATATATATATAGATCAGTATATTTAAAATGCCTAAAACAATTTTTTAAGTGCTCAACCCCTTGTGGAGCAACATTAGTTAAAACAAGTTAAAAGAGGAATCTTAAAACTATCAAGACAGCAAGACAGCAAGACATCATCTTTCCCAAGAGACCATAAATCATTTAAAATATTCAACAACAAATAGTTTTAAGATTCCTCTTTTAACTTGTTTTAACTATATATATATATATATATATATATATATATATATATATATATATATATATATAGAGAGAGAGAGAGAGAGAGAGAGAGAGAGAGAGAGAGAGAGAGAGATAGAGAGAGAGAGAGAGAGAGAGGGAGAGAGAGAGAGAGAGAGAGAGAGACAGACAGACAGACAGACAGACAGACAGAGGAGATAGAGAGCGAGATAGACAGACAGGCAGACAGGCAGACAGACACAGACAGACAGACAGACATATTGAAAATAAGAAAAAAAGAATTGTGTAAAATTTTCCACAACCAAAACTTAAAAATCACCATAGAAGCATACAAAAAGATAGTGAACTATTTAGACATAACGTTAGACCTCAACCAGCATACATATAAACCATACAAGAAACCAAATGATACGCCTGTTTATGTAAACATCAAAAGCAATCACCCACCCTCCGTACTGAAAACAATACCCAAAAGCATAAATAAAAGACTATCCAACTTGTCATGTAACGAAACAGTATTCAACAATGCTACAGATGAATACCAAGAGGCGTTACATAAAACTGTCTACAATTATGAACTACGATACGACCCAGACAATGACACAAAAAGATGCAGAAAGAACAGGAAAAGGAATATCATATGGTACAATCCCCAATACGATGCAAGAGTCAAAACAAACGTAGGGAAAGAATTCTTTAAAATCTTGACATCATCTTTCCCAAGAGACCATAAATCATTTAAAATATTCAACAAAAACAACATCCAATTATCATATTCATGTATGCCGAATCTTAAAAATGCCATTGATTCAGCAAATAAAATGAAACGCAGCACAGAGAAAAATGAGGATGACGAAAGGAAATCTTGTAACTGTACCAAAAAAGAACAGTGTCCCCTAAGCAACAAATGCCTTTAAAACAACATTGTGTACCAAGTCACTGTAACATCAGAGAACGCAAAAGAAACATATGTAGTATCACTGAAAACCAATTCAAAACTAGATATGCAAACCATAAACAATCATTCAACAAAGAAAGATATAAAAACCAAACAGAACTGAGTAAATACATTTGGAAACTTAAAGATGAAAACACAGACTACAACATATCTTGGAAATTCTTAAAAAGAGCAGCACCATACAATAACATTTCAAAAAGATGTAATCTATGCCTTACAGAGAAATACATTATACTATGTAAACCACAATTAGCAACTTTAAATATTAGAACAGAAATGGTTAACAATTGCAGACACGGATGGAAGTTTTTATCAGTGAATAAAATCAAAAACACCTGAGAAACACATGTAGCACGGGGGGGAGGGGGGGGGGATAAAACAACAGCAAGCTATGTGTATATATAGCACTGGCAGCACAAGCCCATCACACCCTGACGACCGCACAGCGAGAAACAGGCTTGTAGGTGTTTTAAGCTTGTAGCGGGGTTCTATGTCGAAAAATCATGCACTTCATGCAACAAGCACCAAATTTGGCAGAGATGGCCAGTTTTATGTCCCGAACAAAACCTGATTTAGAGCCACCAAGAAAAATTTGTAAAAACGTGTTTTTTTTGGCATTTTTCAAAATGGCCGACACAAAAATTGGAATATATGTTGCAAAATTGTTCATTTAATGCTACAAACACCAAATCTGGCTGAGAAGCACAATTTCATGCCCTGAACATAACCAGATACAGGTCTATTTTTAAAAAAAAAGGAAAATTTGTGTATTTGAGCAATTTCCAAGATGGACGCCAGCAAAAAAGGGGAGTCGTATGCTGTACATTCATTCATTTTCACCCATAACACCAAATAAGTTATTAAAAAAATTAAATGAATAAAAATCATATTAATAAATAAATGAATGAATAAATAAATGAAATAAGATAAAAGAAGTAAATAAAGAATATAAAGGATATAAATGAATAAATAAATAAATGAACAATTTTAATGGGAGGTGATGGTAATGATAGTAGTTATGTGGGGGTAGTCGTATGTAGGGTGTGGGTAAAGATAGTAATGATTGTAAGGGAATGGAAATGATCAATGGGTGGTAAGATATCGCTGGGGAGGGGGGGGGAGAAACAGAATATGGAGGGGGCATGGAAGAGGGTAATAGGGGGGGGAGAGAGAGAGAAAGATTCATATCTCTCCTCCCACACAAATGTATGCATGGGGTGTGTGGAGGGTAAGAAATTCATGCAAATAGTGTTGTTGGGGGGGGGGGGGGGGGGAGAGGGGGGTGGGGGTAGGGTGGGGAGGGGGAAGAGAGGGGAGGGTATTATGGGTGAATTATGGTCATAATGAGACTAACTGTGGGGAGTTTTCACACACATACGATGGGTGATAATCATTAGAGATCAACAGTACAGTAGGATGGTCTTCTTCCTTGTTCACTTAGATAGGAACCCTGGAGGTATTGGCGAAGGCTGCTGTATGGCGAAGGCCCTCCAGTGGTCAATAGGGCTTTCCCTTCATCGGTGTGTTGGCAGGTGTGTTGGGCTGTACTGCATGGATGATTTGAAGACTTGCCATTGTGGAATATAGTGGACATGTGATGTCTCAGTCTGGAGTGCCCTGTCCTCAGTCTCACAAAGGTCTTATCTGGGCATCTGGTAGTGTCCATCCCTCTTGTTGAAGCAGGGTGCTGCTCAAGCCATCTGCCTTTTGATTCTCCTTGATAATACTTTGATTTTTTTTTCAAAGGAGACTTCCTGTTCTAGTTGGGGCTGCTGTTCTCCTTCCTTTGCCAAATGGTCAGCTTCCTCATTGCCATATATATATTGCAGTATGAAGGTGATCATGGGATGAAAGTTATTTCCAGTGACTGATGGATGGTGAACATTTGGGATCAGTAGTGCTATAGGGTGAGGGTCATTGTCATGTAGGTGGAATAATGTAGCATTGGTACAATAGACAGTGCCAGTTGGGGGAATAAAGGAAGATATCAATGACTGGTGGGTGACGATCATTGTCATAAGTGAGATACTGTAGGATGATGGTCATTGTGATAAGGGAAATAATGTGGTGGCATTAGTATAATGCTGCCGGTTCAGGAAGAAGGTGGATGGGGGTGGGGGTGGGGGTTGATGACTGATAATCATGTATCATTCGAGATCAACAGTACTGTAAGATGATGATCATTGTTATAATATAAGTTGGATAATGTTGTGGCATTGGTGTAATAATGCCGGTTGGGGGAATGATGGAGGTTTACACACAATGATTGATGGATGATGATTATTGTCATGGTGTGAGTGTGATTCACAGTAGTGTGGGATGATGGTCATTTACAGAAGTGGAATTGTGTGCTGGCCTTAGTATGTTAATGCCAGTTGGGGGAATAGAGGAACTGATCCATGACTGATGGATGATGATCATTATCACAAGTGAGATCTACAGTACTACAGGATGATGATCATTGTCATAAGTGAGATAATGTGGTTGGATTGGTGTGATAATACCGGCTGGGGATGGAAAAAGGAAAATGATTGATGATTGATGGATTAGTTTGAATCATTCCAGCTCTTTTCCTTTCCCACGACCTCTCCTCCACCACTTTCTCTCTATACCCCCTCCCTAATTTTCCCATCCCCACCTATTCTTATGCACACCCCATGTACATATATAGAATATCTATAATATCACATGTAGAGCATAATATATATATATATATATATATATATATATATATATATATATATATATATATATATATATATATATATATACCATCTCCACCATCCAGGTATGTATACTCATAGACATACACATGTGAACAATCTATATGCATCTATCTATCTGTTTTTCCCCCTCATACAAGTGCCCCCTTCCAAGAATAAGACTCCTCATCTACCACTCTTTCACTTTCTTTTACACACTCTCAAGCACCTCCTTCCAAACATAACTCATCTGCCACTCTCTCTTTTTCTCTATCTCTGCTTCTGCTCATCTTTTCCCTCTATCTGCCGCTATTTTTTCCTCGAGGTGAAATGGGATTGGACACTGAATTGTCCTTTTTCCCATTACACACACATACGTGTGCGCGCCGGCACGCACACGTACACACGCACTCCCGCGCGTTGTCAATATTTGTTCTGTCTTCCTGGTTTTTTTAATCTCCTGTGAATCCTCAAAGACATTTATTATTAACATATATATATATATATATAATATATATATATATATATTATATATATATATATACGCTTCTTGATATTCAGCTGCAGCGTTATTGAATGCTGTTTCATTGCATGACAGGTTAGATAATCTCTTATTTATGCCTCTGGGTATTGTTTTTAGTATGGAAGGTGGATGGTTACTTTTGATATTTACATAAACAGGTGTATCATTTGGTTTTTTGTATGGTTTATATATGTGCTGGTTGAGATCAAACGTTATATCTAGATAGTTCACTATCTTTTTATTTGCTTCTATAGTGATTTTTAGATTTGGTTTTGGAAGATTTTACACAGTTCTTTTTTCTTATTTTCAATGTTTCTAGGGTTGTCATTCAGCGCAGCAAGGCCGTCATCCCTGTACAGTCCGACTTGTTTTCCCAATTTTTCTTTTGAATGTTAGACAGCATGAACAGTCCGACAAGTTCGCAAGTTTCGGCACCATCATACGATCCCATTGTGACATCAAAAGTTGAATTCTTGTTTGCGCTCTTGGTCCAGATTTCATTTTTGCTGTGTAGTAGAGTTTTCTTTGTATGGAAAATGATTTCCATTTCTGACCCTGATATTTCAGTGTATTTGCTGGCAAATTTTATAGCTTTGGTGAGCAGTTTTTATAACATTTGGTGAGCAGTTTTTATAACATTTGATATAGTAGACTTCTACACATCTATAGATGAAGATCTGCTCACCAAAGCTATAAAATTTGCCAGCAAATACACTGAAATATCAGGGTCAGAAATGGAAATCATTTTCCATACAAAGAAAACTCTACTACACAGCAAAAATGAAATCTGGACCAAGAGCGCAAACAAGAATTCAACTTTGATGTCACAATGGGATCGTATGATGGTGCCGAAACTTGCGAACTTGTCGGACTGTTCATGCTGTCTAACATTCAAAAGAAATTGGGAAAACAAGTCGGACTGTACAGGGATGACGGCCTTGCTGCGCTGAATGACAACCCTAGAACATTGAAAATAAGAAAAAAGAACTGTGTAAAATCTTCCAAAACCAAAATCTAAAAATCACTATAGAAGCAAATAAAAAGATAGTGAACTATCTAGATATAACGTTTGATCTCAACCAGCACATATATAAACCATACAAAAAACCAAATGATACACCTGTTTATGTAAATATCAAAAGTAACCATCCACCTTCCATACTAAAAACAATACCAGAGGCATAAATAAGAGAATTATCTAACCTGTCATGCAATGAAACAGCATTCAATAACGCTGCAGCTGAATATCAAGAAGCGTTACACAAAAGTGGCTACAACTACAAACTACAATATGACCCAGATAATGACATGAGCAGACACAAGAAGAACAGGAAAAGAAAGATCATATGGTACAACCCCCCATATGACGGAAGAGTGAAAACAAATATAGGGAAAGAATTCTTTAGAATCCTAACATCATCATTCCCAAAGAGCACAAATTATCCAAGATATTCAACAAAAACAGCATCAAATTATCATACTCATGTATGCCCAACCTTAAAAAACATCATTGATTCAACCAACAAAATGAAAAGCAGTACAGAGAAAAACGAGGGTGATGAAAGGAAATCCTGCAACTGTATCAAGAAAGAACAGTGCCCTCTGAGCAACAAATGCCTCTACAACAGCATTGTGTACCAAGCCACTGTAACATCAGAGAACGCAGAAGAAACATATATAGGTATCACTGAAAACCAATTTAAAACTAGATATGCAAACCACAAACAGTCATTTAACAAAGAAAGATACAAAAACCAAACAGAATTGAGTAAATACATCTGGAAGCTCAAGAGAAAAAGATAGAATACAATATATCCTGGAAAATCATAGAAAGAGCAGCACCATACAACAACATTTCAAAAAGATGTAACCTATGCTCAACAGAAAAGCACATAATACTATGCAAACCACAACTGGCAACTTTAAATACTAGGATAGAAATGGTTAACAACTGCAGGCACAAGTGGAAATTCCTATCAGTGAACAAGAACCAGAAACACACGAAAAACACAGACAGCACGTGATGACAGACAACACAAGCAGTTATAAAACACCGGCAGCACAGACCCACCACATCCTGATGATTGCATTGCATGAAACAGCGCTGTAGATAGTTTTAAACCTTACTTTTAACAAATGTTGCTCCCAGTTCGGTTGAGCATTTTTTTAAAATCTCTGCTGGTATTCACTACCATTGTCTATATATATATATATATATATATATATATATATAATATATATATATATGCGCGCTGGTGACCTACTCGTTTTTGAGTGAACCAGTCTTTTCGGAAGAATATATAAACGAACTTCTCCAAAGTGTAGGGAAAACACCGTAAACACACACACACACACACACACAATAGGCAACTTATTTAAACAGCAAGGTAAAGGATGGTATTATTACGCTTTAGAAAACAAATAAAATGATAGAATGACATTTCAAGACTATCCGAAGAGCTGTTAATCCATAATTCACCTCGAAAGACGAGGTTTTCACTGGCAATTTACAAACATGCGATCGGAAGCGGCCATTTCGATTTTCCCGCTGCGGGTCTACAAAGCCATTAAAAATTATGGAAAGAAATAAGACCAGCAAATTTTTGGATAAACATATGCATTTTCATACACGATATATCATTATCAAACATGACATCATTAGAAAATAATTTTAGCTTACATTAATTTTGCTTGATAACATTCACTGCGGGCACCTCGCGCTAGAAAATCGTCTGCAATTTTGGCTCATCATTTTTAATTTATTTCTCAAAATAAAAAAAAGATTTTGAAGTGGCTTCAAATCTGAAATCAATCATAACATTGTAAAGAACAATATACCAAAGTATTGTGCTTGTTGCACGAAGTGCACAATTCTGGTTAATTCTGCGACATAGAACCCCCACTATTGGTTTTAACTTGTTTTTAGGCCTAATACAACAAATGTCGTCCCACTGTGGTTGAGCACTATTTTTAAAATAACGCTGATCCTCAGTACTATTTTTTCTCTTCTCTCTCTCTCTCTCTCTCTCTCTCTCTCTCTCTTATATATATATATATATATATATATATATTATATATATATATATATATAGAGAGAGAGAGAGAGAGAGAGAGAGAGAGAGAGAGAGAGAGAGAGAGAGAGAGAGAGAGAGAGAGAGAGAGATCATACAGAAGAAAACAAAACAAACAACACTTTTCCGGACTGCACGGCGATTGCCTTTATCGATGTTTATTGACAGTGACGCTTTGCAGAGATCGTCATCAGTATTATCACGTTTTTCTATAAACCCTACAATGACGTCAAGCTCACAATGATAACCACGATCGCAAATTTACAATTTCTTTCTAAGGCTGGAAGGAGAGGGGGAGGGGAATTCAGGGAGGTGTCAGGCCCCTCACCATCACCCCCACCCCACCCAGCCCCCCAGATCACCCGACTCCCCCCCTCCCCCCAGGGACCATATATATATATACAAGAGCACAGACACAATCAGCCGTGTCTCCCTGATGAGTCCGATCCAGCGGACGAAAGGCCTAGGAGCAGGCTATACAAATAAATGTGCCTTCAGGAGAGATTATGATGGTTCCCTCAGGCAGCTAGTGAAGGGCTTCTCATAGTATAATATATTCCCCATTTTCTTCATCTTCAAATTTTTTATTTTTATTATTTTTTTTTTTTAAAGTTCAAATCTTTGCCAAGTCATTACTATAACGACTGAAGAATTGTTAACCTGCACTTGTTTTCCCCCACTACTTAATTGTTCAGCTTCTATTGTTTGGTCAATCAGTGGGAGATTGCATCTCTTAAGAGATCCAAGTAAAGGTTGTTCTGTACAATTCTTAGCCACTCACAATGCTTGGGTTATTGAACAGCAGAGCTGACCACTCAGACTGTTCCATATCTTTTGACCTCCCTTGCATCCTTGATTGGATCCTCAAGCATAGGCTCAAGATTGTCCCCTACATTTTATACTGTTTGAATAATGCTTTTAGTTTTTCAGCAACTTTTTTTCCTCTCCACACCTTGTTTTGTTCCATTTTACTACCCTTCGCTGGCTGCTTTGGGGGTGCTGTTGGATTCTTTTTTTGAACCTTTGGCGGTGAGAACACCACAGAATTATGGACTGTGGTGTGTTCTCTATTTGACACCAAGAGCACAGACACAATCAGCCGGTCTCCCTGATGAGTCCGATCCAGCGGACGAAAGGCCTAGGAGCAGGCTATACAAATAAATGTGCCTTCAGGAGAGATTATGATGGTTCCCTCAGGCAGCTAGTGAAGGGCTTCTC
>CM031622.1:53477697-53495587 GCA_018398815.1 Conus ventricosus
CCGGATTTCGTCTGGTTTTGTCTCATGTCTGTTTGTTTGTTTCTGTATATACCGGATAGCGCATTCGCGTCCGTATTCCTATCTGCCTATTACTAGTATAGTAGGATTTGTTTTCCTTTGGGTTGGGTAGTTGTTTATTGGGAAAAAGGGTTATTAGATTAGGTCTTTGTTTCAGCACGACAGGACCAGCATTTGCGTTGGTCGACTTAGCAGTGTTTGGCAGTACCTTAACCAGCTCTAACCTAGGAAGGTAATGTAGGTAGGAAATAGTCTCCCTCGTCGCGGTGCGTAACTCCCATTGCAGAGTGTAGGCCGTACCCTTAGGCATAATCTCGCCTCCGGTTGTCTTTTATGATTGGTGTATATATATATATATATATATATATATATAAAATCAGGGTTAAAAAGCCACTCAGGACGCAAAAGGTGCTCAACCATGTAGGGAGCGACATACCAGTTTAAAATAGGATTTTAAAATGAAGAGGTTTAAAACCTACAAGCTTGTTTCAAGCTAAAAGCGCTCTCCTCAGGGTATACAATACAATTTGGGCACGCCACCGGTGTTATATACCGTGGTGTGTGGGCGTGTGAGTTCTGTGCGTGTACACGTGGCCTGCCGGTTTTTCTTTTTTGGGGCGCGTTCAGGGGGGACGTGCACGGAATGGTGCATTGACAAAGATTTCCATTTATGCCTGCAATTGTTTATCATTTCTACTTTAGAGTTCAGGGATGCTAGGTGGGGTTTACATAATATCAGCCACTTTTCTGTAGTACATAAGTTGCATTTTTTAGAAATGTTGTTGTATGGTGTTGCTCTTTTTATAATTTTCCATGATATATTGTAATCTATTTTCCTATTTTTCAGCTTCCAAATATATTTACTTAATTCTGTTTGGTTTTTATATTTTTCATTTTTGAAAGACTGTTTATGGTTTGCATATCTGGTTTTAAAGTGGTTAGCCGTGATTCCTATGTATGTTTCTTTATCACTGTCTGTTGTTACCGTAGCTTGGTACACAATATTGTTGTAGAGACATTATTATTCAAAGGCACTGGTCTTTTTTAGTGCAATTACAAGATATCCTTTCATCACCCTCTTTGGTTGTGTTGTTTTTGGTTTTATTGGAGAATCAATTATATTTTAAGGTTGGCATACACGAGTATGATAGCTTGACGGTATTTTTGTTGAAATTTAGATAGTACATGTTCTTTTGGGAATGATGTTTTAAGGATTCTGAGGAATTCTTTTCCTACGTTAGTTTTTGTTCTTCCATCATATGGAGGGTTATACCATATAATTTTTCTTTTCCTGTTTTTCCTGTTGCTGTTCATGTTGTTATCTGGGTTGTATTGTAATTTGTAGTTGTAGCCACTTTTTTTCAGCGCCTCTTGATATTCAGCTGCTGCACTGTTAAATTCTTTCTCATTGCATGACAGTTTAGATAATCTTTTGTTTTACCATTAGGTATGGTTTTTAAGATGGAGGTGGGTGGTTACTATTGATGTCTACGTAGACGGGTGTGTCATTAGGTTTTTTATATGGTTTGTATGTATGATCCTTAAGGTCTAATGTTATGTCTAAATAATTTACTGTTTTTTTGTTGGCTTCTACTGTAATTTTTAGTTATGGCTTTGAAAATTTTACAAAGTCTTTTTTCTTGTTTTCAATGATTTTTGGTTTATTGTTTAACGTGGCAAGACCGTCATCTCTGTATAAGCCAACCTGTTTCCCAAGTATTTTCTGTATATAGAGACAACATGAAAAGTCCAACTAATTCACACGTTTCAGCTCCGTCATAAGATCCCATCGTGACATCGAATGTGAATTTCTGCTAGTTTTTTTAATCCAAGTTTCACTGTTGCTATGGAGAAGGGTTTTCTTAGTGTGGAGAATGATTTCCATCTCAGAATCTGTTATATTTGTATATTTGTTGGCGAATCTTAGAGCTTTAGTAAGTAATTCTTCATCAATGGGAAGTGTAGAATCCACTATTGTCAAAAGTAATGAACACTGTATTTGTCTGTTTGTTCAATTCTTTAAACCATTGGATAACTTCATAACTATTTTCCAAGATTGTATTCAGTGTTTGTTTTTATGTCCCATTGCTTTTCCAGGAATCTTTTACTAATTTTGCCTAATTCAGATTTGAGGGTTATCAGTCTACAAGTAGGGTTGTTGAGAAAATTAGGTTTGTGGTCTTTAAGGTGTTATAAAGGCTTCTTTCATTGCTGTTGCTTCTATCCTGTCACCTAAATCCATCTGGTGCACAAGTTCTTTTTCTTTTTTGCAGATGTTGTCATATGTGGTCTTATCAGCTTTTTATAATTTTTCTGATATTTTTGTTGAGGAGTTGAGGTACTCATTAGTTTCCATTTATAGAAATGTTTGTCTTGTCCGCCTTTTGAATACTTTTTTGTCATCTGGATTTGTTTTATCTTATATTCAATGTTGTTTGAAAATTGTTATGTGGTTTTCTGAATCAATATTAGCTATTAGTTTCTTCATGCTATCTTCAAAAGGTTTCATTTCCTCTATTATAGGTGGCGATTTCCATGACTTAAACCCATAAGTCTTTTTATCTTCCTTTTTGGCATCTGGGTCAAAAAGAAAAACGCCTTCCACCTCATGTTGCGCACAAAAGTTTCAGTCTGCTCTACAGTTTTTTCATGTAGAGTTGTGGATTTGAAAAGGATATATTTTGGTTGACTGCCAAAGTTAATTCTCTCCATATTAAATTTAGGTTCTGTTAGGCCACAGTGCTCAACGTGAGGAGCAATCAATAAAATCAGGGTTAAAAAGCCACTCAGACGCAAAAGGTGCTCAACCATGTAGGAGCGACATACCAGTTTAAAATAGGATTTTAAAATGAAGAGGTTAAAACCTACAAGCTTGTTTCAAGCTAAAAGCGCTCTCCTCAGGTATACAATACAATTTGGGCACGCCACCGGTGTTATATACCGTGGTGTGTGGGCGTGTGAGTTCTGTGCGTGTAGCACGTGGCCTGCCGGTTTTTCTTTTTTGGGGCGCGTTCAGGGGGGACGTGCCACGGAATGGTGCATTGACAAAGATTTCCATTTATGCCTGCAATTGTTTATCATTTCTACTTTAGAGTTCAGGGATGCTAGGTGGGGTTTACATAATATCAGCCACTTTTCTGTAGTACATAAGTTGCATTTTTTAGAAATGTTGTTGTATGGTGTTGCTCTTTTTATAATTTTCCATGATATATTGTAATCTATTTTCCTATTTTTCAGCTTCCAAATATATTTACTTAATTCTGTTTGGTTTTTATATTTTTCATTTTTGAAAGACTGTTTATGGTTTGCATATCTGGTTTTAAAGTGGTTAGCCGTGATTCCTATGTATGTTTCTTTATCACTGTCTGTTGTTACCGTAGCTTGGTACACAATATTGTTGTAGAGACATTTATTATTCAAAGGGCACTGGTCTTTTTTAGTGCAATTACAAGATATCCTTTCATCACCCTCTTTGGTTGTGTTGTTTTTGGTTTTATTGGAAGAATCAATTATATTTTTAAGGTTGGGCATACACGAGTATGATAGCTTGACGGTATTTTTGTTGAATATTTTAGATAGTACATGTTCTTTTGGGAATGATGTTTTAAGGATTCTGGGAATTCTTTTCCTACGTTAGTTTTTGTTCTTCCATCATATGGAGGGTTATACCATATAATTTTTCTTTTCCTGTTTTTCCTGTTGCTGTTCATGTTGTTATCTGGGTTGTATTGTAATTTGTAGTTGTAGCCACTTTTTTTCAGCGCCTCTTGATATTCAGCTGCTGCACTGTTAAATTCTTTCTCATTGCATGACAGTTTAGATAATCTTTTGTTTATACCATTAGGTATGGTTTTTAAGATGGAGGGTGGGTGGTTACTATTGATGTCTACGTAGACGGGTGTGTCATTAGGTTTTTTATATGGTTTGTATGTATGATCCTTAAGGTCTAATGTTATGTCTAAATAATTTACTGTTTTTTTGTTGGCTTCTACTGTAATTTTTAGGTTATGGCTTTGAAAAATTTTACAAAGTTCTTTTTTCTTGTTTTCAATGATTTTTGGTTTATTGTTTAACGTGGCAAGACCGTCATCTCTGTATAAGCCAACCTGTTTCCCAAGTATTTTCTGTATATGAGACAACATGAAAAGTCCAACTAATTCACACGTTTCAGCTCCGTCATAAGATCCCATCGTGACATCGAATGTGGAATTTCTGCTAGTTTTTTTAATCCAAGTTTCACTGTTGCTATGGAGAAGGGTTTTCTTAGTGTGGAGAATGATTTCCATCTCAGAATCTGTTATATTTGTATATTTGTTGGCGAATCTTAGAGCTTTAGTAAGTAATTCTTCATCAATGGAAGTGTAGAAGTCCACTATGTCAAAAGTAATGAACACTGTATTTGTCTGTTTGTTCAATTCTTTAAACCATTGGATAACTTCATAACTATTTTTCCAGAGATTGTATTCAGTGTTTGTTTTTATGTCCTCTATTGCTTTTTTCCAGGATCTTTTTACTAATTTTGCCTAATTCAGATTTTGATGGGTTTATCAGTCTACAAGTAGGGTTGTTGAGAAAATTAGGTTTGTGGTCTTTAAGGGTTATAAAGGCTTCTTTCATGCTGTTGCTTCTATCCTGTCACCTAAATCCATCTGGTGCACAAGTTCTTTTTCTTTTTTGCAGATGTTGTCATATGTGGTCTTATCAGCTTTTTTATAATTTTTCTGAATATTTTGTTGAGGAGTTGAGAGTACTCATTATTTCCATTTTATAGAAATTGTTTTTTGTTCGCCTTTATGAATACTTTTTTGTCATTCTGGATTTGTTTTTATCTTATTATTCAATGTTGTTTGAAAATTGTTATGTGGTTTTCTGAAATCAATATTAGCTATTAGTTTCTTCATGCTATCTTCAAAAGGTTTCATTTCCTCTATTATAGGTGGCGATTTCCATGACTTAAACCCATAAGTCTTTTTATCTTCCTTTTTGGCATCTGGGTTCAAAAAGAAAAACGCCTTCCACCTCATGTTGCGCACAAAAGTTTCAGTCTGCTCTACGAGTTTTTTCATGTAGAGTTGTGGATTTGAAAAAGGTTATATTTTTGGTTGACTGCCAAAGTTAATTCTCTCCATATTAAATTTAGGTTCTGTTAGGCCACAGTGCTCAACGTGAGGAGCAATCAATAAAATCAGGGTTAAAAAGCCACTCAGGACGCAAAAGGTGCTCAACCATGTAGGGAGCGACATACCAGTTTAAAATAGGATTTTAAATGAAGAGGTTAATGAAAGAAGCCTTTATAACCCTTAAAGACCACAAACCTAATTTCTCAAACAACCCTACTTGTAGACTGATAAACCCATCAAAATCTGAATTAGGCAAAATTAGTAAAAAGATCCTGGAAAAAGCAATAGAGGACATAAAACAAACACTGAATACAATCTCTGGAAAAATAGTTATGAAGTTATCCAATGGTTTAAAGAATTGAACAAACAGACAAATACAGTGTTCATTACTTTTGACATAGTGGACTTCTACACTTCCATTGATGAAGTAATTAACTTACTAAAGCTCTAGATTCGCCAACAAATATACAAATATACAGATTCTGAGATGGAAATCATTCTCCACACTAAGAAAACCTTTCTCCATAGCAACAGTGAAACTTGGATTAAAAAAACTAGCAGAAATTCCACATTCGATGTCACGATGGGATCTTATGACGGAGCTGAAACGTTGTGAATTAGTTGGACTTTTCATGTTGTCTCATATACAGAAAATACTTGGGAAACAGGTTGGCTTATACAGAGATGACGGTCTTGCCACGTTAAACAATAAACCAAAAATCATTGAAAACAAGAAAAAAGAACTTTGTAAAATTTTTCAAAGCCATAACCTAAAATTACAGTAGAAGCCAACAAAAAAACAGTAAATTATTTAGACATAACATTAGACCTTAAGGATCATACATACAAACCATATAAAAAACCTAATGACACACCCGTCTACGTAGACATCAATAGTAACACCCACCCTCCATCTTAAAAACCATACCTAATGGTATTAAACAAAAGATTATCTAAACTGTCATGCAATGAGAAAGAATTTAACAGTGCAGCAGCTGAATATCAAGAGGCGCTGAAAAAAAGTGGCTACAACTACAAATTACAATACAACCCAGATAACAACATGAACAGCAACAGGAAAAACAGGAAAAGAAAATTATATGGTATAACCCTCCATATGATGGAAGAACAAAAACTAACGTAGGAAAAGAATTCCTCAGAATCCTTAAAACATCATTCCCAAAAGAACATGTACTATCTAAAATATTCAACAAAAATACCGTCAAGCTATCATACTCGTGTATGCCCAACCTTAAAAATATAATTGATTCTTCCAATAAAACCAAAAACAACACACCAAAGAGGTGATGAAAGGTATCTTGTAATTGCACTAAAAAAAGACCAGTGCCCTTTGAATATAAATGTCTCTACAACAATATTGTGTACCAAGCTACGGTAACAACAGACAGTGATAAAGAAACATACATAGGAATCACGGCTAACCACTTTAAAACCAGATATGCAAACCATAAACAGTCTTTCAAAAATGAAAAATATAAAAACCAAACAGAATTAAGTAAATATATTTGGAAGCTGAAAAATAGGAAATATAGATTACAATATATCATGGAAAATTATAAAAAGAGCAACACCATACAACAACATTTCTAAAAAATGCAACTTATGTACTACAGAAAAGTGGCTGATATTATGTAAACCCCACCTAGCATCCCTGAACTCTAAAGTAGAAATGATAAACAATTGCAGGCATAAATGGAAATCTTTGTCAATCACCATTGTGGAGTCCCCTTGGGAAAGGCCCCCCAAAAAAAAAAAAGGAGGGGTGCTACACGCCCCAAAAATCACAGCCCAACCACGGTATTTTAACCCCCGGTGGCGGGCCCCAAAATTTTATTGGGATTCCCCGAGGAGAGCGCTTTTGCTTGAAACAAGTTTGAGGTTTTTTAACCCCTTCATTTTAAAAAATTTTAAATGGTTATATATATATAAAATATTTTATATTTTTATATATATCTATATTTTATATTTTTATATAATATAAATTAAAAAAAAGAAAAAGAGGGGAAACTTAAAACTATTACAAATTTGTTTTTAAAAGGGGGAAAATTTTAAAAATATCTATCTTTAAAAATTTTTTTTGGGCCCCTTAAAAATACTGATTTAAATATATTTTTATTATATATATATATTTAAAAATATTTTTATTTAAATATATATTATTTATTTATTTTTTTTTTTTTTTTTTTTTTTTTTCTTGGGTTGGGTTTTTAAATTTCCAAAAGCAGCGCTTTTGGGGTTGGCAAGGGGATAGGGTTCCCGTGCTTTTGGGGAAAATTAAGGGCTAGGGCCCGCCCTTGACAAGTTTTTTTTTTTTTTTTTCTTATTTCCGGGGGTTTATACCCTTACCGTGAGGATTTTTTTCTTTCTTTTTTTTATATAGTGAGCATTTGTTGGGTTGGGTTTCCCATTTTTTAATTCCCCATTTTTGGGTGTGAATGTGGGGGGCCCCCTTCGGGAATTTAAAAAATGCTGTGTAGGGGGAAAGAGAGGGAAAAAGTGTGCCCTTTCATTAGTTTTATTGGCTGGGTGTAGTTGATAGGTTTGGGGGTTTGGTTACTTGAATTGGGGTTTGAGTCCTTTTCGCCGTAAAACCTTTTGGGTTATGTTTTTCTTCCCGTTTAGAGAATGCACCCCCCGTTGCTTCCATGGTCGTTAGGTTTCCCCAAAGTTTCGTTTGAATGGGCTGTTTCTTGGTAAGTATAAGTTTCCCTTTCGAGTTTAACTGTTCAGTCAAATTGGCCGGCGGTTTTTGGGTTATTTTTATATGGCGTGTAGTTGGGGCGCCCCCCGTGATAATATAATTTTCGGCCATCGTTTGGTTTTTCCGTTTTTCGGTCC
Source organism: Conus ventricosus (assembly GCA_018398815.1). NCBI lineage: Eukaryota > Metazoa > Mollusca > Gastropoda > Neogastropoda > Conidae > Conus > Conus ventricosus. The sequence goes on from CM031622.1 coordinate 53,485,695, forward strand.
ATTGGGTTTACACGAGTAGGGAATGATTTTTTAAATTTTTGCCCTGTTTTCGTTAGATACGTCCTTTGTGTGCGGTACCCTATTTTCAAAAAATAGTGTTGGCCCTTTTGTGTGGTAAGTCTGTATTGTCCCTACTAGGGTTCCTTTTTTTACCCCCGTCGGTGCTTGCATGGTTTTCGTAAACCTTCGTCAGGTTTTTTGCATTTTGGGGTTGTAGTTTTCCCTTCGTGTGTCTGAACGGCCCTTCCGTTGGTCGGCGTTTTTTTGTCGGGGGTTTTCGGATTTTTTTGAGTTTTAATTTCCCTCGTGGGTATTTATTCCTTTGGGCCCTTTTTATTTTGTGTCGCCCTTTTGTGTCAGTGTCCACCTGGGTTCCCCCTTTGCCTGCGGGGGGTTATGGGGGTTTGAAGACTGGGCCCCTTTTGTTGGATATAGAAAGCCTCTTCACGTTTTATTGGGCTTGTGATTGTTCCTTTGGAAAAACGTATTGGATTGTGGTTCCCATATTTTTTTCCTTTTCTAGGGTTGTGTTTTTCTGCGTTCCCGTCTTCTTTTTTTGATTTGGGCTTCAAATTTGGGATTGCAGCTTCAGTTGTTGCTAGATTTAGGGTTAGTTTAAAACCCCGGACCTTGGGGGGGTTGTGGGTTACGGTAGTCTCTGGTTTTTTAAAATTTTGTTCCCTAAAATCGTGTTGGTTTTTGACCCGGGGGACTGGGAGTTTTTTTTTTCCAAACCCCTAAATTTGTTGCAGTAGGGTTTCCCTTTTTTTGTTTTGGGGATTTCCCTGGAAGGTGTTTTTTGGGGGGGCACTGTCTTGTGTTTTGTTGGTTTTGCCCGTCCCGGGCCCTGGGTCAGATTTGGTGTAGGGGCTGTGCTAACCCCGGGTTGTTGGTTTTTCCCCGTTCCCCCCTCAGTTGGGGGTGTTCGGGTCTTTGGGCGGGGGGGGGGGGGGGGGGGGGGGGGGGGGGTCGGAGGTTACTTTTGTTGGGGGTTTCCCCTCTTGGCCCCTGGAGTTTTCGTTTCCCAAATTTTGGGCATTACAGGTGGATTTTTCTAACAGAGCTTTTTAGTGTGTGGAGTGGTAGGGGGTTTGGTGTTTTGGCCTTTACTCGTGGGAGCGGAAATTTTTTGGGGGGTAGTTTTGGCCCCTCAACCTGTTGGGGATTTTGGGGGTTTGTGATCGCTTCCCCCTTTGGTGTGCTTTATCGGGGGTATGTGGGGGCCCCAAAACCCCTGTGTGGGCAAGGGTTTTGTGCCTTTATTTTTTTCTTCATCGCGTTTTTTCTTTTTGCTTAGTGTCAATTTTTTGGTTTCTGGGATGGTTTCCCAAAGGGGGCTGAGAGGGTGTTAATCCGTGCTCACACTCGACGAGCACTGGGTGGGGATCTTCCGGAACAGGGAAGCCCTAGTCCCCGGCGGCATGGATCTGGCACCCAGACTATTTTCTCGTCGGGAAACACCTTTGTCCTCGGTGTACTTACCTTGGCGACCTTTACCTGCTGGATCTTTGACCCCTCAGGCCCTCCCGTCTCAAGTACGCACCTTCTGCAACCCGTCCGTTGCCCTCGATGGCGTTACTCCTTCAACCCGTTGAGATTCCTCTGCGTCAGGAGGAGGATCGTTGGCTCGTTCAGGGAGGAGAGGGCCCGGGAAAGGATGAGAACGGTAAGAGAAGGAGAGAAGAGATCGGAGATGGGTGTTGGACATGGAGGAGAGGAGATTTGAGAGAGAGAAGCCAGGAAAAAAGAACAAAGGAAGAGAAGGAAGCGCAGGAAAGGAGAGAGAAGGAAGAGAGGGAAAACGAGCTCAGAGGTGGGAGATGGAGATGGAGGAGAAGCACCTGAAGCAGGAGATGTGGATCCAGAGGCGTATGGCAGAACCCCAGCCCATGCTCCTGACCTAGAAACGTATTTCAGCAGGAGGGTGAGCGTATGCGACAGGAGCTATTAGACCAGCTGGCTGTTCCGGCAGCTGTCGACATAAAGCCACCTGCAGAACCGCTACCTCTACCACCACCTCCAAGTGTTCCTGGTTCAGACCATGGGGATTTCTCTCCTCCGCCGTTTCCTGAGCCGTATGTGGTACCACCCAAGTTGCTAATGTCCACATACAACGCCCAGGAAAGTATCGATGCTAATGTCAAACATTTTGAACGGGTGGCAGCTGCATACAACATGTCACAGAACAGAAGGCGCTCTACCTCATTACTGGGTTCTTCTTCTTCCTAAAATACTGGTCACTCAAAAAAACGAGCAGGTCACCAGCGCGCATGCTAAAAAGCAAAACAAAACAACATAAAACAGTGCGACCCAGTCCGTGGCCCCGGGAGCAAACCGGCAACAAGGGGTCGCACTCGATGTTCAAGAAGTTAAAAGCAATGGCCAAATTCAGGCCCAGGTAACCATAAAATATCTGGGGAAGTTATAAAATAGAAAATCGTCAATATGCAGATTCAAAACTGTCGTATCAATTTGTTTTTTTAAATGAGACTGCATTTCTGGCAATCTTGATGGCCACGGCAGTGAGTTCCACAGCCGTACAGAACTAGGATAAAATGAATGTAAGTGGCTGTCAATATTTGATGCAGGTATAGTATAACATTGACCGCCACTCCTGGTGCTACTTTTACTCAATACTAGTTGTTCCATTGGGATATCAATGAGTTTAGCTTTGCCTTTGAAGATGTTAAGTTTGATAAAAGCTCTTCTTCTTCTAAGGGTTTCCATTCTAATTTCCTCATGTTCTTCTAGTATTCCCCTTTTCTCAAGATGTGGTTCGGTACGAACCGTGCTGCTCCTGTCTGAATCTTTTCGAGGTTATGCATTGTCCTTTTAGAGGTAAGATCCCAGACTGAGTCAACATATTCCAGTACTGGTTTTACCAGTGTTTTGTAGGCAGTCGTCTTTAACCTTTTGGGGGCAGTCATGTGATATTCCTGTAGAAGAAAGCTAAGATGTTATTTGCTTATCTTACATACGAAATTGTAAATGTTCTTTCATTTGAGACACTCTCTATAATCCACGCCTAAATATTTTGCAGCATTGTTTCCTTAAGAATAATATTAAAATAGAAAATTCTGATCTAGTTGGTGGAGCGGCTTATTTACATATACGCAACAACATGGCATTTTGGGGGATAATTCCATTTTCCAAGTTCATTTTCCCCATTCCTTGTAAAGCGTTTAGATATTCTTGTAGAATGCGTGTATCATTCTTGCTTCTGATTGTTCTATATACTAAGCTGTCATCTGCAAAAAGCCTTATATAGTTCCAGGAGAGAGATTTCTCTTATGTCATGTTATATAAATTAATGAAAAACAAGGGCGCCCAGAACAGTTTCCTGTGGTAACACCTGACAAGAGCTGGTTACAATGGGATGGACGACCCCTTCCACAACAACTTCCTGCGTTCCTAACCAACGAGTAGTGACTAGCCCATGTTAGCAAAAGAACCGCCAATGCCTCGACGATGTTCTAATTTAAGCGCAGGCCCACCTGGTCAACCTATCAAAGGCCTTTAGAAAAAGTCTAATAAAATTATTGCATACTATTTGCTGTCTGTTGTTAGACCGTTATTAAAAACATTGGAGTTGTTATAAGTTAGTCTCACAACTCCATCGCTGTCTAAAACCATGCTGTGGCGTTATTTAAGAGTCATATTATGTGTTCAAGTAGTTTTTGCTGTATGGATGCAAGAGATACAGGTGGATAGTTCTCTGCTTTTGTTTTGTCACCCTTTTTGACTAAGGGAACAATTGCTAGCAACTCACCACTCATCAGGTATTACTCCCTGGAGTCCATAAAGCTTGGTAAAGTAGTTTGTATACCTCACAGACAATTCCACTGGCACAGTAATTTTTAAAGAGCTTGCCAGGAACGCCATCAGTGACCAGTAGCTTTGTTTTCATTGATGTTGGTAGTAACAAAATACTACCTGCTTTGTTTACTTTGATGTTTTTTTCATTCAGGGATTTATTTCATCATCCTTTAAGTCTAAACGTTAATTAAAAGGCTTGGGATTTGAGAAAACCGAACGAAACTGCTTGTTTAGTGAATTTGCTTTCCCTTCAGCTCTTGTATTAGGGGGGGGGGGGTGATTAATTTTTTTTTGTTGTTTTTTGTTTTGTTTTTTTGTGTTATTATTGTTTTGGTTTGTTTGGTTTATGTTTATTTTTTTTTTTTTATTTCTGTAGCTTTGTTTTACTTCTCTTCTTCAGGTCAGGAATTCCCAACGATGTCCTGTCTCTTAATCCTGATATAAGTCCATAATTTCTTATTTTGAATGATCACCTTTCTGAAATCAATCGAATTAATCATAGTTGAGTGAGCAAGCCGACTACTCTCTCTGACACTTTCTCTTAATATTTTATACCTAACCAGGTAATCTTTCTGAATTAGGTGTAGTTTACAATTTCTTAAAGAAACATGTTTCCCTTCTCAACAAACGTTTACTTTTTGTAGAATCCATGGCTGGTGGTTCTGTGCTTGAACGTATTTTAGTAGGGTATGTTGTCCTCCATACTAAATTCCCAAGTTTAGTATTTTTTATACCACTTCCAAAGGTCATTGGACATTATCTTTAACACTATGAAATCTAAAAAAAGACGACTAAATCATGAGTATCCCTGCGTAATTTTGTATTCTGCTTGGTGTTCCAGAGGCTGATGGTACGTTTTAGTTGGTTTTCTCGAAAGGGTTGAAAGGTGGCTCTCTGAAGGAATTTATGTCCACGTCAACCCAGGCCTGCAATTAATCCTGATTCCCCTAAAGCGCTGGACTTAGGTAAAAAATAAATCCTGAATGCCTTACCACGTGTTTGGTATTGTCCACTGAGATGCACTACTCCAAGGTCTTTGTGATATCAAAAAAAAAACAACATGAGAATTAATATTTTTATTGTATTGCTTACCAAGTATGGCCTCAGTCTCACGCCAACTCAATATCTGGTAAGTTGAAGTCTCCACCAATCCATAATATTGCCCTTCCAGCGTGCCAAATCAATGTCCAGAAATGTCTCTGCAAATAACGAACATACAAATTTTTTACATCTGTGTCTGGAGGTCTGTAACTGATATAACAATGCAGGTCTCTTAATTCCTAAAAATAATCCTACAATTAAACTCACATTTTTTGCCTTATAATAAAACTCACTGCTAAGTTCTTCCTTAATGGCAAGCAAGACTCCCCCACCCCTCTTTTTTCCAAGTGCAGTCCTTTCTATAAATTATCAAAAATCCTCCTCCATTAAAGTCTTCCTGCTGGATGTACCAGTTTCAGCCAAGTTTTTTTGTTCCAATTACAAACACCAAAGTTTTTTTCGGTGACTAAAGTACTGAGTTTCTTCCTTTTTCTTGATAATGACTGAAAGTTTACGACTATGCATTTAAGTGTATCTTTTCTCCTTAATGGTTGGAGTTCAGCTGCACTTTATGATTTGGGAATTTTATCAGTTTTAGAATCCAGGGGTGGTTGCAAACTAGGACAAAATTTCAAGGTTTTTTGGGGGGAACGGTCTGTGAGATAGGGTCAAAGATGGTTGGCTTTTCAGAGCTGCAGTCTTCAGTAGAATCATCAAACAGTCTCGAGACTAAGTTTGAAGCCTGCGGTAAACACGTCCAAGATATAGTCAGAACTATTGCAGTTAGCTCCATAAACTGCTGAATTTAGTAACATACATTGTGTGAAAAACCATGTATTGCTGACGTCACAGGCGAACTGCTTTATTGTTTCCATGTGACTCTCAAATTGCAAACTCACCGCATGGATATTTGCTTTGAGGTGACGGGACCAGGAGTTGAGTTCAGTGTCTCCCCGAGAGTCAGGATAAGGCTTAAGAGCCAGATTTAACTCCCGCTAAGTCTAACCTTTTATTCAATACAATTCCTTTCGCTGTACTATTCCTGATGTAATTAAATCAGGGTTCCAAATCTGGGCCTATAATGGACATGAGAACAGTACTCCACCACAGGGTGTACACAGGAGGCTAACATGTTCAGGTTGGCTCAAATGTTATAACCTGCAAAAATGAAACTAAAGGCCGTCTACATCTACATCTAAAAATTTCCAAAATTAAACTGAGTGCAAGGGATATTGTTGTTTCACCTGTCACATGGTGGAAACAGGCAAGAAAAGTAGAAAACTTAACGAAGCGAGAACAACACGCCGTAGCCATCTTGAAAACAGTAAGAAAGACCGCCTTACCGGAAAGGGTTTAAACACAATTTCGTTAAAAAAAATAAATTAGTGGGGGGGTAGTGAGAGCGTTAAACAACCAACAGCCAACAGTGAAGCTTGATTAAATTCACAGTTACCGTATGAGTAAAAGATATGAAAGGCGCTAAAAAGATGCAAAAAATGAATTAAACGGAAGCTCCAAGAACCAGGCAGCCTCCTTGCAGGACATGCGCGATGTCCAGTGACGCCGCAAGGGCCAAGGAAGCCCTTTTGTTAATGTGGCCACTGGAGCAACCTATACTGACCTGAATTGGCCCTCTGCGCTCAAGACTCCAATGACGGGCCGATATCTTAAAGAAAGAATGTCCTTTCCATGAGGAAGGATCCCGAGAGACAATTATGGCAGAGTGGGAAAAGGGAAAAAAAAAAAAAAATTTTTTTTTTGCGTAGAACCTTCGATTACTGATAGAGGCATCAGAAAAATGCCAACTCACAGGATTGCTTGCTCCTTGGCAGCTGGCCAGCACTTGTCTCCCAGGATTTGCAGTATAATCTGGGAGAGACACAAATCCGAAGACTTTGGAAGCTCTATAAGAATATCTGAGGCTTTTTGCCGAAGTGGAGCGACCCTTTCTTTTTTTCTCTATTTTTCGGTGCTTGGCCAGTGCTGATTAGCTCGTTGTTGGTCAGTCTTTGTGTTCACCTTATTTTACAGTGCTGTGTCGCTTCAGAGTAAATTTTCACAGTGCCGTATCCTTGTGGGTTTTATTTGGAACTGAACCTGTATTGTTTTGGTTGGGGAGAATACAGATCCTTTTTCAGGCTTTAGCCTTTGCTTGTTCACTCCCCCTCTCCAGAAGGCCGAGCCTGTCCTGCCATCCGTGACTCATTCAATTTTATCACCCCGCCACATACTTGGGTGCCTGTTGCTGCGTGAGTGGTTTGGATCGTGGTATTTGATTCACGTGCTTTTTGTTTATGTCGGCCCTTTTCTTTTGGAGTCGTGTACAAGCTAGTTTGAGGGTGGGATCTTTTGGCCCGTCCTGTCAGTACTGTACTCGTGGATCCGTAGTCCATACCCAGGGTCACCTTCCCTTGGCTTGGTGCTGTATTGCCGGCTTCGCATGGGCAAGTGTATTTTCAGTCGCCCTTCAGTGGGCAGTGTGGTTGCTGTCGGCCTGGCCTACCTTTGCGCTGGTACGGGCTAGGGGTGGGTTTTTCCTCCTCTTCTTCGTTGGATGCCGTCCTGCCCAGGCTGTGTGAGCTTCAGCGTGATGAACCATTTCGACACAGACCAAGGCTGTGAGCTGTCCAGTCGCGCGTTGGGTGCCGTCCCGTTAGGGCCAGTGACTCGGCCCCTGTGAAGAACCCTCGGACTTCAGCGCATCGTTTCGGTGGGGACCGACCTACACCTGAGTCGGCGCTGGCGTGGGCTGTCAGGGGTTCTGTTTACACGCCAGGGACATAAACTGAAGGTCATGGGGTGTTCATGTCCTTGCCGTAACTGTTGCCTGTCCTCTGTCATCTGTCCCTGTTGTTGTGTGGCATGTGCATGCCTATAAGCTATTAGAGTCATAGTATCTACCAGGTATTCATTGATATATGTCACCGTTGATCTGTTGATGTCCTAAGGATGGGCCTGCTTGCCATATAGTGTAGGTTTTCCCTTTCTATGAGAGTGTGAGTGATTTTTGCAGGTTCTGTTTTGATTAATAGGAATGTCCTCCCTTTTTCCTCCTTTTGGGTGGCATGGGGGTGTCGAGGACTGGTTTTAATAGGGGAGGGTTTAAACTGGTTGGGCTCTAATTCAAACTTTTTTTCCTCTTCCCCTTGTGCCCTGTAGGGTGATCCACAGAGGGAAACTTTCTCTACTTTCCTTTCTCTCATTACTTTTATTGTGCTGCATCTGTCCTTTCTTTCTTCTGTATGGTCTTAATCCCCCCCTTATGTGTGATTTTTGACACCTTACATTTCATTCGTTCAATAAGTGCATCCTTGTTTGTACTTCATCTTGCCTCTGTGTGTTCGTTTGTGAGCGTATGGTGGGCAGGTGGATCCTTGCTCTCCTCAGAACCTTGTCTTTTGTTGACATTATGAATATACACCACACGCCAGAACCATCACATCAAACAAATCCGTAATACATAATGAGCATAAATAAGCACAGCATGAAGTAACAAATGCAAACCATCAATATATTCTCGCCACCACCAAAGGGCACATTATTTTGTCACATCAAACCAAGCTGGCACCACAGCAGTGTCACCACAAACAGTACATGCTCTTGGCCACATGGCCCTAGTCATACAGTTCTCACACAGGTCAGAAGTCGCTCACGGGAACAGTTTGTGGAGTCTTTTCAGGGACTCCCACACAACAGCAGAACACACGTTGACTCGACGGAAAACGAAGCTGCTCACGGAAGTAGTTCGTGGAGTCCTTCCAAGGATTTCCACAAAACAAAACACAAGTCGTCGTCCCGACGAACACCTGAAGCCATTTGAAACGCTAGAGAGAGAGAGAGAGGAGAGAGTGAGAGAGAGAGAGAGAAGAGAGAGAGAAGAGGAGAGAGAGAGGGTGGGGTGGGTGGAGAAACTCGAAACTCGAAATCTTTAATGAGGGTGAATAGATAGGCTGGAAGCTTTTTTACACTATGCCCTCAAAATGACAATAACAAAAAGGAACAATACGTCGATTTGACAAATTTAAACACAGCAATAAGAAAAACAGCAATTTTTTTAAAGAAAATAGTAAGCAATCTCATTATAACGTATTGCACACACACACACAACACACACACACACACAACACACACACACACAACACACACACACACACACACACACAAAACTGGACATACGTTATACATCACATAGGCATACATAAACATTTCATAAGTCAATCATGTCATATGGCTTATAGCCAGCCGACACGGAGGCCAACTGAGGCTGCTACAACTTGTTTGTGTCAAAAGAAACGTCAAACGTGGGAGAATATACAGTTAAGTGAAACATAATTTACAACTGGTCTATGAAGTATTTGAAATACGCTTTTTTAAACGACGCTAAACTATTTCTGCTTTAAATGTGTAGGTATTTCATTCCATAATTTACTACCAGAGTAAATAATGGATGACTTGAAAAGATCAGTTCGTGGTCGAGGTGTATATAGGATATGTTTCCTCGAATTTTGATTAATGGGAGTTTGTCATGAAGGTAAGGTGGCGCAAGATTATTAATAATTTTATACATAAAGACAGCTTTAGCATAAATATAGTTTTGCATCGTTTAAAAAGCGTATTTCAATCCTCATAGACCAGTTGTAAATTGTTTTCACTTAACTGTATATTCTCCCAAGTTTATGTTGCTTCTTCCTTGCGCGAAACTCTGAAACTATCTGAAGAGATCAAAGGTAAGTGAATTTTCGTTGTTTTATTCGTTTATGTCTCACCTGAAGAAGACCTAAGAGGTTGAAGCGCGTTGTGTTTTGTCTTGTGACTCGTTTGTTCACGTTCTCAGGGCGGTTCGCTAACATTTATTTAAGATTTACATAAAGACAGCTTTATTAAAGCAGCATTTTTGATCGAATGGTAGAATGTTAAGATCTTTATAATCACTAGCTTGTAGAGAAGATTTCAAGAGTATCAGCTTAATAGCCGTCTGTACATGCTTTCTAGTGGTTTAAGCAATTTGTGCTGGCTAAATCCCAGCATGTAGACTG
>CM031622.1:53502551-53527551 GCA_018398815.1 Conus ventricosus
TATATTTTTTTTTTTTTTTTTTTTTTTTTTTTTTTTCTTTTTTTTTTCTTGATGTTTTAATTGCCATAGCAGCGCTGTCTGGTGTTGTGCACTAGGGATAGGTCCTGTGCTTGGCAGAATAACAGGACTAGCCTGACTTGACAAGTTTTTTTTTTTCTTTTCTTATTTCGTGTGCATACCCTTACCGTGAGAATTTGTATCTTTCTTTTCTATATAGTGAGCATTGTTAGGTTGTTTCTATTATTAAGTTCCACATTTTGGAGTGTGAATGTGGGCGCACGCCCTACGGGAAAAAATACATGCTGTGTAGAGAGTGACTGAGAGGGAGAGTGTGCCTTGCATCTAGTTTTATTGGCTGGGTGTAGTTGATAGCGTTGGGGTGTTTGCGTTACTCTGACTTGGGTTCGAGTCCCTTATCGCCGTATCACTTGGTTCATGTATTCTTCCCGTTTAGTAGAATAGAAACCGACCGTTGCTTCCTTTGGTCGTTAGTTGCCCTTACGTTTCGTCGAATCGTGCTGTGCTTGGCTAAGTATAAGTTCTCCCTTTCGAGTTTAAACTGTCAGTCAATGTCGGCCGGCGGTGTTGATTATTTCATCATGCGCGTGTAGTTGTGCGCCGCGTAGATAATATAATTTTCGGCCATCGTTGGTTACCGTTTTTCGTGTCCATTGTATGATCACGAGTAGCAATGATTTTTCAATTTAGCCGTGTTTGCGTTAGATACGTCATCGTCGTGCGGTACCGTATTTCAAAGATAGTGTTGGCCCATTTCGTGTGTGCATAAGTCTGTACTTCGTCCATACATAGGTGCTTCTGTTTTACCACGTCGGTGCTTGCATGGTCTGCGTAAACCTTCGTCAGGTTTAGCACTTGGTGTTGTAGTTTCGTTCGTGTGTCTGAACGGCGTTCCGTTGGTCGTGCGTGTTGCTCGGGTTTGCGCGACTTGTTTAGAGTTTTAATCCCTCGTCGGATATTTATTCCTTTGACTTTGTATTCGTGATCGCCATACTTTGTGTCAGTGTCCACATGGGTTACCCTTAGCCTGCGTGGGGCTGTTCATGGGTTCGAAGACTGGGCTCTATGTTGGATATAGAACGCCTCTTCACGTTCATTGTCTCTAGCTGATTCGTTCTTGGAAATCGTATTGGACTTGTGGTTCCTATATCTTTTCCATACTAGGTTGTGTTGACTCGCGTTCAGTCGTCCTGTTTTGATTTGGGCCTTCATTGCATTAGCAGCTCTCAGTACGTTGCCTAGATTTCAGGTGTTAGTTAACACCGGAAACCCTTTGGGGAGGTTGTGGGTTATGGTAGTCTCTGGTAAATTTAGTTCACTAACTCGTGTTGGTTGTGACCTGGAGAGGACTGGGATTTGCTTTCTATCAACCCATACTTACTGTTAAGCAGTAGGGATTCCCCTTTTCTCTTTTTTCTGAGCATCCATGGAAGGTGTTGGCTGAGCACCTGCTCTTGCTGTTTTGTTGGTATTTGCCCGCTCCGGGCCATGGGTCAGATTTGGTGTAGGGGCTGTGCCTAACTCGGTTGTTGGTTCGCCTGTTCCTCCCTCCTCAGTGTTGTGTTCGGGTCTTTCCCGGGCGGGGGGGGGGGGGGGGGGGGGGGGGGGGGGTCAGGAGAGCAGTTACTCTTTGTTGGTTGCCATCATGACCGTGGAGTTTTCGTATTCCATATGCTGACATTACAGGTGAGATCTCTTCTCTAACAGAGCTTGTTAGTGTGTGCAGAGTGGTAGGGGTGGATCGTTCGTGGCCTTTACTCAGTGCAGCGGTATTGTATGGGTGGCTAGTTATTGCAATCACCACTGTTAGAGATTTTGGAAGTTTTGTGATCGCTTCACCCATTTGGTGTGCTTTATCTGGGTGCTACTAGTGAGTGGGCCAAATCCACTGTGTGACAAGCTCTGTGCTTCATTTTTGCTACTCATCGCAGTGTTACTTGTGCTTAGTGTCAATTTTGTGGTTTCTAGGATGGTTTCCAAGGAGGCTGAGAGGGTGTTAATCCGTGCTCACACTCGACGAGCACTGGGTGGTATCCTTCCGGAACAGGGAAGCCCTATGTCCCAGGCGGCCATGGATACTGGCACCCAGACTATTTTCTCGTCGGGAACTCCTCGTCCTCCGGTGTACTCTACCTTGGCGACCTTGACCCTGCCTGGATCTCTGACCCGTCAGGCCCCTCCCGTCTCAAGTACGCACCCTTCTGCAACCCGTCCGTTGCCCTCGACTGGCGTCTACTCCTTCAACCAGTTGAGATTCCTCTGCGTCAGGAGGAGGATCGTTGCTCGTTCAGGGAGGAGAGGGCCCGGGAAAGGAGCGAGAACGGTAAGAGAAGGAGAGAAGAGATCGGAGATGGGTGTTGGACATGGAGGAGAGGAGATTTGAGAGAGAGAAGCCCAGGAAAAAAGAACAAAGGAAGAGAAGGAAGCGCAGGAAAGGAGAGAGAAGGAAGAGAGGGAAGAACGAGCTCAGAGGTGGGAGATGGAGATGGAGGAGAAGCACCTGAAGCAGGAGATGTGGATCCAGAGGCGTATGGCAGAACCCCAGCCCCATGCTCCTGACCTAGAAACCGTATTTCAGCAGGAGGGTGAGCGTATGCGACAGGAAGCTATTAGACCAGCTGGCTGTTCCGGCAGCTGTCGACATAAAGCCACCTGCAGAACGCTACCTCTACCACCACCTCCAAGTGTTCCTGGTTCAGACCATGGGGATTTCTCTCCTCCGCCGTTTCCTGAGCCGTATGTGGTACCACCCAAGTTGCTAATGTCCACATACAACGCCCAGGAAAGTATCGATGCTAATGTCAAACATTTTGAACGGGTGGCAGCTGCATACAACATGTCACAGCAACAGAAGGCGCTCTACCTCATTACTGGGTTCTTCTTCTTCTAAAATACTGGTCCACTCAAAAAACGAGCAGGTCACCAGCGCGCATGCTAAAAAAGCAAAACAAACAACATAAAACAGTGCGACCAGTCGTTGGCCCGGGAGCAAACCCGGCAACAAGGGGTCGCACTCGATGTTCAAGAAGTTAAAAGCAATGGCCAATTCAGGCCCAGGTAACCAAAAAATATCTGGGGAAGTTAAAATAAAAAAATCGTCAATATCCCGTTTAAAAAGGTCGTATCAATTTTTTTTTAAAAATTTGAGGACTGAATTTTGGCAATCTTGTTGGCCCCACGGCAGTGGTTCCACAGCCGTTAAGAACTGGGGTAAAATAAATTGTAAGTGGCTGTAAATATTTGATGCAGGTTTAGTTTAAATTGACCGCCACAAATGGTGTTTATTTTTAAATCAATATTGTTGTTCCATTGGGTATCAATGATTTTTAGCTTTCCCCTTTTGAAGATGTTAAGTTTGCAAAAAGCTCTTCTCTCATTCAAAGGGTTTTTCCATTTTTTAATTTTCCCTCATGTTCTTCCTGATTCCCCTTTTCTTGATGGGTTTCCTTTTCGAACCGTCCCTGTTTCTTTCTAAATTCTTTTCGAGGTTTTAAATTGCCCTTTTTGAGGGGAAGGTTTCCCCGACTGAAAAACCATATTCCAGAAAGGGTTTTTAACCAGTGTTTTGTAGCAGTCGTTTTTAAAACCTTTTTGGGGGGCCCAGTCTTGATTTTCCCTGTATAAGAAAGCAAAGATGTTATTTGTTTTCCCTTACATATAAATTGTAATTTTCCCTTTTATTTGAGCGACTACTAAAAATCACGCCTAAAAAAATTTTCCCAGCTTTGGTTTTTTTTATGAATAATTTTTTAAATTAGATTATTCTGATTAGTTGGGGGAGCGTTTTTAAAACATATCGAAAACACTTGGCACTTTTGGGGATAAAATTTCCCAATTTTCCAGTTCTTCCTTTCTTGTAAAGGGGTTAGATATTCTTGTAGAATGCGTGTATCATTCTTGCTTTGATTTTCTATATACTAAGCTGTCATTTTAAAAAAAAACCCTTTAAAGTATTTCCCGGAGAGGGGATTTCAAACTTATGCCCAATTTTATAAATTAAGAAAAAAAAAGGGGCCCCAAAACAGTTCCCTGTGGTACACCGAAAAGGGGATGGTTTACAAGGGGAGGGAGGGACCCTTCCACAAACAACTTTCTGCGTTTTTCCCAACGAGGGGGGATTTTACCCCTTTTTAGAAAAAGAACCCCCAAAATGCCTATGTGTTCAAAATTTAAGCGCGGGGCCCACTGGTAAAACCTTATCAAAGGCTTTAGAAAAGTCTAATAAAATTGCATCTATTTGTTTGGCTGTTGTTAAGACAGTTTAAAATCATTGAGAGTTGTTATAAGTTGGTCTCAAAAACCCCTTCCCGCGTCTTAAAACCAGTGGGCGTTATTTAAGAAGTCATATTATGTGTTCAAGGTTTTTGCTGATTGGAGGAAGAAAAAGGGGTGGATATTTTCTCTGTTTTTGGGGTTTTGTCACCCTTTTTGTTGGGGGAAAAATTTGCTCGCATCTCACCACTCATCGGTATTACCCCCGGCCAGTAAAGCTTGGTAAAGTAGTTTGTAAAAACCCTCACAAAATTCATGGCACATAAATTTTAAAGAGCTTCCCAAAGGGAACCCCCATCGGGGCCCAGTAGCTTTGTTTTCTTTGGGATTTTGGTCGTAACTAAAAAACCCCGGCTTTTTTTTATTTTGGGTGTTTTTAATTTAGGGGTTTATCATCATCCTTTAGTCAAACTTTTTTTTAAAAGGCTTGGGTTTTTGAGAAAACCCAAACCCCGAAACTGCTTGTTTAGGGAATTTGCTTTCCCTTCAGGCTCTTGTATTAGGTTATTCTGGTTGTTTCTCGGGTTCTGGAACCCCAAACGTTGTCCTGTCTCTTACTCTTATAAGACCATAATTTTTTAAATTTTGTAAATCACCTTTTTAAAATTAAAGGGAATTAACTTATTTGGGAAAGTGAGCAAGCCTAAAACTCTTTTCACTTTCTTTTTTTTTTGGTTTTTTCCCAAACCCAAGAAATTTTTTTCTAAAATTAGGGTTTTTATTTTCAATTTCTTAAAGAAACGATGTTTCCCTTCAAAAACAAACTTTTAAACTTTTTGTAGAAATTTCCATGGCGGGGTGTTCTTGCTTAAATTTATTTTAGTAGGTATGTTGTCATCCATTTAAATTCCAAGTTTGTTTTTTATACACTTCCAAAGGGCTTTTTCCCTTATCTTTAACACTATGAGATCTAAAAAAAGACGACCCGAAAACAGGGATCCCTGCGTAAATTTTTGGAAGTCTGCCTTTTGGTTCCCGAGGCGGGTGGTACGTTTAGTTGGTTTTTTTTCAAAGGGTTTAAAGGTGCTCTTGAGAGGAAATTAAAGTCACGATCACCGGCCCGCAAAATTTAATTTCCCGATTCCCCAAAAACGCCCGGACACAAATTTGGGAAAAAAAAAATCCGGGTTGGGCCCTTTCCACGTGTTGGTATTTCAAATGGGCGGACTACTCCAAAGGGCTTTGGTGATATCAAAAAAAAAAACTGAGAAATTTAAAATTTTTATTTTATTGATTTTCCAAGTATGGCATTTTCACGCCCCAAACAATTTTTCTGTTAAGTTGAAAACTCCCCCCAATCCATATTTTTGGGCCTTCCCCATTGGCCAAAAAAAAATGTCAGAAAAGTCTCTGCAAATAGGGCGAACATACATTTTTTATCTGTGTTGGGGGCTGTTTTAAAATGGGAAATTTTTAAGCAGGTTTTCTTTTTTCCTAAAATTTTAAACCTACAAAATAAAAATCACTAATTTTTTTTCCTTTATATAAAAAAATCATGGGGTAAGGGTTTTTCCTTTTGGCAATTTAAGACTCCCCCCCCCTTTTTTCCAAATCTGTCCTTTTATAAATATCAAAAAACCCCATTTGAAGTTCACCCGCTGGATGTTCCAGTTTTTTAGCCAAGTTTTTTTTTTCCCCAAATTTCAAAACAATGTTTTTTTCGGTTTACTAAAGTATGAGGTTTTTTTTTTTTTCTTTATAAGTGACTGAAGTTTCGGACTATGCTTTAAGTGTTTCTTTTCTCTTAATGGTTTGGAGTTTAGCTGCACTTTATGATTTGGGTTTTATCAGTTTTTGTTTCAGGGGGGGATGGGGAAACTTAGGACCCAAAAATTTCCCAAAGGGTTTTTTTTGGGGGAAAGGTCTGGGGTTTGGGTCAAAATTTTTGCTTTCTGGCTGCAGTCTTTAGGAGAATTTTTTCAAAAAGGCTCGAACTTTTAAAATTTGGAAGCCCGGGGTTAAAACCCGCCAAGATTTATCACTATTGCATAATGTTTATAAACTTTCTGAAATTTTGTAACATACATTTTGTGGATTTCCATGGGATTGCAGACGTCACAGGCAAAAAGCTTTATGGGTTCCATGTGACTCTCAAATTGCAAAATCCCATGGATATTTTTTCTTTTGTGGACGGACCCGGATTTAGGGTTTTGTGTCTCCCCATAGCCCCGGATAAGGCTTAAGGCCCTGATTTAACTCCCCTAAGTCTAACCCCTTTTTTCAAACAATTCCCTTTTCGCTTTTACTATTTTTGATGTTAAATTTAAATCAGGGGTTTAAACTGGGGGTAAATAATGGATGAGAAACAGTACTCACCCCAGGTGTTTTTCGGAGGCTAACAAAGGTTCAGGTTTTTACAAAGTTTTATAAAATGCAAAATTTGGAAAATAAAAGGGGTCTACATCAAATCTAAAATTTCAAAAATTTTAAAAGGGGTGCTAGGGTTTTTGGGGTTCCCGGCACATGTGGAAACAGCAAGGAAAAAAATAGAAAACTTAACGAAGCCCAGGGAAAAAAACGCCGGTAGCCCCTCTTGAAAAGCCAAGTAAGAAAGACTCGCCTTACCTGAAAGGGTTTTAAACACAATTTCGTTAAAAAAATAAAATTTAGCGTTAAACTACCAACAGCCAACAGTGCAGATTATTAAATTCACAGTTACTCGTATGAGTAAAAGATATAAAGGCGTAAAAGATGCAAAAATGAATTTAAAACGGAAGCTCCAAGAACCAGGCAGCCTCCTTGCTGGACATGCGCAATGTCCAGTGACCCGCAAGGCCAAGGAAGCCTTTGTTAATGTGGCCACTGGAGCAACCTATACTGACCTGAAGTTGGCTTGCGCTCAAGACTCCATATGACGGCCGAATCTTATAGAAAGAAGTTCCATTCCATGAGGAAGGAGCCCGAAGAGACATTTTGGCAGTGTGGAGAAAAATTGCGTAGAACCTTCGATTACTGGATTGAGGCATCAGAAATGCCACTCACAGATTGCTTGCTCCTTGAGCAGCTGGCCAGCACTGTCTCCAGGATTTGCAGTATAATCTGGGAGAGACACATCCGAAGACTTTTGTGGAAGCTCTTAAGATATCTGAGGCTTTTGCCGAAGTGGAGCGACACTTCTTTTTCTCTATTTTTCTGTGCTTGCCAGTGCTGTTTAGCTCGTTGTTTGGTCCAGTCTTTGGTTTCACCTTATTTTCAGTGCTGTGTCACTTCAGGTATCATTTTCACAGTGCCGTATCCTTGGTGGGTTTTATTTGGAACTGAACGCTGTTTGTTTTGGTTGGGGAGAATACATATCCTTTTCAGGCTTTATCCTTGGCTTGTTCACTCTCTCAGAGGCCAGCCAGTCCGTGCCATCCGTGACTCATTCAATTTCATCACCCCGCCACCATACTTGGGACCTGTTGGCTGCGTGAGTGGATGGGATGCGTGTGTGATTCACGTGCTTTTTGTTTATGTCGGCCATTTTCTTTTTGAGTCGTGTACATGCTTGTGTTGAGGGTGGGATCTTTTGGCCCTGTCCTGTCAGTACTGTACTCGTTGGATCCGAGTCCAGACCCAGGGTCACCTTCCTTGGCTTGGTGGCTGTATTGCCCTTCGCTGGGCAGTGTATTTGTCAGTCTGCCCTTCAGTGGGCAGTGGTGTTTGCTGTCGGCCTGGCCTACCTTCGCTGGTACGGGCCAGGGGTGGTTTTCCTCCTCTTCTTCGTTTCCGTCCTGCACAGGCTGTGTGAGCTTTCGAGCGTGACCAGTTTCGAGCACACCAAGCTGTGAGCTGTCCAGTCTGCGCGTTGGGTGCCGTCCAGTTAGGGCCTGTGACTCGGCCTGTGAAGAACCCTCGGACTTCAGCGCATCGTTCTGGTGGGGACCGACCTACCCTGAGGTCGTCGCTGGCTTGGGCTGTCAGGGGTTCTGTTTACACGCCAGGGACATAAACTGAAAGGTCATGTGTTCATGTCCATGCCGTAAACTGTTGCCTGTCTCTGTCATATGTCCTGTTGGTGTGTGCATGTGCATGCCTATAAGCTTATTAGAGTCATAGTATCTACCAGGTATTCATTGTATTATGTCACCTTGACCTGTTGATGTCTAAGGATGGGCCTGCTTGCCATATTGTGTAGTTTTCCTTTTCTTGAGAGTGTGAGTGATTTTGCAGGTTCTGTTTTGATTATAGGAATTGTCCCTCCCTTTTTCTCCTTTGGGTGGCTTGGGGGTTGTCGAGGACTGGTTTTAAGTAGGGGAGGGGTTTAACTGGGCTCTATTTCAAACTTTCTTTTTCTCTTCCCCTTGTGTCCCTGTAGGGTAGTCCAGCAGAGGGAAACTTTCTCTTCTTTCCTTTCTCTCATTTACTTTTATTTTGCTGGCATCTGTCTTTCTTTTCTTCTGTATGGTCTTATCCCCCCCTTAGTGTGTGATTTTTGACACATTATTTTATGTCGTTCAATTAAAGTAGCATCCTTGTTTGTACTTCTCTTGCCTCTGTGTGTTCGTTTGTGAGCGTATGGTGGCAGGTGGATCCTTGCCCTCCTCAGAACCTTGTCTTTTGTGACATATATGAATATACACACACTGCCTGAACCATCACATCAAACAAATACGTAATACATAATGAGCATAAATAAGCACAGCATGAAGTAACAAATGCAAACCATCAATATATTCTCGCCACCACCAAAGGGCACATTATTTTGTCACATCAAACCAAGCTGGCACCCACAGCAGTGTCACCACAAACAGTACATGCTCTTGGCCACATGGCCCTAGTCATACAGTTCTCACACAGGTCAGAAGTCGCTCACGGGAACAGTTTGTGGAGTCTTTTCAGGGACTCCCACACAACAGCAGAACACACGTTGACTCGACGGAAAACGAAGCTGCTCACGGAAGTAGTTCGTGGAGTCCTTCCAAGGATTTCCACAAAACAAAACACAAGTCGTCGTCCCGACGAACACCTGAAGCCATTTGAAACGCTAGAGAGAGAGAGAGAGGAGAGAGAGAGGAGAGATGAGAGAGAGAGAGAGAGAGAGAGAGAGAGGGGTGGGGTGGGTGGAGAAACTCGAAACTCGAAATCTTTAATGAGGGTGAATAGATAGGCTGGAAGCTTTTTTACACTATGCCCTCAAAATGACAATAACAAAAGGAACAATACGTCGATTTGACAAATTTAAACACAGCAATAAGAAAAACAGCAATTTTTTTAAAGAAAATAGTAAGCAATCTCATTATAACGTATTGCACACACACACACCACACACACCACACACACACACACACACACACACACACACACACACACACACACACACACAAAACTGGACATACGTATACATCACATAGGCATACATAAACATTTCATAAGTCAATCATGTCATATGGCTTATAGCCCAGCCGACCACGGAGGCCAACTGAGGCTGCTACAACTTGTTTGTGTCAAAAAGAAACGTCAAACGTGGGAGAATATACAGTTAAGTGAAACATAATTTACAACTGGTCTATGAAGTATTTGAAATACGCTTTTTTAAACGACGCTAAACTATTTTCTGCTTTAAATGTGTAGGTATTTCATTCCATAATTTACTACCAGAGTAAATAATGGATGACTTGAAAAGATCAGTTCGTGGTCGAGGTGTATATAGGATATTTTTCCCTCGAATTTTGATTAATGGGAGTTTGTCATGAAGGTAAGGTGGCGCAAGATTATTAATAATTTTATACATAAAGACAGCTTTAGCATAAATATAGTTTTGCATCGTTTAAAAAAGCGTATTTCAAATACCTCATAGACCAGTTGTAAATTGTGTTTCACTTAACTGTATATTCTCCCAAGTTTATGTTGCCTTCTTCCTTGCGCTAAACTCTGAAACTATCTGAAGAGATCAAAGGTAAGTGAATTTTCGTTGTTTTATTCGTTTATGTCTCACCTGAAGAAGACCTAAGAGGTTGAAGCGCGTTGTGTTTTGTCTTGTGACTCGTTTGTTCACGTTCTCAGGGCGGTTCGCTAACATTTATTTAAGATTTACATAAAGACAGCTTTATTAAAGCAGCATTTTTGATCGAATGGTAGAATGTTAAGATCTTTATAATCACTAGCTTGTAGAGAAGATTTCAAGAGTATCAGCTTAATAGCGCGTCTGTACATGCTTTCTAGTGGTTTTAAGCAATTTGTGCTGGCTAAATCCCAGCATGTAGAGGCGTAGTTAATGTCTGGATGTAATATGCATAGAAATATAACTTTCTGGTATGTTGATCAAGGAAATTCTTGATTCGGTTCAACAAGAATAATTTTTTAGATAACCTTTTAGACAAATCAGAAATGTGATTAGACCATGAAAGATTATTATCAACTGTAAGGCCTAATAATTTGTGTGATTTAACTTCTTCTAAGACTTTATCTTGCATACGTATTTTAAACAAATCAGCTTTCATATTTTGACGTTTTTGTCTGGTTGTAGTCATCATAAATTTAGACTTTTGAGGATGGAGGGCCATATGATTCAGATTAGTCCACTTTGCAAGTTTATTAAGATCATTCTGTAATTTGATACATACTGAGTCAGCATCTTTGTCTTTATTATAGAGAGTAGCGTCATCAGCAAAAATCTTACAGGGAGAAGATATATGTAAAGGAAGATCATTTATATAAACTGAGAATAAGATAGGCCCCAGGACTGACCCTTGGAGAACGCCATAATTTACTGGCATAAGAGAGGAAGTAACGGAATTTTTAAAGACTACTTGTCGCCTACAGTTGAGAAATGAGGAAATGAGTTTAAGAGCTTCAGCGGATAAACCATACAATGTTAATTTTCTTAACAGTAAATTGTGATCTATAGTGTCAAATGCTTTAGCGAAGTCGACAAAAAGTGTTCCTGTGAAGAAATCATTGTTTATGTTTAAATGCCATTGCTCAATTATGTTAGTGAGCAAGGTGTGACAAGAGTGATTTTCTCTAAATCCGCTTTGATTTGAATGTAATAAGTAGTATTTTTATGAAATGTTTGTGGATGTTACATTTGATGTGTTTTTCAAGGGGTATAGATAGAATAGATAGGACAGAGATAGGTCTATAGTTAGAAGGATCAATGGGATCACCAGATTTTTTAAAAAGCTAAAACTTTAGCATCTTTGAAGGATTGTGGATAACAACCTTTATCAATGGAAAGATTGTAAGTGTATGTAAGATGCTCTGATATAATCGGAGCAGCAATTTTCAAAATTTTACCATCTATGAGAGAGAGAGAGAGAGAGAGAGAGAGAGAGAGAGAGAGAGAGAGAGAGGAGAGGAGAGAGAGAGAGAGAGAGAGAGAGAGAGAGAACGAACGAACGAACGAAATTTGTTTAATGAGGGAAAAGAATAAGCACATGGCAGGCTTGTTTGCATCTTGCCCTCAAAAATGAAAAAGAAACATTTCAAACACAAAAGCCACCCTCCACACCCCAACCATTAACCAAACACCCACCTGTCGCACAATCCTTTCCAAGCACTCTACACACCCAATGATAATGATGAAAAATACCCAATGATAATAGCAATAACAATAGTAATGAATGATAATGATTAAAAATAATAACATTACAATTCAAATATAAGAACATGCGCACATACGTACATATGCATTGTCAAACATTACATCTATCGAATAGCATGATCTGAAACAGAGAGAAACACAGAACACAATCACAAATAGAAATCACCATGATAGTAAATCAATATTAAAACCAAGAATCTGTTCCGGAAGAGGGCGTACAGCACACATTTTTGTGTCCTCCAGATACGCACGCAATTCCCCTTTCCCGTCTATCTCCTGTTCTCTGCAAATAATTCCATCCTTGACCCTCGTCACAAACACCCCACCTCACCCCATCTACCCCTCCGTTCACAACCAACCCTTCTCAAACAGAGAGAGAGAGAGAGAGAGAGAGAGAGAGAGAGAGAGAGAGAGAGAGAGAGAGGAGAGAGAGAGAGGAGAGAGAGAGAGAGAGAGAGAGAGGGGGGCCGGATATAAAAGTAAATATTCACTGATCATAAGGATCAGGATATGCTGTTCATGTATTGCGTCATAATGTGTGTTTGATATTTGTTTTTAAAGACTCAGAGGCTTGTATTTACATCAAATGAAGTTGTAACAGAATTCCATAAGCAGCCACCAGAGTGCAACAAGCTTGATTTAAACAGATCTATTCTCGGAAGAGGTACTTTTATCTTGTAAACATGACCAGTCTTCTACATTTCGAATCTATTTTTCAAAGCCATAGGGGCACGTCGGACATTATATTAAACATTAAGATAGCTTTGTTGTAAACTAGTTTCCATTTTAGAGGCAGAATTCCTAAATGTTCATATTCTGAGAAAGTAGGGGAGGAGGACTTCAGGAGGATCAGTTTAATGGCACGTCTATGTAAGCTGAATACAGGTTTTAAAATATTATCACTAGCAGAATCACATATTGTTGAGGCATAGTTTATGTAAGATTCAACATAGGCATGAAAGAAGAACTTATAGCTATGTTGGTCAAATAAGTGTTTAATTCTGGAAAGCTGATAAATCTTTCTGGACACATTTTTACATAATAACGCAATATGATTCGACCATGACAGATTGATATTAATAATAACACCTAGGATCATATGGTGATAATCTTCCTCGAGATTTTCTCCATTTATACAAAAGTAATTATTGCTACAAGAAAGATTTTGACGTTTTTGTCTGGTAGTAATTAATAAGTATTTAGTTGTTGTTTTTTGTTTTTGTTTTTTGGGTAGAGTCGCATATGATTAAGTTCAGACCATTCAGATAACTTACTGATACTTTCTTGAAAGGAGATAAAAATGCTATCTAATCTATCGTGACAGGTGTGGATAGTGGTATGATTGTCAATCATCTCATATAAAGTTGTGACAAACAGAGGTAGATCGATTATATATGTAGAAATAGTATTGGACCAAGGACTGAGCCTTGAGGGACGCCGTACTTAACAGGTAGAATGGAAGAATTTGATCTTTTTACCGAAACACACTGTTTCCTGTCTAAGCGAAATGAAGATAGAAGTTCCAAAGCGTTGTCAGTTAGGCCATAGATCTTTAATTTCTCAAGTAGCAGACTGTGGTCGATGACATCAAATGCTTTCATAAAGTCTACTACTAGAATACCTGTGATTTTATTATTGTTTATGTTAGTTTATGTTGTTTATGTTAGTAAGCCACTTGTCAACAAGATTAGTTAATGCTGTGTGGCAAGAATGGTTGGCCCTGGATCCGGACTGGTTTGGATGAAACAGATCAAAGGAGTTGAAATGATTATGAATTTGTTTGTTTACATGATCTTCCAAAGGTTTAGCGAGTATAGACAAGATGGAGATGGGTCTATAATTTGAGGGATCAGCATAGTCACCTGATTTATAGATGGGTATAACTTAAACAACTTTAAAGCTTTTGGAATATAATTTTTTGCAAGGCATAGGTTATAGATGTAAGTAAGCGTTTCGGCGATTACAGGGGCTGACAATTTCAAGATTTCCTCATCAATGCCATCAAGACCACTTGTGTTACTTTGTTTTTGGCTACTAAGAGATTTATACACTTCACACACACCCGTGATTAGAATATTTGAAAGAGAGGATATATTTCTAGAATTGCAAAAGTCCTGAAAAAATATCTAATTTATTTTCTGACGTTCTGTTTTTTTATTGTTGAGTTAGCTATGTCACAAAAATGTGTATTCAAGACATCAGATGATAAATCTTTTGGCGAGGTAGTACGACCTTTGACAATTTATTAGTAAGCTCGTTTATCGCTTTCCAGATAGATCTCTTATCTGCTTTGGAAGAAATAAGATCTTTAAAAAATCTTTTCCTTTGAAGATCGTTTTAGGTAATTGACTAAGTTTCTTTCTTTTTTTTTTATAGGAATCTCGACTCCCTGACACTAACAGCGACGCTCTTAAGTCGGTAGCAGTGTCTATATCTTTAGTTATCCAGTTTTTTTTAGGATTGTTACTAACACACATTGTTTTAAATGGGGCATGCTTATTATAAACATTAAAGAAACTGTGATACCAGACTTCTAAAGCCTTGTCGGGATCTGTGAATTGATAGACCGTGGAAAGGAATGAGTTCACTAAATCCCGCTGAAAGGAGTCATTGTCGAATTTTGAAAAGTTTCCGTAGGTAATTATTTTGTGGAAATTTGTTTGAACTTTAACTCCTCGCTTGAGAGAGAAAGAGAGAGAGAGAGAGAGAGAGAGAGAGAGAGAGAAAAGAGAGAGAGAGAGAGAGAGAGAGAGAGAGAGAGAGAGAGAGACAGACAGACAGACAGACAGACAGACAGACAGACAGACAGAGGGAGATATGCGCCTTCGCGCACGAGCCCGCACACACACACACTTACAGACAGACACACACACACACACACACACACACACACACACACACACACACACACACACACACACACACACACACACACACACACACACCACGTGCGCGCGCGCGTTTTGTCATGAGAGCAAGCCTTGTCTTCTGATTGGTTGTTCATTAAAGCAAGTTTTAAAATGCTACCCAAAATCCAGAAAACTGCACAAAATTGATATAAGTATGGACTGAAACTGCCTGTTCCGCAAAATAATGCCAATACTGTCAACGCATTTAATGATATATGACAAGGTTTTAACACTAAATAATGTCAATGAATTTAACGAATATGAAAAAGGTTTGAACTCTAAATCGTAATAACATGCACAGCTTTTCTGTCTGTCAAATAATTCAATGCATTTAGGTTTGAGCTCTAAATCGTAGTGACATGCACAACCGTTTTGTCTGGCAAAAAGTGACATATGAAAACGTTTAAACTCTAAATCGTAATAACATGCATAGCTGTTTTGTGTGCGTAGATAATAAAAAAGAAACCAGCGACGAGGAGATGCTACAATGGGCAGGACAGAAGCTAGGTACCAGACGGATCCGGACTGAGGCGGGAGTCTGGCGGAATAGGACACACCCATCAGAAGTCTGGCGGAATAGGACACACCCATCAGATGTCTGCGGAATAGGACACACCCATCAGAAGTCTGCGGACACACCCATCAGAAGTCTGCGGACACACCCATCAGAAATCTGGCGGAATAGGACACACCCATCAAAAGTCTGGCGAAATAGGATGCACCCATCAGAAGTCGGACGGAATAGGACACCCCATCAGAAGTCGGACGGAATAGGACACACCCATCAGAAGTCGGACGAAATAGGACACACCCATCAGAAGTCTGGCGGAATAGGACACCCATCAGAAGTCGGACGGAATAGGACACACCCATCAGAAGTCGGACGGAATAGGAACCACCCATCAGAAGTCGGACGGAATAGGACACACCCATCAGAAGTCGGACGGAATAGGACACACCATCAGAAGTGGACGGAATAGGACACCCATCAGTAGTCGGACGGAATAGGACACACCCCTCAGAAGTCTGGCGAAATAGGACACACCCATCAGAAGTCTGGCGGAATAGGACACACCATCAGAAGTCGGACGGAATAGGACACACCCATCAGAAGTCTGACGGAATAGGACACACACATCAGAAGTCTGGCGGAATAGGACACACCATCAGAAGTCGGACGGAATAGGACACACCCATCAGAAGTCTAGCGGAATAGGACACACCCATCAGAAGTCTGGCGGAATAGGACACACCACCAGAAGTCTGCGTTCTCTAATCTGGAAGCCGCAAGAACAAGAGGATGGCCGAGACACAGCTGCACACGTGAGCAGGAAACTCGAGTTACAGAACAAAAGGAATCAACAGGACACGAGAGAGAAAGAGCGGCTCAGACTACAGCTTGCTCACTGGCGGACGTCGGTGATGGAGGACGTCGGTGATGGAGGACGTCGGTGATGGAGGACGTCGGTGATGGAGGACGTCGGTGATGGCTTCCGCTCAGTTGATGGACTGAAAGCAAAAGTCAATAAACTGTGAACATTATATTGTGAAAAAGAAAGCATTTTGCAGTCAATAAGTATATCTTGGCTTCGCTTGGCCATTTGTGTGTGTCAGAAAGTGTTAGAGATAGTTTTAAAAGTTGTTTTAGGATTTTTTATAATCTCCGCATCTGTGGAGTATGGCCTTGGTGAAGCCGAGGCAACGCTGAGGAATATAAGTCAGTGTCCGCCCGTGTGCGGTCTTTTTCTGAATGCATGAAGGTGTGGGCCGCTTGGTAAGTATAGCTCGGATTTCAGGTTTCAGTTGTAGTTCATTTCGACTTAGAGGTTTAGGATGTTTCGAAATAGGAACAAGAGTTTAATATATTTTATCCGGTTTTGCAGGCATCATGTTTGATAGTGGGCGGCCGCTGTTGCACACCGCGTTGGCTGAGTGAACTTAATGTTATGGAGGAGCTTGCGTGTGGCTGAAGTTCGCAGTTGCGTGTTGTGGGTTTTGTGTTGAGTCGAGTGTTAAGTTTTGAGCGACTGGAGCATGGGTCTGGGAAATGTTGTCGTAAGAATGCTCGGGTAATTGGGAGAGCGTAGGGTGTGAATTAATTTGTTAGTTGGGCACTTGGGAAGTTATTTAATTTGGTTAGGGGTCAGAGGTTAGGTGAGTTCTAGGTTACAGTTAGGGGAGTAGTTTGTTAGGGAGTGTCAGTTGGTTTAGAAATAAAGTAATGTTTAGGGTTGGCTAATTTAAGTTAATTGGTGATTTTGTGTGCAAAAATTTTATGTTAAGTTATGAATGTGAAGTTTAAGTTGTTTTTCGTACAAGTAAAGTTGGAACTTGTATTTCGTTGAGTCTGTTATAATGTTGGAGAGACAGCAGACGACTGTTTGAGGAAGTGAGTTACATGGTTGTTGTCGGGTGTGGCGAAGCGTGAGAGTGAGCCTATGGACAATTGCACAGTTATTATAAAAGTCGTGAGCTGTTAGTGTTTCATTCTCTATTAAAAACAGAGTAAAAAACAGGTAAACCGGTTCGTGACATTAGTGGCGAGCCTGCATTTTTTCAATATTGTGTTGTTGTCATCAGTAGTAGGATGGTCAGTGAAACATGTAGTAACTATTTTCTAGATTTATTTTGGGAAAAATAGTAATATTTATATATTTAGAAGTGACATTGATTATAGTCATTGTTGTATGAAATTTATTTATACTGTAATGTTTTTCTAATACATTTTTCTTTTCTATATTTTATTTGCCGTTGACGACTCTCGACCACTGCGAGGAAAACGGTCAGAAGAGGTTTAACAGACGCATTCTGGTGTGAGGGCTGCTGTCTGATGTGAACAGTCGTACCAGGCGCAAAACTCCGTACTCTTGGGTGAGTCACTTCTTGGACTGTTATCAAGGTCGGGCTGTCACGACAGGCAATTTAGTTAAATTTAGAGATATCTAGAAAATTACTAGGTCTGACTTATATTACACTTGTGGGATATTGTAATTGTGAATGTGGAAAATGTATTCATTGCTGTACTAATGAATTCAGCAGTATTTTGCTGAAGTTGGAGTAAGCAGTATTATGTTTGTATTTGCTGAAGTTGGAGTAAGCAATAATATATTTACATTTGTTAAAATGGGAGTCATTAAAATTTTTTGTCATTGTAAACTGCTAAACATTGGATTCAGCAGTAAAATAAGTGATTTTCATTGCTGGAAATAATAGCAAATAGTTCTATAATTTTTTCTTTCCTTTGTAGTGGGGGCTACATTTTTCTTCTTCAAATTGAGTTAAAAATTTGTGTACATAAATTTTCATTCTTTACAGTTGTCAATATTTGGTCTCTGTGGACTTAGTTTTTTTTTTTTCTCAAGAGTACCAATATTGTTTAAATGGCGGGGGTTCCTCTTGACCCGCTAGACCAGCTCGTGGCTGAGTTACAAAGAGAAGCTAATTTGCTTGAGTTGTCGCAAGTAGCGAAAACTAAGCATATTCGTGAAGGCCTGGTAGAGGCTAGAGCAAGAGCTGTATAAGAATGAAGCAGAGGCTAGAGCAGAGCTGAAAAGAATGAAGCAGAATTTTTGATGCACCATAGAGAAATGGAATTGAAGGAAAGGGAGCTGATGTTACAGACTGAAAGAGGAAAGAGGGAACTTGAATTGAAAGAGAATGAAAACAGAAAAGAATTTGAATTAAAGGTGAGAGAAATAGAATTAAAAGAAAGAGAATTAGAGTTGCAGGAAACTCTTAAAAATCTGAAAAAAGAGAATATGCTGAAGATAAAAAACAGCTGAAGCTTTTGCTCAAGCTCGTACCCGTCCCAATTCCTTACTTTGATGACGACAGGATGATATTGAAAGTTACCTGTTCAGATTTGAACAGCATGCAAAATCGTAGGATGGAAAAGGGATGACTGGGCATCAATTCTTTCTGGATGTTTGAAGGAAAGGCTTTGACGTATTATTATGAGCTGTTATCCTCTCAGCCTAATAGAACGTTCAAAGAGTTGAGTGAGCCTTTGTTGGAGCGCTTTCAGTGTACAAAGGAGGATTTCGTGAGAAATTCCGCACTATTAGCCAGAACAAAGTGAGACCTTTCAGTTTTTTTTTGATAGGTTGCACCGCTTTTTCATGCGATGGATAGACTTGTCAGGAGTTCAAAAATCATTTGAAGGTTCTTTTGATTTGTTGATCACTGAACAATTTCTGTCGTCATGTTCTGCAAAGTTAGTAACCTTTTTGAAGGAAACTCGTTTTTCAGATGTGAAAGATTTGGTTGAGAGGGACTGAAAGATACAGAGAAGTACATAAGAGTGAAACCTTGGGACGTGGGGAAAAAGTTCACCATTTTGCACACGCTACTGTGTCGGGGATTCCACCAACTAGTGGTGATTCCAGATATTCTAGAGGAGGACATGGGGGTTACCGTGGGTACAGCAGGTACCCAAGGAAATCTTATGTTTCAAATACCAGAGGGTCGGGAAAACACTACTTTCCGTGTTGAGAACAGGAAAGCAGAACACATGACACAGTCCAAAGCATTTGTCAACACAAACCAGAATGTGCCAACTAGCACAAGTCCAAAGAAAGGCAGAACATGCTACTGGTGTGGTGACAGTAAGCACCTTCTAAAAGACTGTGACCGAAAACCAATGCTGAAGTCACAGATAGGCTCCATCAGGTTGTCTGTACACATGGCTTTGCCCAAAGAAATTCAAACATTGTCAGGGTACAGTGAATGGACAGGAAGCTACTGTCATGTTGGATTCAGGTTGCACTACAGTAGGAGTCAGAAAATCATTAGTTTCAAAAGAACAGTATGTGGATGAAACAATCTCCTGTTACCATGTTTAGTGGTGAAACTGTTGATTTTCCTGTAGCAGTAGTCAACATTGATTGTCCTAGCTTTTCCGGCAGTGTCAAAGCTTGTGTTGTTGATAAACCTGTGTGTGATGTGATTCTGGGTCGAATACCTGGTAGTACATTTGCTTTTGTTGGAATTGCAAATGCTGTCACAACGAGAGCCCAAACAAGGAAGACTGACAAACCTTTCCGATCTTTGTTGACCGCCAAAGTTCCACAATTGGACGTTTCAGTGGACAAGGTGACTGATTTACAGAAAGGCGACAGCTCTTTGGATCATGTTTTCCAAAAGGTTGGACAACCACCAGGAAAGGAAGGGACTGAGTGCTTTGTGGTCAGGAATGGTTTATTGTATCGCTCAGTGATAGGTGCTGGAGAGAGAGGATTGTGCTGGCAACTTGTGGTCCCCAAACAGTTGCGGCCGTCTGTCCTCTTGGCAGCTCATGACGGGCTGTTGAGTGGGCATATGGCCAGCACAGTACCTACAAAAGAATTGTCCCGTATTTTTTCTGGCCAGGGTATCACAGGGAGATTAAGGAATACTGCAGGGCCTGTGATATTTGCCAGAAGACCTTCCCAAAGGGCAAGGTACCGCCGGCTCCTTTGCAATCAGTTCCTGTGATAGAAGAGCCATTCTCTAGAGTCGTGGTGGATATTGTCGGTCCACTGCCTTTGTCTACTTCAGGTTGCCGATACATTCTCACCTGTGTAGACATGGCAACGAGATATCCCGAGGCAGTTCCCCTCAAGACCATTACG
Source organism: Conus ventricosus (assembly GCA_018398815.1). NCBI lineage: Eukaryota > Metazoa > Mollusca > Gastropoda > Neogastropoda > Conidae > Conus > Conus ventricosus. The sequence continues at coordinate 53,522,885 of CM031622.1, forward strand.
ACCGAAGCAGTAGCCAACGCTTTGTTTGTGATCTTCTGTCGCACTGGGGTTCCCCATGAAATTTTGTCAGACCAAGGAACACAATTCACCTCAGACATGATGAGAGAATTGTTGAGATTGTTGTGTGTCTCGCAACTTCATTCCACTCCTTACCATCCCCAGACAAATAGATTAGTGGAACGATTCAATGGCATACTAAAACCATGCTAAGGAAATTGTTGATGGACAACCAAAAGATTGGGATCGTTACCTACCAGGTGCGCTTTTTGCGTATAGGGAGATTCCGCAGGAAGCAACAGGGTTTTCTCCTTTCCAGTTAATGTATGGCAGAGTACCTAGGGGTCCTACCAAACTCTTGTATGAATCGTGGACAGGTGAAAAACCAGAACACAGTGAACCAATACTGATTATGTACAACACATGAAGACCTCTTTGACTGACATGATTGACTTGGCACAAAAGTCGGTGCAGGAAGCTGGTCGTAGACACAGACAGTATAAAACTTCAGAAGGGAAGTGACAGAAAATTGTCAATTGGTGATCAGGTGTTGTGTTGCTGCCCACTGACACAAACAAAATGTTGTTGAAATGGAAGGGTCCATTTGTGGTACTCAAAAGACATGATGTGAATGATTACCTTATTGACATGATTGGGGTACATAAATTATTTCACATAAAACATTTTGAGAGAATACAAAAGGAAGAATGATGTGGTCTTGCGTCATTGTCAGTGCTACCTTTATGTGATGAGAATGAAGGTGTACAGAGACTACTTCAAAGTGTCTATACAACTAGTTCCCACAGTGCAAACTGAAGGTGTGAAAGAGGTCAAATGTGATGTTGCCTTGCCACAGGACAAAAGACTAGAAATTGAACAGATCATGGAAAAGCACTCTGAGATGCTTACTGATGTTCCAGGCGTCGCTGATTTATGCGAACATCGCATTTCGCTCACAGTCTCCAAACTGGAATGTTCGGCAGTATCCTCTTCCTTTCGGTTCGGACGACTTGGTCAGAAAAGAAATTGACAAAATGTTACAAATGGATTATAATCGAACCATCTTGTTCCCCATTTTCATCACCAGTCGTTCTGATCCGGAAGAGAGATGGTACTGTGCGCTTTTTGCATTGACATGCGAGAAATCAAAAGGTGACAGTTTGATTCTGAACCAATTCCAGATGTGGAAAGAACTATTCATTTCTCTCAAAGACAAAAAGTGGTTCACCAAAATTGATCTGACCAAAGGATATTGGCAGATTAAGATGGCTGAGGGTGATAGAGAGAAAACCGCTTTTCGGACTCCACAGGGCTTGTTTCAATTCAAGCGCATGCTTTTGGGTTATCCACAGCCCCAAGCACATTTGCACGCATGATGAGGAAGTTGCATTTGAGGAAGTTCGATGCATTGAATTTCTTCGACGACATTTTGGTGGCTACTGTCAGCTGGACACGCACATTGTCGTCACTTGACGCTTTATTGAGAGAGTTGTCTTGCATTGACTTACAGCTCGCCTAGTAAGGTTGAAATAGGCTATCAGAAGATTACCTTCTTGGGACATGTCATTGGGAGCAATGAATTGTCACCAGAACCAAGCAAGGTTTCACACGTTTTGTCAGTCAGTGTACCAACGACAAAAACGACAAGTTCGTTTATTTTTGGGCATGGCAGGATTTTATCGTCGGTACATACCCCACTTCTCAAGCACAGTGGCACCTTTGATGGATTTGACAAAGAAATGTGTCCAAGCAAGGTGAAGTGGTCACCCGCTTGTCAACTGCGTTTGACACAGTGAAATCGGTACTATCCAAAAGTCCTGTCGTGGCATTGCCGGACTTTGCGCAGACCTTCATTGTGCGCACTGATGCTTCATCGGTGGGCATTAGGGGCGGTTTTGCTGCAGTCCAGGGAGGGGCAAGTGCACCCAATCCTATACGCATGCAGGAGACTCCTGGACAGAGAGACAAGGTACTCAACTATTGAGCGAGAATGCCTTGCGCTTATCTGGGCCGTGGAGAAATTCCAGTGCTATCTGTTTGGTCGTCGCTTCATTGTTGAGACAGATCACAAACCGCTTTCGGTCTTGGAAAACGCTAAACCAACAAATGCGCGTGTTTTGCGCTGGGGTCTTGCACTGCAAGATTATTCATTTTCAATTTTGCCAATCCCAGGGGCAAGTAATTATTAAGCGGATGTGTTGTCTCGTCTGGTGGAGTGAGGGTCATGTGGATGCGTATGCTTGTATTATCATAGCATTAACTTGTTAGATGGAGAACATGTTTTTTGCTGTGAGATGGATTGTTGCAGGAACAAGGCTGATGGAAGATGCTGTCATCCCTCGCTGCACTCCGTAGCTGTCATCCATCGCAAGTTCAAGTTACTTCACGCGTGCGACGTCGACTATTCAAGGCCAAGTCCAGCCGTTATGTCGTCGTACATGGTGAAATAACTTTTCTAAAAATCTGTATGCAGCAAACAAATCTTGCGTTACACGCACTTGCAAAAACACAATGAACTGTTCAAGGACGTGAAAAGACACTATAAACCATTTGGAATGAAAAACATTTTCAATCAACGTTGTGACGCGGTTGGATGTTCAAAGATATGGAAAGACAATATGAATCATTTAGATGGGAAAATTTTTTTTTTCAATCAACGTTATTACTCACATGGATGGAAAATTTGATAGAAGTAGAATTGATATGTGATTATTAATTATAAACATTTTTTTTCTGGATAGGGACCAGGGACCTTCGGTCGATTTGTCAATGTTGATGCAACAGTCTGGGTGTTAACCTATGACGGGGGTCATAGAGAGTTCTTGAATATGTGGTATTCGAGTTACGTTTTCGTATCCATGTCAGTGACAGGGGTCTAGGACTAATGTTAATTCTGACGAGAATTTTCATTTAATGGATAGAGTAATATGAAAAATTACTCTAAAGGGATTGAGCATTTTGACAGTCGGGGGACTAGTCAAGTATTGAGTGTGGTACTCAATTATTACCCTTGGTGGAGGTTATTTTGAAGCTCTTAATCAAGGGATTTTCCCTAAATGGATAAATACACCTAGTTTGGAGCCATCTTCAGAGGAACTTTTCCTCCGTCGGTCGCTGGTCTTCTTCTTCTTCTTTAAAAAAAAAGTAATGATAGTTTTTTGTTGTTTTTTTTTCTCCGGGGAAGGGGGGGTGATGTCAGAAAGTGTTAGAGATAGTTTTAAAGTTTTTTAGGATTTTGTATAATCTCCGCATCTGTGGAGTATGGCTTGGTGAAGCCAAGGCAACGCTGAGGAATATAAGTCAGTGTCCGCCCCATGTGTGGTCTTTTTCTGAATGCTATGAAGGTGTAGGCCGCTTGGTAAGTATAGCTCGGATTTCAGGTTTCAGTTGTGTTCATTTCGACTTAGAGGTTTTAGGATGTTTCGAAATAGGAACAAGAGTTTGTTTAGGTTCTAATATATTTATTCCGGCTTTTGCAGGCATCATGTTTGATAGCTGGGCGGCCGCTGTTGCACACGCGTTGGCTGAAGTGAACTGTAATGTTATGGAGAGCTTGCGTGTGGCTGAAGTTCGCAGTTGCGTGTTGTGGGTTTTGTGTTGAGTCGAGTGTTAAGTTTTGAGCGACTGGAGCATGGGTCTGGGAGTGTTGTCGTAAGAATGCTCGGGTAATTGGGGAGAGCGTAGGCGTGTGAATTAATTTGTTAGTTGGGCACTTGGGAAGTTATTTAATTTGGTTAGGGGTCAGAGGTTAGGTGAGTTCTAGGTTACAGTTAGGGGAGTAGTTTTGTTAGGGAGGTCAGTTGGTTTAGAAATAAAGTAATGTTTAGGGTGGCTAATTTAAGTTAATTGGTGAATATTTGTGTGCAAAATGTATGTTAAATTATGAATGTGAAGTTTAAGTTGTTTTTCGTACAGTAAAGTTGGAAATTGTATTTCGTTGAGTCTGTTATAAATGTTGGAGAGACAGCAGACGATGTTTGGAGGAGTGAGTTACATGGTTGTTGTCGGGTGTGGCGAAAGCGTGAGAGTGAGCCTATGGACAATTGCACAGTTATTATAAAAGTCGTGAGCTGTTAGTGTTCATTCTCTTTTAAACAACAGAGTAAAAACAAGGTAAACCGGTTCGTGACAGTGTGTGTGTGTGTGTGTGTGGAGGGATGGGGGGGGGGGGAGAGAAAGTCCTCTATTCTAGGGTGATGACTTTAGAGACTAACGCGGGGCCTAGCCCCTTCCTGGGCAAAAACAATACAGAGCAAACCAGACGAAAAGGAAAAGAAGCACGAAGGAGAGGGTGGGACCAGAGAGTACTGTCCTCAACTGCCGAACCATCCACTGGAAGCAGTTCTGTACCACCCTTGGAAGTCTGCGCTGTGTTCACATAGGGTGCAGGCACGCACAAGGCATTCCATTAATATATCAAGGGACATAACTGCTCCCTGGTAGATACCATTGTGTAATGGCTTTAGAGTGTGATATGACAAGACCTCCATGACAGCGTTCCCATGGGCGTACCAGCCCAATGATGACTGCAGAGTCACCGGCGAAAAAACACCACCGTCAAGCAACTGCCATGTGCATCCCGCAGCCTCACTCGTTGCTGTTCCGCTGACAGGAACTGCCATTTCCAGGCACAGTAAGGAGAAACCAGCAAGCCAAAAGTTGACGTCAAC
>CM031622.1:53534563-53554563 GCA_018398815.1 Conus ventricosus
GGGGTTTTCAGTCGTCTTTAACTTTTGGGGGCAGTCATTGATATTCCTGTATAAGAAAGCTAAGATGTTATTTGCTTTCTTACATACTAAATTGTAATGTTCTTTTCTTTTGAGACGACTATCTATAATCACGCCTAAATATTTTGCAGCATTGGTTTCTTTAAGAATAATATTATGAATAGAATATTCTGATCTAGTTGGTGAGCGCTTATTACATATACGCAACACTTGGCACTTTTGGGGATGAAATTCCATTTTCCAAGTTCTTTCCATTCTTGTAAAGCGTTTAGATATTCTTGTAGAATGCGTGTATCATTCTTGCTTCTGATTGTTCTATTACTAAGCTGTCATCTGCAAAAAGCCTTATAGTAGTTCCAGGAGAGAGTTTTTCTACTTATGTCATTTATATAAATTAAGAAACACAAGGGCCCCAGAACAGTTCCCTGTGGTACACCTGACAAGACTGGTTTACAATGGGATGACGACCTTCCACAACAACTTTCTGCGTTCTCCCAACGAGGAGTGATCTAGCCCATTTTAGCAAAGAACGCCAATGCCTATGTGTTCTAATTTAAGCAGCAGGCCCACAGGGGTCAACCTTATCAAAGGCTTTAGAAAAGTCTAATAAATTGCATCTATTTGCTGTCTGTTGTTAAGACAGTTATTAAAATCATTGAGAGTTGTTATAAGTTGAGTCTCACAACTCCTTCGCTGTCTAAAACCATGCTGGGCGTTTTTAAGAAGTCATATTATGTGTTCAAGTGTTTTGCTGATATGGATGTAAGAGATTACAGGTGGATAGTTCTCTGCTTTTGTTTTGTCACCCTTTTTGACAAAGGGGAAAACAATGCTCGCATCTCACACTCATCAGGTATTACTCCCTGGTCCAGTAAAGCTTGGTAAAGTAGTTTGTATACCTCACACAATTCACTGGCACATAATTTTAAGAGCTTGCCAGGAACGCCATCAGGACCAGTAGCTTTGTTTTCATTGATGTTGGTCAGTAACTTAAATACTCCTGCTTTGTTTACTTTGATGTTTTTCATTTCAGGGAGTTTATCATCATCCTTTAGTCTAACGTTAATTAAAGGCTTGGGATTGAGAAAACCCGGGAACGAAACTGCTTGTTTAGTGAATTTGCTTTCCCTTCAGGCTCTTGTATTAGGTTATTCTGGTTGTTTCTCAGGTCTGGAATCCAACGTTGTCCTGTCTCTTACTCCTGATATAAGACCATAATTTTTTTATTTTGATGATCACCTTCTGAAATCATCGAATTAACATAGTTGGAGGGGAGCAAGCCTACATTCTCTCTGACACTTTCTCTTATATGTTTATACCAAACCCAGTAATCTTTCTGAATTAGGGTGTTAGTTTCAATTTCTTAAAGAAACGATGTTTCCTTCTCAACAAACGTTTACTTTTTGTAGTAATCCATGGCTGGTGGTTCTTGCTTGAAGTTATTTTAGTAGGTATGTTGTCATCCATAATAAATTCCAAGTTAGTTTTTTATACACTTCCAAAGGTCATTGACATTATCTTTAACACTATGAGATCTAAAAAAGACGACTGAAATCATGAGTATCCTGCGTAATTTTGGTAAGTCTGCTTGGTTCCAGAGGTGATGGTACGTTTAGTTGGTTTTCTTCGAAAGGGTTGAAAGGTGCTCTCTGAGAGAATTATGTCACGATCACCAGGCCTGCAATTAATTCCTGATTCCTAAAGCGCCTGGACAATTGGTAAAAAATAAATCCAGGAATGCCTTACCACGTGTTGGTATTTCAACTGACTGCATACTCCAAGGTCTTTGGTGATATCAAAAAAAAACAACTGAGAATTAATATTTTTATTGTATTGATTACCAAGTATGGCATCTTCACGCCAATCAATATCTGGTAAGTTGAAGTCTCCACCAATCCATAATATTGCCTTCCTATTGGCCAAAACAATGTCAGAAAATGTCTCTGCAAATAGACGAACATACATTTTCATCTGTGTCTGGAGGTCTGTAAACTGTATTAAATGACAGGTCTCTTATTCCTAAAATTAATCCTACAAAATAAACTCACTATTTTTGCCTTGATTATAAAAACTCATGGCTAAGTTCTTCCTTATGGCAATCAAGACTCCCCCACCTCTTTTTCCAAGTCTGTCCTTTCTATAAATATCAAAATCCTCCATTAGAAGTTCACTGCTGGATGTTCCAGTTTCTAGCCAAGTTTTTGTTCAATTACAACATCAATGTTTTTTTCGGTGACTAAAGTACTGAGTTCTTCCTTTTTCTTGATAAGTGACTGAAAGTTTACGACTATGCATTTAAGTGTATCTTTTTCTCTTAATGGTTTGGAGTTCAGCTGCACTTTTATGATTTGGGATTTTATCAGTTTTAGAATCAGGGGTGGATGCAAACTTAGGACAAAATTTCAAGGTTTTTTGGGGGGGAACGGTCTGGTGAGATAGGGTCAAAATGGTTGCTTTCTGAGCTGCAGTCTTCAGTAGAATCTTCAAAAAGTCTCGAACTAAAGTTTGGAAGCCTGCGGGTTAAAAAAACGTCCAAGATATATCACTATTGCATATTGCTTCATTAAACTGCTGAATTTAGTAACATACAATTTTTGTGTGATTTCCATGTATTGCGGGCGTCACAGGCAACTGCTTTATGTTTCCATGTGGACTCTCAAATTGCAAACTCCGCATGGATATTTTACTTTAGTGGACGGACAGGATTGAGTTCAGTGTCTCCGATAGCAGGATAAGGCTTAAGAGCCATGATTTAACTCCTCTAAGTCTAACTCTTTTATTCAAACAATTCCTTATCGCTGTACTATTTCTGATGTTAATTGAAATCAGGGGTTCAATCTGGGCCTAGTAATGGACATGAGAACAGTACTCACCACAGGTGTACACAGGAGGCTAACATGGTTCAGGTTGCACAAAGTTTTATAACCTGCAAAAATGGAACTAAAGGCGTCTACATCTACATCTAAAATTTCAAAATTAAACTGAGTGCTAGGGAATTGTTGTTCCTGTCACATGTGGAAACAGCAAGGAAAAGTAGAAAACTTAACGAAGCGAGGAACAACACGCGGTAGCCATCTTGAAAAGCCAAGTAAGAAAGACTCGCCTTACCTGAAAGGGTTTAAACACAATTTCGTTAAAAAAAATAAAATTTAGCGTTAAACTACCAACAGCCAAACAGTGCAGATTATTAAATTCACAGTTACTCGTATGAGTAAAAGATATAAAGGCGTAAAAGATGCAAAAATGAATTTAAAACGGAAGCTCCAAGAACCAGGCAGCCTCCTTGCTGGACATGCGCAATGTCCAGTGACCGCAAGGCAAGGAAGCCTTTTTTAATGTGGCCACTGGAGCAACCTATACTGACCTGAAGTTGGCCTTGCGCTCAAGACTCCATATGACGGCCGAATTTATAGAAAGAAGTTCCATTCCATGAGGAAGGAGCCGAAGAGACATTTTGGCAGTGTGGAGAAAAATTGCGTAGAACCTTCGATTACTGGATTGAGGCATCAGAAATGCCACTCACAGATTGCTTGTCCTTGAGCAGCTGGCCAGCATGTCTCCCAGGATTTCCCAGTATAATCTGGGAGAGAAAACATCCGAAGACTTTTGTGGAAGCTCTTAGATATCTGAGGCTTTTCCGAAGTGGAGCGACACTTTCTTTTTCTCTATTTTTGTGCTTGCCAGTGCTGTTTAGTCGTTGTTTGGCCCAGTCTTTGGTTTCACCTTATTTTCAGTGCTGTGTCACTTCAGGTATCTTTTCACAGTCCCGTTTTCCTTGGTGGGTTTTATTTGGAACTGAACGCTGTTTGTTTTGGTTGGGGGAGAATACATATCCTTTTCAGGCTTTACCCTTGGCTTGTTCACTCTTCGGGCCAGCCAGTCCGTGCCATCCGTGACTCATTCAATTTCATCCCCCCGCCACCATACTTGGGACTGTTGGCTGGTGAGTGGATGGGATGCGTGTGTGATTCACGTGTTTTTGTTTATGTCGGCCCATTTTCTTTTTGAGTGTGTACTTGCTTGTGTTGAGGGTGGGATCTTTTGGCCTGTCCTGTCAGTACTGTACTCGTTGGATCCGAGTCCAGACCCAGGGTCACTTCCTTGGCTTGGTGGCTGTATTGCCCTTCGTGGGCAGTGTATTTGTCAGTCTGCCCTTCAGTGGGCAGTGGTTTTTGCTGTCGGCCTGGCCTACCTTCGCTGGTACGGGCAAGGGGTGGTTTTTCCCTCTCTTCTTCGTTTTCCGTCCTGCAAGGCTGTGGGGAGCTTTCGACTTGACCAGTTTCGAGACACCCAAGTGTGGGGGTTTGTCCAGTCTGCGCGTTGGGTGCCGTCCAGTTAGGGCCTGTGACTCGGCCTGTGAAGAACCCTCGGATTCAGCGCATCGTTCTGGTGGGGACGACCTCCCCTGAGGTCGTCGGGGTTGGGTGTCAGGGGTTGTTTACACGCAGGGCATAAACTGAAGGTCATGTGTTATGTCCATGCCGTAACTGTTGCCTGTCTCTGTCTTATGTCTGTGGTTGTGTGCATGTGCATGCCTATAAGTTATTAGAGTAATAGTATCTACCAGGTAGTCATTGTATTATGTCACCTTGACTGTTGATGTCTAAGGATGGGCTTGCTTCCCATATAGTGTAGTTTTCCTTTTCTTGAGAGTGTGAGTGATTTTTGCAGGTTCTGTTTTGTTTTATAGGAATTGTCCTCCCTTTTTCCTTTGGGTGGCTTGGGGGTTGTCGAGGACTGGTTTTAAGTAGGGGGGGTTTTAACTGGGCTCTATTTCAAATTTTCTTTTTTTTCCCCTTGTGTCCTGTAGGGTGTCCAGCAGGGGGGAAACTTTCTCTTCTTTCCTTTCTTCATTTACTTTTATTTTGCTGGCATCTGTCTTTCTTTTCTTCTGTATGGTCTTATCCCCCTTTAGTGTGTGATTTTTGAACATTATTTTATGTCGTTCAATTAAAGTAGCATCCTTGTTTGTACTTCTTCTTGCCTCTTGTGTGTTCGTTTGTGAGCGTTATGGTGGCAGGGTGGATCCTTGCCTCCCCAGAACCCTTTTTTTTGTGACATATATGAATATACACACACTGCCTGAACCATCACATCAACAATAGTAATACATAATGAGCATAAATAAGCACAGATGAAGTAACAAATGCAAAACCATCAATATATTTCGCCACCCAAAGGGCACATTATTTTGTCACATCAAACCAAGCTGGCACCACAGCAGTGTCCCACAAACAGTACATGCTCTTGGCCACATGGCCCTAGTCATACAGTTCTTCCACAGGTCAGAAGTCGCTCACGGGACAGTTTGTGGAGTCTTTTTCAGGGACTCCACACAACAGCGAACACACGTTGACTCGACGGAAAACGAAGCTGCTCACGGAAGTAGTTCGTGGAGTCCTTCCAAGGATTTCACAAAACAAAACACAAGTCGTCGTCCCGGGCGAACACCTGAAGCCATTTGAAACGTAGAGAGAGAGAGAGAGAGGAGAGTGAGAGGAGAGAGAGAGAGAGAGAGAGAAGGAGAGAGGAGGGGTGGGGTGGGTGGAGAAACTCGAACTCGAAATCTTTAATGAGGGTGAATAGATAGGCTGGAAGCTTTTTTACACTATGCCTCAAAATGACAATAACAAAAAGGAACAATTTCGTCGATTTGACAAATTTAAACACAGCAATAAGAAAAACAGCAATTTTTTTAAAGAAATAGTAAGCAATCTCATTATAACGTATTGCACACACACCACACACACACACACACCCCACCCCACACACACACAACACACACAACACACACACACCCCACAAAACTGGACATTTCGTATACATCACAAGGCATACATAACATTTCATAAGTCAAACATGTATATGGCTTATAGCCCCGCCCACACGGAGGCCAACTGAGGGTGCTTACAATTGTTTGTGTCAAAGAAACGTCAAACGTGGGAGAATATACAGTTAAGTGAAACATAATTTACAATTTGGGCTATGAAGTATTTGAAATACGCTTTTTTAAACGACGCTAAACTATTTTCTGCTTTAAATGTGTAGGTATTTCATTCCATAATTTACTAAGAGTAAATAATGGATGACTTGAAAAGATCAGTTCGTGGTTTGAGGTGTATATAGGATATTTTTCCTCGAATTTTGAAATTTAAAGGGAGTTTGTCATGAAGGTAGGTGGCGCAAGATTATTATAATTTTATACATAAGACAGCTTTAGCATAAATATAGTTTTGCATCGTTTTAAAAAGCGTATTTCAAATACTCATAGACCAGTTGGGAAATTGTGTTTCAACTTAAAATGTATATTCTCCCAAGTTTTGTTGCCTTCTTCTTGGCTAAACTCTGAAACTATCTGAAGAGATCAAAGGTAAGTGAATTTTCGTTTGTTTTATTTGTTTATGTCCACCTGAAGAAGACCCAAAAGGTTGAAGGCGTTGTGTTTTGTTTGTGATCGTTTGTTCACGTTCTCGGGCGGTTCGCTAACATTTTTTTTAAGATTTACATAAAGACAGCTTTATTAAAGCAGCATTTTTGATCGAATGGTAGAATGTTAAAATCTTTATAATCACTAGCTTGTAGAGAAGATTTTAAGAGTATCAGTTAATAGCGCGTCTGTACTGCTTTCTTAGTGGTTTTAAGCAATTTGTGCTGGCTTAAATCCCGCATGTAGAGGCGTAGTTATGTCTGGATGTAATATGCATAGAAATATAATTTCTGGTTATGTTGATCAAGGAAATTCTTGATTCGGTTCAACAAGAATAATTTTTTAGTTAAACCCTTTTAGACAAATCAGAAATGTGATTAGACCATGAAAGATTATTATCAACTGTAAGGCCTAATAATTTGTGTGATTTAACTTTTTCCCTAAGACTTTATCTTGCATACGTATTTTAAACAAATCAGCTTTAAATATTTTGACGTTTTTGTCTGTTGTAGTCATCATAAATTTAGACTTTTGAGGATGGAGGGCCATATGATTCAGATTAGTCCACTTTGCAAGTTTATTAAGATCATTCTGTAATTTGATCCCTACTGAGTCAGCATCTTGTCTTTATTATAGAGAGTAGCGTCATCAGCAAAAATCTTACAGGGAGAAGATATATGTAAAGGAAGATCATTTATATAAACTGAGAATAAGATAGGCCCCAGGACTGACCCTTGGAGAACGCCATAATTTACTGGCATAAGAGAGGAAGTAACGGAATTTTTAAAGACTACTTGTCGCCTACAGTTGAGAAATGAGGAAATGAGTTTAAGAGCTTCAGCGGAAATAAAACCATACAATGTTAATTTTCTTAACAGTAAATTGTGATCTATAGTGTCAAATGCTTTAGCGAAGTCGACAAAAAGTGTTCCTGTGAAGAAATCATTGTTTATGTTTAAATGCCATTGCTCAATTATGTTAGTGAGCAAGGTGTGACAAGAGTGATTTTCTCTAAATCCGCTTTGATTTGAATGTAATAAGTGATATTTATGAATGTTTGTGGATGTTACATTTGATGTGTTTTTCAAGGGGTATAGATAGAATAGATAGACAGAGATAGGTCTATATGTTAGAAGGATCAATGGGATCACCAGATTTTTTAAAAGCTAAAACTTTAGCATCTTTGAAGGATTGTGGATAACAACCTTTATCAATGGAAAGATTGTAAGTGTATGTAAGATGCTCTGATAAATCGGAGCAGCAATTTCAAAATTTTACCATCTATGAGAGAGAGAGAGAGAAGAAGAGAGAAGAGAGAGAGAGAGAGAGAGAGAGAGAGAGAGAGAGAGAGAGAGAGAGAACGAACGAACGAACGAAATTTTTTAATGAGGGAAAAGAATAAGCACATGGCAGGCTTGTTTGCATCTTGCCCTCAAAATGAAAAAAAAACATTTCAAACACAAAGCCCCCCTCCACACCCCAACCATTAACCAAACACCCACCTGTCGCACAATCTTCCAAGCACTCTACACACCCAATGATAATGATGAAAAATACCCAATGATAAAGCAATAACAATAGTAATGAATGATAATGATTAAAAATAATAACATTACAATTCAAATATAAGAACATGCGCACATACGTACATATGCATTGTCAAACATTACATCTATCGAATAGCATGATCTGAAACAGAGAGAAACAACAGAACACAATCACAAATAGAAATCACCATGATAGTAAATCAATATTAAAAACCAAGAATCTGTTCCGGAAGAGGGCGTACAGCACACATTTTTGTGTCCTCCAGATACGCACGCAATTCCCCTTTCCCGTCTATCTCCTGTTCTCTGCAAATAATTCCATCCTTGACCCTCGTCACAAACACCCCACCTCACCCCATCTACCCCTCGTTCACAACCAACCCTTCTCAAACAGAGAGAGAGGAGAGAGAGAGAGGAGGAGAGAGAGAGAGAGAGAGAGAGAGAGAGAGAGAGAAGAGAGAGAGAGAGAGAGAGAGGGGGCCGGATATAAAAGTAAATATTCACTGATCATAAGGATCAGGATATGCTGTTCATGTATTGCGTCATAATGTGTGTTTGATATTTGTTTTTAAAGACTCAGAGGCTTGTATTTACATCAAATGAAGTTGTAACAGAATTCCATAAGCAGCCACCAGAGTGCAACAAGCTTGATTTAAACAGATCTATTCTCGGAAGAGTACTTTTATCTTGTAAACATGACCAGTCTTCTACATTTCGAATCTATTTTCAAAGCCATAGGGGCACGTCGGACATTATATTAAACATTAAGATAGCTTTGTTGTAAACTAGTTTCCATTTTAGAGGCAGAATTCCTAAATGTTCATATTCTGAGAAAGTAGGGAGGAGGACTTCAGGAGATCAGTTTAATGGCACGTCTATGTAAGCTGAATACAGGTTTTAAAATATTATCACTAGCAGAATCACATATTGTTGAGGCATAGTTTATGTAAGATTCAACATAGGCATGAAAGAAGAACTTATAGCTATGTTGGTCAATAAGGTTTAATTCTGGAAAGCTGATAAATCTTTCTGGACACATTTTTACATAATAACGCAATATGATTCGACCATGACAGATTGATATTAATAATAACACCTAGGATCATATGGTGATATCTTCCTCGAGATTTTCTCCATTTATACAAAAGTAATTAATTGCTACAAGAAAGATTTTGACGTTTTTGTCTGGTAGTAATTAATAAGTATTTAGTTGTGTTTTTGTTTTTGTTTTTTGGGTAGAGTCGCATATGATTAAGTTCAGACCATTCAGATAACTTACTGATACTTTCTTGAAAGGAGATAAAAATGCTATCTAATCTATCGTGACAGGTGTGGATAGTGGTATGATTGTCAATCATCTCATATAAAGTTGTGACAAACAGAGGTAGATCGATTATATATGTAGAAAATAGTATTGGACCAAGGACTGAGCCTTGAGGGACGCCGTACTTAACAGGTAGAATGGAAAGATTTGATCTTTTTACCGAAACACACTGTTTCCTGTCTAAGCGAAATGAAGATAGAAGTTCCAAAGCGTTGTCAGTTAGGCCATAGACTTTAATTTCTCAAGTAGCAGACTGTGGTCGATGACATCAAATGCTTTCATAAAGTCTACTACTAGAATACCTGTGATTTTATTATTGTTTATGTTAGTTTATGTTGTTTATGTTAGTAAGCCACTTGTCAACAAGATTAGTTAATGCTGTGTGCAAGAATGGTTGGCCCTGGATCCGGACTGGTTTGGATGAAACAGATCAAGGAGTTGAAATGATTATGAATTTGTTTGTTTACATGATCTTCCAAGGTTTAGCGAGTAAGACAAGATGGAGATGGGTCTATAATTTGAGGGATCAGCATAGTCACCTGATTTATAGATGGGTATAACTTAAACAACTTAAAAGCTTTTGGAATATAATTTTTTGCAAGCATAGGTTATAGATGTAAGTAAGCGTTTTCGGCGATTACAGGGGCTGACAATTTCAGATTTCCTCATCAATGCCATCAAGACCACTTGTGTTACTTTGTTTTTGGCTACTAAGAGATTTATACACTTCACACACACCCGTGATTAGAATATTTGAAAGAGAGGATATATTTCTAGAATTGCAAAAGTCCTGAAAAAATATCTAATTATTTTCTGACGTTCTGTTTTTTATTGTTGAGTTAGCTATGTCCAAAAATGTTGTATTCAAGACATCAGATGATAAATCTTTTGGCGAGGTAGTACGACCTTGACAATTATAGTAAGCTCGTTTATCGCTTTCCAGATAGATCTCTTATCTGCTTTGGAAGAAATAAGATCTTTAAAAAATCTTTTCCTTTGAAGATCGTTTTAGGTAATTGACTAAGTTTCTTTCTTTTTTTTTATAGGAATCTCGACTCCTGACACTAACAGCGACGCTCTTAAGTCGGTAGCAGTGTCTATATCTTTAGTTATCCAGTTTTTTTTAGGATTGTTACTAACACACATTGTTTTAAATGGGGCATGCTTATTATAAAACATTAAAGAAACTGTGATACCAGACTTCTAAAGCCTTGTCGGGATCTGTGAATTGATAGACCGTGGAAAGGAATGAGTTCACTAAATCCCGCTGAAGGAGTCATTGTCGAATTTTGAAAAGTTTCCGTAGGTAATTATTTGTGGAAATTTGTTTTGAACTTTAACTCCTCGCTTGAGAGAGAAAGAGAGAGAGAGAGAGAGAGAGAGAGAGAGAGAGAGAGAGAGAGAGAGGAGAGAGAGAGAGAGAGAGAGAAGAGAGACAGACAACAGACTGACAGACAGACAGACAGACAGACAGAGGGGATATGCGCCTTCGCGCACGAGCCCGCACACACACACACTTACAGACAGACACACACACACACACAACACACACACACACACACACACACACACACACACACCACACACACACACACACACACACACACACACACGTGCGCGCGCGCGTTTTGTCATGAGAGCAAGCCTTGTCTTCTGATTGGTTGTTCATTAAAGCAAGTTTTAAAATGCTACCCAAAATCCAGAAAACTGCACAAAATTGATATAAGTATGGACTGAAACTGCCTGTTCCGCAAAATAATGCCAATACTGTCAACGCATTTAATGATATATGACAAGGTTTTAACACTAAATAATGTCAATGAATTTAACGAATATGAAAAAGGTTTGAACTCTAAATCGTAATAACATGCACAGCTTTTCTGTCTGTCAAATAATTCAATGCATTTAGGTTTGAGCTCTAAATCGTAGTGACATGCACAACCGTTTTGTCTGGCAAAAAAGTGACATATGAAACGTTTAAACTCTAAATCGTAATAACATGCATAGCTGTTTTTTGTGCGTAGATAATAAAAAAAGAAAACAGCGACGAGGAGATGCTACAATGGGCAGGACAGAAGCTAGGTACCAGACGGATCCGGACTGAGGCGGGAGTCTGGCGGAATAGGACACACCCATCAGAAGTCTGGCGGAATAGGACACACCCATCAGAAGTCTGCGGAATAGGACACACCATCAGAAGTCTGCGGACACACCCATCAGAAGTCTGCGGACACACCCATCAGAAATCTGGCGGAATAGGACACACCCATCAAAAGTCTGGCGAAATAGGATGCACCCATCAGAAGTCGGACGGAATAGGACACACCATCAGAAGTCGGACGGAATAGGACACACCCATCAGAAGTCGGACGAAATAGGACACACCCATCAGAAGTCTGGCGGAATAGGACACCCATCAGAAGTCGGACGGAATAGGACACACCCATCAGAAGTCGGACGGAATAGGAACCACCATCAGAAGTCGGACGGAATAGGACACACCCATCAGAAGTCGGACGGAATAGGAACACCCATCAGAAGTGGACGGAATAGGACACCCATCAGTAGTCGGACGGAATAGGACACACCCATCAGAAGTCTGGCGAAATAGGACACACCCATCAGAAGTCTGGCGGAATAGGACACACCATCAGAAGTCGGACGGAATAGGACACACCCATCAGAAGTTGACGGAATAGGACACACACATCAGAAGTCTGGCGGAATAGGACACACCCATCAGAAGTCGGACGGAATAGGACACACCCATCAGAAGTCTAGCGGAATAGGACACACCCATCAGAAGTCTGGCGGAATAGGACACACCCACCAGAAGTCTGCGTTCTCTAATCTGGAAGCCGCAAGAACAAGAGGATGGCCGAGACACAGCTGCACACGTGAGCAGGAAACTCGAGTTACAGAACAAAAGGAATCAACAGGACACGAGAGAGAAAGAGCGGCTCAGACTACAGCTTGCTCACTGGCGGACGTCGGTGATGGAGGACGTCGGTGATGGAGGACGTCGGTGATGGAGGACGTCGGTGATGGAGGACGTCGGTGATGGCTTCCGCTCAGTTGATGGACTGAAAGCAAAAGTCAATAAACTGTGAACATTATATTGTGAAAAAGAAAGCATTTTGCAGTCAATAAGTATATCTTGGCTTCGCTTGGCCATTTGTGTGTGTCAGAAAGTGTTAGAGATAGTTTTAAAAGTTGTTTTAGGATTTTTTATAATCTCCGCATCTGTGGAGTATGGCCTTGGTGAAGCCGAGGCAACGCTGAGGAATATAAGTCAGTGTCCGCCCCGTTTGCGGTCTTTTTCTGAATGCATGAAGGTGTGGGCCGCTTGGTAAGTAAAGCTCGGATTTCAGGTTTCAGTTGTAGTTCATTTCGACTTAGAGGTTTAGGATTTTTCGAAATAGGAACAAGAGTTTAATATATTTATTCCGGCTTTTGCAGGCATCATGTTTGATAGCTGGGCGGCCGCTGTTGAAACACCGCGTTGGCTGAGTGAACTGTAATGTTATGGAGAGCTTGCGTGTGGCTGAAGTTCGCAGTTGCGTGTTGTGGGTTTTTTTTGAGTCGAGTTTTAAGTTTGAGCGACTGGCATGGGTCGGGGAAATGTTGTCGTAAGAATGCTCGGGTAATTGGAGAGCGTATGCGTGTGAATTTAAATTTTGGTTAGTTGGGCACTTGGGAAGTTATTTAATTTTGGTTGGGGGTCAGAGGTTAGGTGAGTTCTAGGTTACAGTTGGGGGAGTAGTTTGTTAGGGAGGTCATTTTGGTTTAGAAATAAAGTAATTTTTTAGGGTTGGCTAATTTAATTTAAATTTTGGTGAATATTTGTGGAAAAATGTATGTTAAGTTATGAATGTGAAGTTTAAGTTGTTTTTCGTACAAGTAAAGTTGGAACTTGAAATTTCGTTGAGTCTGTTATAAATGTTGGAGAGACAGCAACGACTTTTTGGAGGAAGTGAGTTACATGGTTGTTGTTGGGGTGTGGCGAAAGCGTGAGAGTGAGCCTAGGGACAATTGCACAGTTATTATAAAAGTCTGAGCTGTTAGTGTTTCATTCTCTTTTAAAACAACAGAGTAAAAAAAAAGGTAAACCGGTTCGTGACATTAGTGGCGAGCCTGCATTTTTTCAATAATTGTTTGTTGTCATCATTAGTAGGATGGTCAGGAAACATGTAGTAACATTTTCTAGATTTTTTTTGGGGAAAAATAGTAATATTTATATATTTAGAAGTGACATTGATTAAGTCATTTTTGTATAAAATTTTAAATTATACTGTAATGTTTTTCTAATACATTTTTTTTTTCTTTTTATTTTTTTTGCCGTTGACGACCTCGACCACTGCGAGAAACGGTCAGAAGGGGTTTAAACAGACGCATTCTGGTGTGAGGCTGCTGTCTGTTTGTGAACATCGTACCAGGCGCAAAACCCGTACTCTTGGTGAGTCACTTTTTGGGACTGTTATAAAGGTCGGGCTGTCACGCGGGCAATTTAGTTAAATTAGAGATTCTAAGAAAATTACTAGGTCTGACTTAAAATTACACTTGTGGGATATTGTAATTGTGAATGTGGAAAATGTATTCATTGCTGTACTAAAGAAATTCAGCAGTTTTTTGCTGAGTTGGAGTAAGCAGTATTATGTTTGTATTTGCTGAAGTTGGAGTAAGCAATAATATATTTACATTTGTTAAAATGGGAGTCATTAAAATTTATTTGTCTTGTAAACTGCTAAACATTGGATTCAGCATTTAAAATAAGTGATTTCATTGCTGGAAATACATAGCAAATATTTCTATAATTTTTTCTTTCCTTTGGAGTGGGGGCTAAAAATTTTCTTCTTCAAATTGAGTTAAAAATTTGTGTACATAAATTTTCATTCATACAGTTGTCAATATTTGGTCTCTGTGGACTTAGTTTTTTTTTTTTTCTCCAAGAGTACCAATATTGTTTAAATGGCGGGTTCCTCTTGACCCGCTAAAACCAGCTCGTGGCTGAGTTACAAAGAGAAGCTAATTTGCTTGAGTTGTCGCAAGTAGCGAAAACTAAGCATATTCGTGAAGGCCTGGTGAGGCTAGAGCAAGAGCTGATAAGAATGAAGCAGAGGCTAGAGCAAGAGCTGAAAAGAATGAAGCAGAATTTTTGATGCACCATAGAGAAATGGAATTGAAGGAAAGGGAGCTGATGTTACAGACTGAAAGAGGAAAGAGGAACTTGAATTAAAAGAAAATGAAAACAGAAAGAATTTGAATTAAAGTGAGAGAAATAGAATTAAAGAAAGAGAATTAGAGTTGCGAAACTCTTAAAAATCTGAAAAAAGAGAAAAAATGCTGAAGATAAAAAAACAAGTGAAGCTTTTGCTCAAGCTCGTACCCGTTCCCAAATTCCCTTACTTTGATGACCGACGGGATGATATTGAAAGTTACCTGTTCAGTTTTAAAAACAGCATGAAAAATCTGTAGGATGGAAAAGGGATGACTGGCATCAATTCTTTCTGGATGTTTAAAGGGGAAAGGCTTTGACGTATTATTATGAGCTGTTCCTCTCAGCTAAAGAACGTTCAAAGAGTTTGAGTGACCCTTTTTTGGAGCGCTTTCAGTGTACAAAGGAAGGATTTCGTGAGAAATTCCGCACTATTAACCAAACAAAGTGAGACCTTTCCAGTTTTTTTTTGATAGGTTGCACCGCTTTTCATGCGATGGATAACTTGTCAGGAGTTCAAAAATCATTTGAAGGTCTTTTTGATTTTTTGATCACTGAACAATTTCTGTCGTCATTTCTGCAAATTTTAGTAACCTTTTGAAGGAAACCGTTTTTCAGATGTGAAAGATTTGTTGAGAGGGCTGAAAGATACAGAGAAGTACATAAGAGTGAAACCTTGGGACGTGAGGAAAAGTCACCATTTTGCACACCTACTGTGTCGGGGTTTCCCACCAACTAGTGGGATTCCAGATATTCTAGAGGAGACATGGGGGTTTACCGTGGGTACAGCGGGTTTACCCAAGGAAATCTTATGTTTAAAATACCAGAGGTCGGGAAACACTATTTTCCGTGTGAGAACAGGAAAGCAGAACACATGACACAGTCCAAAGCATTTGTCAACACAAACCAAATGTGCCAACTAGCACAAGTCCAAAGAAAGGCAGAACATGCTACTGGTGTGGTGACAGTAAGCACCTTCTAAAAGACTGTGCCGAAAACCAAGCTGAAGTCACAGATAGCTCCATCAGGTTGTCTGAAACAACATGGCTTCCCCAAAAGAAATTCAAACATGTCAGGGTACAGTGAATGGACAGGAAGCTACTGTCATTTGGGATTCAGGTTGCATACAGTAGGATTCAGAAAATCATTAGTTACAAAAGAACAGTATGTGGAAGAAACAACTCCTGTCCATGTTTAGTGGTGAAAATGTGATTTTCCTGTAGCAGTAGTCAACATTGATTGTCCTAGCTTTTCCGGCAGTGTCAAAGCTTGTGTGTGATAAACCTGTGTGTGATGTGATTCTGGGTCGAATACCTGGTAGTACATTTGCTTATGTTGGAATTGCAAATGCTGTCACAACGAGAGCCAAAAAGGGAAGACTGACAAACCTTTCCGATTTTTGGGTTGACCGCCAAAGTTCCACAATTGGACGTTTCAGGGACAAGGTGACTGATTTACAAAGGGCGACAGCTCTTTGGAATCATTTTTTCCAAAAAGGGTTTGGACAACCACCGGGAAAGGAAGGACTGAGTGCTTTGTGGTCAGGAATGGTTTTATTGTATCGCTCAGTGATAGGTGCTGGAGAGAGGGGATTGTGCTGGCAACTTGTGCCCCCAAACAGTTGCGGCCGCTGTCCTCTTGGCAGCCCCATGACGGGCTGTTGAGTGGCATTTTGGGCCAGCAACAGTACCTACAAAGAATTGTCCCGTATTTTTTTCTGGCCAGGGTATCACAGGGAGATTAAGGAATACTGCAGGGCCTGTGATTTTTGCCAGAAGACCTTCCAAAGGGCAAGGACCGCGGCTCCTTTGCAATCAGTTCCTGTGATAGAAGAGCCATTCTCTAGAGTCGTGGTGGATATTTCGGTCCACTGCCTTTGTCTACTTCAGGTTGCCGATACATTCTCCCCAGTGAGACATGGCAACGAGATATCCCGAGGCAGTTCCCCTCAAAAACCATTACGACCGAAGCAGTAGCCAACGCTTTGTTTGTGATCTTCTGTCGCACGGGGGTTCCCCATGAAATTTTGTCAGCCAAGGAACACAATTCACCTCAACATGATGAGAGAATTGTTTGAGATTGTTGTGTGTCTCCCCAACTTCATTCCACTCCTTCCCAACCCCAGACAAATAGATTAGTGGAACGATTCAAATGGCATACTAAAAACCAGCTAAGGAAATTGATGATGGACAAACCAAAAGATTGGGATCGTTACCTACCAGGTGCGCTTTTTGCGTATAGGGAGATTCCGCAGAAGCAACAGGTTTTCTCCTTCCAGTTAAGTATGGCAAGTACCTAGGTCCTAACCAAACTCTTGTATGAAAACGTGGACAGGTGAAAACCAGAACACAGTGAACCCAAAACATGATTATGTACAACACATGAAGACCAATTTGACGACAAGATTTGACTTGGCACAAAAGTCGGTGCAGGAAGCTGGTCGTAGACACAGACAGTATAAACTTCAGAAGGGAATGACAGAAAATTGTCAATTGGTGATCAGGTGTTAGTGTTGCTGCCCACGACACAACAAAATGTTGTTGAAAATGGAAGGGTCCATTTTTGGTACTCAAAAGACATGATGTGAATGATTAAACCCTTTTTGACATGAATGGGGGACATAAATATTCACATAAACATTTTGAGAGAATACAAAAGGAAGAAGATGTGGTACTTGCGTCATTTGGGGCAGTGTACCTTTATGTGATGAGAATAAGGTGTACCAAGACTACTTCCAAAGTTCTATACAAACAGTTCCCACAGGCAAACTGAAGGTGTGAAAGAGGTCAAATATGATGTTGCCTTGCCACAGGACAAAAGACTAGAAATTGAACAGATCATGGAAAAACACTCTGGATGCTTACTGATGTTCCAGGCGTCGCTGATTTTGCGAACATCGCATTTCGCTCACAGTCTCCAAACCGTTTAATGTCGGCAGTATCCTCTTCCTTTCGGTTCGGACGACTTGGTCAGAAAAGAAATTGACAAATGTTACAAATGGATATAATCGAACCATCTTGTTCCCCATTTCATCACCAGTCGTTTTGATCCGGAAGAGAGATGGTACTGTGCGCTTTTGCATTGACATGCGAGAAATCAACAAGGGACAGTTTGATTCTGAACCCCAAATTCCAGATGTGGAAGAACTATTCATTTCTCTCAAAGACAAAAAGTGGTTCACCAAAATTGATCTGACCAAAAGGGTATTGGCAGATTAAGATGGCTGAGGGTGATAGAGAGAAAACCGCTTTTTTTGGACTCCACAGGGCTTGTTTCAAATTTAAGCGCATGCCTTTTTGGGTTATCCACAGCCCCAAGCACATTTGCACGCATGAAGAGGAAGTTGCATTTGAGAAGTTCGATGCATTAATTTCTTCGACGACATTTTGGTGGCTACTGTCAGCTGGACACGCCACTTGTCGTCACTTGAACGCTTTATTGAGAAAAGTTGTCTTGCATTGACTTACAGCTCGGCCTAGTAAGTTTGAAATAGGCAAACAGAAGATTACCTTCTGGACATGTCATTGGGACAATGAATTGTCACCAGAACCAAGCAAGGTTTCACACTTTTGTCAGTCAGTGTACCAACGACAAAACGACAAGTTCGTTTATTTTTGGGCATGGGAGGGTTTTATCGTCGGTACATACCCCACTTCTCAAGCACAGTGGCACCTTTGATGGATTTGACAAAGAAAATGTGTCCAAGCAAGGTGAAATGGTCACCCGCTGTCAAACTGCGTTTGACACAGTGAAATCGGTACTATCCAAAAGTCCCGTCGTGGCATTGCCGGGCTTTGCGCAGGACCTTTATTGTGCCACTGATGCTTCATCGGTGGGCATAGGGGCGGTTTTGCTGCATCCAGGGAGGGGCAAGTGCACCCAATCCTATACGCAAGCAGGGGAAATCCTGGACAGAGAGACAAGGTACTCAACTATTGAGCGAGAAAGCCTTGCCTTTTCTGGGCCGTGGAGAAATTCCCGTGCTATCTGTTTGGGCGTCGCTTCATTGTTGAGACAGATCACAAACCGCTTTCGGTCTTGGAAAACGCTAAACCAACAAATGCGCGTGTTTTGCGCTGGGTTTTTGCACTGCAAGATTATTCATTTTCAATTTTGCAATCCCAGGGCAAGTAATTATTAAGCGGATGTGTTGTCTCGTCTGGTGGAGTGAGGGTCATGTGGATGCGTATGCTTGTATATCATAGCATTAACTTGTTAGATGGGGAACATGTTTTTTTGCTGTGAATGGATTTTGCAGGGAAAAAGCTGATGGAGATGCGTCATCCCTCGCTGCACTCCGTAGCTGTCATCCATCGCAAGTTCAAGTTACTTCACGCGTGCGACGTCGACAATTCAAGGCCAAGTCCAGCCGTTATGTCGTCGTACATGGTGAAATAAACTTTTCTAAAAACTGTATGCAGCAAACAAATCTTGCGTTACACGCACTTGCAAAAACACAATGAACTGTTCAAGGACGTGAAAAGACACTATAAACCATTTGGAATGAAAAACATTTCAATCAACGTTGTGACGCGGTTGGATGTTCAAAGATATGGAAAAACAATATGAATCATTTAGAGGAAAATTTTTTTTTTTCAATCAAAGTTATTACTCACATGGATGGAAAATTTGATAGAAGTAGAATTGATATGTGATTAATTAATTAATAACATTTTTTTTCTGGATAGGGGCCAGGGACCTTCGGTCGATTTGTCAAAGTTGAAAGCAACAGTCGGGTGTAACCTATGACGGGGGTCATAGAAAAGTTCTTGAATATTGGTATTCGAGTTACGTTTTCGTATCCATGTCCAGTGACAGGGGCCCAGGACTAATGTTAATTCTGACGAGAATTTTCATTTAATGGATAGAGTAATTGAAAAATTACTCTAAAGGGAATTGAGCATTTGACAGTCGGGGGACTAGTCAAGTATTGATGTGGTACTCAATTATTACCCCTTTGGGGGAGGTTATTTTGAAGCTCTTAAAACAAGGATTTTCCCTAAAGGATAAATACACCTAGTTTGGAGCATCTTCAGAGGAACTTTCCTCCGTCTCGCGGTCTTCTTCTTCTTCTTTAAAAAAAAAGTAATGATAGTTTTTTGTTGTTTTTTTTCTCCGGGGAAGGGGGGGAGTCAGAAAGTGTTAGAGATAGTTTTAAAAGTTTTTTTAGGATTTTGTATAAATCTCCGCATCTGTGGAGTATGGCCTTGGGGGAAGCCAAGGCAACGCTGAGGAATATAAGTCATGTCCGCCCATGTGTGGTCTTTTTCTGATGCATGAAGTAGGCCGCTTGGGAAGTATAGCTCGGATTTCCCGTTTCAGTTGTATTCATTCGACTTAGAGGTTTAGGAGTTTCGAAATAGGAACAAGATTGTTTAGGTTCTAATTATTTATTCCGGGTTTTTTCAGGCATCATGTTTGATAGCTGGGCGGCCGCTGTTGCACACCGCGTTGGCTGAGTGAACTGTA